>JAPYZS010000132.1:0-124228 GCA_030522925.1 Trissolcus japonicus | reverse complement strand
GAAAATCAATTAGCGTTGTCAAATCGGGGCAAAATTGTGTTCATAAAATCGTCGGCGTCATTGTCCGTGGGGGCTTGCAGGCTGTTGCTACATGATCCATGTATCAAAAGGCTCGAATTGCACTAACAAAAATAGTTTTAACACGTCTGTTTTTTTTTTTTTTTTTTTTTTTTTTGATAGTTATAATTACAAGAAGATGTTTTTAACAATAACAATTAACGTTGATATCAAACATTTATTTAAATGGTTTCAGTTTTTAATGTGAAAAAAAATTTGATACCATTAATTTATTATTCCCGTATTCGATTTAAATTAATTGAAAATTAATTAAATGTTTTTACAGAGACAAAATGATATTTATAAAAAAAAAAAAAATAATAAAAATTTGATAAAGTTGAAGTTAGAAAGTGGAGTTTTAAAAATGTTGATAACATTGTTAATGACGAAACATTTGAGCACTTTTTTGTGTTTTCAAAAAGTTGCCGGGGACCGCGTGATGAGCACGCCCAAACGGAAGATGCCGCAACTATCAATACGTCAACCTCCCGCATCTGACTTCAAGAATGTACAAAGAGATAAATTCAAGCAGTTGCGAATTAAAATAAAAATTGAAGTGACTATTTTTTTTAATGCAATTCGAACCTTTTGATACATGGATCATGTAGCAACAGCCTGCAAGCCCCAACGGACAATGACGCCGACGATTTTATGAACACAATTTTGCCCCGATTTGACAACGCTAATTGATTTTCAACAACGAAGCGCATTATCTGGTTATGTTGCATTTTTCGTACGCCTAAACGCTCGGCTTAATTTTTTTTTATACCCGTAACACTGCTCGTTACGGGGGAGGTGTTTGTGATGTGGTTTTTCATTGTGCAATTCAAGTCCGATTGTTTACAAGATGCGCTGCGATGGGTTTCCAAAAGGCCTATGTAACCATCAAAGACAACATTTGCTCACTACAAAATTGATGCTGTAAACTACCTGGCATTCTACCTCAGGTAAATCTTTTTTCTCCTTATTATTTGTTTGCCAATTAAATACGGTCCATCCCTTTTATTGCTATTCATCTTCCATTGTTACAAAATCAACTCATCCGTCTAAACCTAAAGACAAATAATGGAATATCTATTTATATTTATAAACCGAGTCCATTGATAAAATAATATATCATATTTATATATTAAAATATAAAATAATTTGATTTAATTACAGTGTTTATATTAATTAATTAGGTGCTTTTTTTTTATTAAAAAAAATTATACAAATTGAAAGAGTTAATTTTTTGTCAGGACAGATCAATGTGAAATTTGATTAAAAAAATTTTTGAATTTGGCAGTGCAAATTAAACTATATGAATTGTGAATTTTGTCGTCACTAAAATTTCGAGATGATAATTTTGTACACATGAATTTAACGTCACCTGTGTAAATGCTGCTACAAATTAATAAATAAATGAATGAAACATTTTTTTTTTTTTTACTTAAATGATGTAAAAATTTAACTAGAAATGTAAATTTTGTATCATACGTTCCGTACAGTCCGCTAGCAGTAGATGGATCAAGGGATTTCAGCGGCCGAAATAGCTCAGTTGGGAGAGCGTTAGACTGAAGATCTAAAGGTCCCCGGTTCAATCCCGGGTTTCGGCAATCTTTTTTGTTTTGCCCAAGAAAAAGATGCCGATTTTAATGTTTAATAAAATTTTTTTCTGTCGTTGGATTCTGATTTTGATATTTTTTTTTGCAGAATGAAAGAGAATGGGGTGTGTAAATAGTAGGACAGACATAAACGACCTTCATCCGAATATTTTTCAAGTAATGAACGTTGACGAGTTGGGCAATCTGATCACCTCAGGAAGGTTGGAAGTCACGGACTTGGACATCGTTCTGCACCAACGAGGGAAACAACCCGTGAAGTGGCCTTTGCGTTGTTTACGCCGTTACGGTTACGATGCAGAGATTTTTAGTTTCGAGTCTGGAAGACGGTGCTCCACCGGCCCTGGAATTTACGCTTTCAAATGTCACAAAGCCGAGCAGCTTTTCACCCTCGTTCAAACGAATATTCAGGTGACGATGCATCACCTTGGATTAATTAATTTAATCGGTTCAATTTATTTAATCGAATTTTCAATTAGGTATCAGCATTTCGGTTTATATAATTGGTTTATATAATTTCATGTTGATTGTCAGGTTTGTAACAACAGCGAAGACACGATATCCCGTGAGATATCGATGAGCAGCCATTCAGCGCCTGCAGTGGGCCGGACAATATCGAGCGACCCGAACTATCTAGACCCGATACCAGTTCGTGCAAACTGTCGCACAGGTGCGAGGTTCTCCCACGGCCAGATCAACGGCACGGGAAGACTGGCGAGTGTGGGCAGCAGCGGTGGCCCGTTGTCACCTCAGGGCACGATGGGCTCGCCGTCACCGCCGCTGGTTCTACCGCCACCTCCGCCGTCCCAATCCTCATACATTCCTTACCTTCATCCGTCCTCGTTATATGTCAACGAAGAAGTTTTATCTACGATGACAATGGAAATGGAGCACAATAACAATAAAAGTCTCAGAAGAACTATGCAAAGGTACAAATTCAGTTCTTTTTTCTATTAAGGGAAGGTGTCCTGCATCAAAACAACGAGAATACAATTTTTGTGATTAACTAGTATGTAACTATAATTGTCAAAGTCATGAAAAACTATCAAAAAAAACTTGCAATTTGCAAAATCTTTGCGTCTTAAAAGTACAAAAAAATCGAGTGTTAAAAAAGTATTTATGGACACCTTCCCCTATATTATAATCGATTGTTAATGATGTTTCATTAATTGTGTTAATTTTGCTTAGATCTTTCACATTAAGTAGTACCTCAAGTAGCGGCATGTTGGCCGCAGACCAAGCGACCCAGGATTCAACTCGAGCAGTGCCTTCGGCCAAGGCATGTTACATGAACATTGACCTGAACAACGAGGGTCCTCTGTCGCCATCTCTCAGCAACCTCGAATCCATGGCACTTCGTGACGAGCAGGTGGACGAGTCAACGAAGCACGAGTACATGAATATCAACCCCGGCCAAGAGCACGTGGACACGAACCTGCTGAAATCACGACCGCCTCCACTGCCACCCTCGCCGATGGACCCAGAAGAAGGCCCGAGGCACTGCTACGCGAACCTCGAGGCGAATGAGATCGAGAGCTTCCGCAAAAGGTTCTCGGGGGTGTTTGTAGCTGAGAAAACGGCGCCACCGTCCACGCCGCCTTCGAACGTCATTCGGGAGGTGAATTATGCAGTCTTGGACTTGGACACGAAGGAAAACCCGAGCACCGACTCGACCTCCAACACGATACCCTCGCCCCCAGACTCGCCCAATCGCAGCCAGAAATCGTACGCCACGATTGATTTCAACAAGACTGTGGCGCTTTCGCATTCCGTCAATCCGAACTTGGTCAATGACAATGAGGGATCGCGCAAAACTAGACACAACTCGACTATCAATGACTTTTCCGATACGAAGAACCCGGCAACTGAGTGACCTGATTGATGAGACGCACATTACAAAGTTTGTTTTGTATTTTATCCGCAACATCAGATCATCGTCGGTTGTTGAAGAAACGATATTTTTTGGCCTATCAAATTATTTTGCTATTCAGAAATAATTTTAAACGCTGAAGGCTCAAAGAAATAGCTCAAACCAAATGGAACTTTTTCTTTTGAAAAAAGAATTTACACACTAATGGATGTATCTCTTAGATGTGACAGAACCGAGTAACTTTATATAGATAATGTTGTTCCCACAATTCGTAAGTTGGATTATAAATTGTGGGATACAAAAGGATAGAAAAACAAACACCATTGAAGACATCAGAAATGTTACATGAAAGTAAATGTGATATTTTATTGATGGGGTTTTGCATAAGAGAATAATTTTAGTTTTATCGTAAAGATACTTTTTTTTGTTTATATTTATTAGAAACTTATTTTGCAGTGCCAAAAGTCTGATAGTGAATTTTCTAATAGCTGACTACATTTTATGAAATGACGAAAAAAGATAAAATGACGCCAAAACAAAAGAGAGAAAACTTTTTGGTTTGCTCGCAATAATAATTATAGTTTGGCGAACAAGAAATGCCAATTTTTCTACTGAGATATTTTGTTTGAGCTCAAAAATTTTCTAAGCTTTTTATGAATTCAAAGATTGTAATTAATTTTAATTGCAAATCAATGGAGCGATATTTTTGTGACTAATTTTTAAGAGGGGGTTAAAAAAAGGGATACACCAAAGTTTTGTCAGTGCCAAGAAGAGGTCTGCGATTTTGAAAACTGAACAGAGATGAAATGATTCAGAAAGTCGAAGATATCTCAGCTTTGCATGTAATTAAAGATAACAAATGAATCGATTCGAAATTAATTCTTCAGAATTCTATCGAATTACAGCATACTCAAAAATGAAATTATATATTTTTCTAAAACCTCGAGTGAGCTGAGTCAGTTGAATTTAAAAACTGATCCTTTGGAATTTAACAATGATGAAAAGAAAAACAACAATTAACGTTGCAAATGAAATTCTGTTGATTGTTATCAGATGAAATCAACCATTTCGAGTTATTTCAGTTATGAGTTATAGTGTAAAGGGTAATGTGATAATCGTACTAGACAAGAATCGCGTTATATATCAAAGTAACAGGAATTGCAAATAATCTTGTTGACATATACTCATGTAAAAAAAATTGAAGATATATATTTTTTATTTAAGATCAGAATTAAATGTGGCATAAATTATTGTACTGAGAGATTCGATCAAATTTAATAGTCTATTGATTTGATGATGTTATAATTGGCACTAGAAAAGAAAAGAGTTTTGAAAATATACGAACGAATTTTATATTTATTTAGAACATATCTGAGTATAAAGAATATCATGCCAAAGTTATTTCGAAATCCCATAAATTTATTGAGACAAGTAAAATTAAAAAAAAAGGTAGAAATAGATTTAAGAAAATGTTGATAATTTTTTGAGTTAAGTTACCAAAGATGTTTTATGGTGAATACTCGGTTGATTTTTTGAAACAAATGGTGTCTTCCATTGAAGCTTTTTGAAAGGCTTGAAAATGTTGATTTGAAGATATGAAATCTTATGATTTTTATGGAGAGTGAAAAATTAGAGAAAGGTATAAAATGAAGTTTATCACTATGTTAATTCATGAAATATGCAAAAATATAACAATTTAATAAGTAAAACTAATGAGATATACATAAAATTTATCTTAAAAAACAGGGTTAGAAAGAAAGAGTAAATTTACACGATTTCATACAATTTCATTGAATAGTAAGGAAAAAGTTATCATGCCACGTAAATAGGGATATAAATTTCAATGAAAAGGCACACAATAATTCGTATTAATTAGTATAAGTTTTTCTTTCAAATTTTAAGTTGAATTTGTGAATTATTTTGAATTGTGTATTTTCAATGAACAAAATCATCAAAACCAACCTCATCTGATATTTTATTTTTGTAGAAAAATAAAAATCTCCGAGGTTTATGAGCAGTCTTAATGTCTCAATGAATAATTGAAATGTCCCTGTAGAAAACATATTGTACCACGGAAACATAGATTTTTTGTATTTGATTGAGTTCAAATTTGTTTCCATTGTAAGAACATCATAATTTCTCAGCGTATGTAAGAGGATATTATATACAGGTAATTTGCATCTAATATTACCTTAGAAGTTCATAAAAAAAAACTATAGCATGTAATTATTTTATAAACGAGATGTACATAGATGACCAAAGATAAAAAAAACGCACGTACTGCATTATTTCATTCGTTTGTGCCTCATTTCAAGTCATATACATTGAACATAAATATATATTCTTATTTATACACATATGTATATACGTATGCATATGAATAAATATTGATAATGTTGTTAAAAAGAATGATTACAAAAGAAAAACTTGTGTATCACAATAATATAATTTGACACAATAAAATACTTTTTGAATTACAATTTCTGGTCCGTTTCATTTAATTATGTACATTCGTATAGTTAATTTCGTTCTAATTATCATCATTAGAGCTCCGAATGAGCCCTTCAATTTTCATCTCAACAAATTTAAAAATAACATAATTATCAAAAAAAAATCATGTTACCTAATGAAAGTGCACTTAAACTTCAATTTTTCATGCAGCTAGCTGACGACGTCTCGTGAGTTCGTGATCAATTAAGATCGAGATATCCGGGTGTCTATGACGTAGCGTGGACGAGCGATTGATGGTTGTCTGGCTCGGATCAGCGCCCGCCTGTAAAAGCAGACGCACCGCATTCGCAAAGCCGCTCTCAGTCGCGACCTGCAGCGACGTCAAACCCTCGTTATTGGTTTTCTCCAATTGGGCCAAGGGAGAAGTGACCAGGAGGGATACAATCTGGTGAAATCCCCTGGCTGATCCGAGGTGCAGGGGTGTGTTGCCGCCCGCATCCTGCAGACCCGGATCCTCCCCATGGTCCAGTAATTTTGCCACCATCTCAACGTAATTTTTCCTCGCTGCGATGTGGAGAGGAGTCTCGCCGTACCGAGAGACAATGCCTACGGGTGTGTGGGGCATGAGTAGGGACGCAGTTTTCAGGGCACCTCGTTCCAAGCTCTCGTGTAGGGCAGCCTCGCCTCGGTCATTTGGAAGGGACGGGTCTGCCCCTGCGTCTAATAATATCCGGATTATCCGTTCTATCTCAGATTTCAAATTGTTATCTGTAATGAAAGCATACAAATTATACAAATCGATTCGCGCCCTGATTTTCTAGTGCGAAGAATTCTTAATTGTTTTAATTCGCACTTGAAAAGACACTGACACCAATTTTTCAGATCATTTTAAGACTAATTAACATTTAAGTTTAAATTTTAAATGTTATAATTTTAATTAAAAAATTGTCAATTACCAAAAGTGGAAGAAGATGCCAAGATGTGTAAGGCACTTCGACCCTGATGATCCTTGGCATTGACAGGGCTGGCCTTGGCTAATAACTCTAAAGTCCTGAGCGCGTCCTCGAAGTTGTTTCGCAAACTTTTTGCTATGTGCGTGTGCGACAGTTGTCGGGTTAAAATATGGAGGGCCGTCAAACCTCCTCCGGCTTCTTTCACACTGGCGGGACAACCGTGGTTCAAAAGTTGTTCCACAAAGTGGAAAACGTTACCTGGGCCACCGTTCAGTATCGCACGATGTAGGGCTGTTTCTCCCCGTGGGGATCTCACTGTCGGGTCGCATTTGTTTTCCAGTAATGTTCTGAAACGAAAAAAAGAACATTGGGCAATTAATTTTAATCGCGAGTTATATTTGTTCTCATAGACATGTTTTTGTCGGACACAAAGAAGTTTCGAGTAGTCAATTACATTAATTTGACCAAACGGCATTCCCCTGCTGTCAATTTGCAGTCCGATTTCCAAGCGTAATTTCGACCCATTAAATGAATTAAAAAGTTATTACACTATAAATTCGCACACTGTCAACTTTAAACAGACTGGAACGTGCCCAGTTGAAATGCAGACGAATCATTTCTTAAATGAATTCCATGAGGCAACTCGTTACATTTCATTTTAAACAATTATAAAATAATTTCTCGCTCGAGCGTATCAACGTTTCTTTTTCTTTTCTTCTCTCGAGCATGTTTCATGCAAAATTATTTGGTCGTCAGTTTTAACATTCCAATTTGTATATGCTTATGCTGAAAATAAAAGCAGAATCTAAAAACAGTAAGAACAATATACTTCGAAATTGTTCATTGTCAGACTCGAGTCGAGTTAAGTGTCTATAAATCAGCATACGAAATTGAACCGTGGCACTAATTTGTGCGATTAGAACAATCCAAATATAAACAAAGAGGCAAGAATTTAAGCAACGATCTCGCGAATTATCCCTCGCATTGAAACTTGAATTGCCGAGCGAGAAGTTTCAAGGCGAATTTAAAAAAACGGAGCCTGCGAATGAAAGCAAATGGAAGATAATGATTGGAAAAATATAACCCGCGACTGTACAATTATGCGTTTTTGTTTTTCCATAACGAGTATGAGAACAAAGTTACTTCGCAGTAAATAGCAGCTTATCATTGAAAAATTAAGCTACGGCAATTGATCATTGGGCTTTCGGGCTATCTTTAAGGTGGTTGTGTAGTTACAGTCGGGAACAAAATGTTATCTCCTTTTTCTGCGTTTAAATTTTTGTAAATGAATTAGTATCAACAAACAAAATTCATATTATTATTACAAAAATGATTTTCGTTCTTAAGGCAGTTCTGGCGAGAAAGTAAAAATAAAATTTGCCCAATAGCCCATTTGTTTACGTTTTATTACCAATCGTGAGAATAATTTTATGCAAGTTTTTTTATTTGAAAACATTTTCAAATGTTCTATCAATTTCATAATTTGCAACCTCGAAGAGAATAACTAAAAGGTCAATTGTTCATAATTCCACGTAATCTTGACATTTTTTACTTATCGCTAGAACAACCTTAACAAAAGAAACAAACTTTTCAGTCTGACTGTACACGGTTGATCAATCTCTGGCTCGATGACTCGATTTTGCCATAAACACTCATCTCCATTTTAAATTTCTATAAAAACAAGCTACACACAAGATCACATCCATTGCAACATTATCTTTCTTAATTCGAAACTAATCATTTGTAATTTTGAACAAAATTGATTTTTTGGTTTTTGACTTTTCTATTAACTTTGAATCTATGACTCAGTTATGAGACACGATGACTAATTTCTGTCAGGTTCTAATTTATAACAACCAATGACTACGTTTTATTTAAAGAGGGGAAAAAAAAAGAAAAGAAAAATGAAACGGACAATTATGAATGTAACTATACATCAACCACCATAAATACTGGGACGCGAGGTTGCGATGTTATAAACGCTCACATGAGAACAGGTAGACAATGATTCGTGGCAGCCACCAGTAGGGGTGGATCTCCCGTTACGTTCCAATCCGGTTCGTCCAGATCCTGAACGGCCCCGCGGGCAATCATCGCCGCCACGCATTTCGCATCGCCGGCTCGCACGGCCTCGTGAAAATTCAACGTCCTATCGTCACTCGTTTTGACTGTCCACGTGGTTTCACTTTCCAAGGGTTCAATGATTTCCAACCTTTTGAACGTCTCTTCCACGCCTCCGACGTTTTCCGATCGCCTCATCTCTTCTCCTTTTGTTTCTTCAGGTTCAGCCGACGAGACATCCTCGGAAGATCTAATTAAAAAAAAAATAAAGAAAAAAAAAAGATGTTAAATCGTTAAATTTCGCAAGTTCAATTTTTTGACATTTGGTTTTTTTGGTCATTTGGTCACTCACGATTCGAACAGTCCACTTTCGTCGGTCTTATCGGAATCCGAAACAGTGTCGTTTCGACGAGTCCCATTCACTTTCGCTGACGATCCGTTTGTAATTGGAGCTTGGTCATTCTTGTCAGGCGCGTTGTCTCCGACGTTGCTGACCATCCCGCTGTCTCCAAATTGATTTGCAGTCATGTCGGATTCTGATCTAGTTCCGCTGGAATTTCAACAAACCGTTTGTACCACTGACTTTCAAGTTCAACAACAAAATTCTAACTGATTCATCAAAACGTTTTTTTAAAAACCTTTTCAATCTTTGACAATCTTTTTTAATTGTTCCGTTGATTGTCATTTGTTTACAAAATTGAACCTTGAACGATTTTTTTCCTCGCTGATTTGCTTTAGTCATTTGATAATTGATGAATCAGATGGATTTCTTTTCAATTGTTTTGTCTTACAAAAATTAAAATAAAACAAAATACAAAACAAATTCAGAAAAAGGACAACAAAATTAATGAAAAAGGATAACAAATAAATGAAAAAAGACAGAAAAAAAGTTTACTGGAAAAAAAATTGTTAGAAAAATTAATGAGACAATGAAAGTCTTAGGCTCAAGGATAGAAAGGGAGATGAATCTTTTGCACGATAATTTTTTTCCTCCCGCAGCGCGCAGGTAGCGAATTTATCGCCGTGGAAGATATCATTGGTTCGCGTATCAAGGACCCCGGGTTTACATGGCACACTGTAATTACGGCGAATAAAACTGCGCGATTATAAAAGCAACGAGACACAAAATTATGGGCAAATATGAATAATAGTCACACAAAGATTACCATCCCGCGATCCCATTTAAATAATTATCTTTAATCCGTAGCTACAGGTTTTATTTAATTATTCCGAGAATCGTCTTCTGATTAAAAAATAACCCTTTTTTTTGCAAACAGTATATAATCTTAATTGGCAACGATTAATTTAATTTAAAAGGAGTCCAATTAAACGATTCAAAAGTTGGTACTTTTGTTTGTTTTTTACAAAAAAAAAAAGAATAGAATAAAAAGTTTAATCGGCTGATGAAATGTAGGTATTTAAAAATGTATAATTAAAAATGTTGATAACAATGTTTGTCAACATCTATCAACACTGATTTGTCGTAAACAATCAAAAGATAAACAACGGGATTTGAAATAAAAAGTTTGTGCAAACATTTTCACTTACTGATGATTCATTCAATTGGTCAGCATAGCAGCGACAAACATTCACCAGAGATGTATTTTCGACACTGAGAAACACCGGGCGCACGGACGTGTGGATGATACAGAACCTTGATAGAAAAATGTTCAAATTTGTTGCTCAGTTTCGGATGATCGATATTTTGGCAAGTCAAAAAATCGAGCAGCAGCGCGAGACGGGTGCGCGGCTTGCACTTGGCGTTCTGTCGGTTATCTGTTGCTCGCCTCCTCTCTCCGGTCGGCCTCCTACCTAAACCACGCTGATCCTGTGGCGCCGAGTTGACATCGGCCCAGAAATCACAATCCAGATGTGCCAGACCATGTCACATTTCTCATGGGGCACTACTCTCCGCCAACACGTCTCAGTTCGACTTACCTTTTCCTATTTTCAATTCTCAACTCGCGCGCGTCGACCTTTATACTTTCACCTACGCAGTTCAATAATTTTGCAGCGAATATAATTGGCAACATTTTCTACACGCTACGTTAACTACCTCTTTTTTAAACGCTTTTATTTATTCATTTCTTTTTCTATCAGCCGATTAAATTTTCACGCCACTGACATGCCAAACTTAAAATTCGAACTTTTGTATTTTCAATTGACAATTTTTTTATTTCGTACCAATAATCACACGTGGAATGCATCTCATCCTGTTTCGTTTTTCTTTTTTCTTCTCTTTTTCGTGTCAGCAATGAAAGCAGTTTTTGCGCTCGGTTTTTATCCGCAAAGCATGAAAAATGTGAAATGTCAAACCGAGGAGACGATATTTGTACAAACAAGCACGAATGTTTGATAATATTTAAGAAAAAAATTTTTTTTTTCGTTAATTGTTTTATAAGAAATTACATTTTTTTCATCCCGACGGAAGTATAATGTTGGTGGTCTCGTTTTGGTAGAAACTCAACCTGTTTCCACCCGCATGACACTGATATTTTGGATATGACTATTTTTCGTTCATTTTATACCGTTGGAACCGTTTTAGCCGAGGCTATAAGGAAACTGCTTTGTGCCAAGGAAACTTTAAATTTCTTTGTTGCACAGTGAACGACGTCCGGTTTATTGGCTATTTATTGTAAGGTGAACTAGATCGGAAAGTTTCCACCAAATAAAGGAATGACTTAAAAAGAAAAGGAATGTCAGTTTTACATAATGAAAACGTCCATTTCGTATAAAACTATCTGATTAACTAATGTTACAAGTTTATGTTATAATATTTTATTGAAGTTACAATTTTTTTATAATTGATAATCGGATCATAAAATCATTTTCCTTTGCATATTACGGTCATGATCATAGTCATATTAGAAGCGGTTTTGTGGTGGCAGAGTATTATAACATTCAAGAAAGTTAATTAATTAATTAATTAATTAATAAAAATCTATATAATATAAGAAAATTTTTTATTCAAACTCTCATTTTGATTGAGAAAAAAAATTGTTTTTTTGATCTTCCTCAAGTAATAGTTTTATTTAAAAGCTAATTATTTGATCAAATTAAATTTTTCATAGGTACAAACACTTTCGTTTAGTCAACAGCGAACAAATGGAATTCAAAGATCTAATTGAATTGAATGGGACACATTTTTATGATAGTTCATTTGGTATGGACGTTGCATTGTATTCTGCAGCGTTATATGACACCATGGAATGCAATACGGTGTGTTCATGCAGTGTGAAATATCCCTCTCTCGTTCAATTGGATCGGAGATAATAATGTACGGTATACGCGCGTCATTTTTTTGCCCCGACTAATCAGATCGAAATAAACGTGTCAATTATTTTTCTATTAATTATATCAACTTTTCACCTCCCTCCAAAAGTATAACTTTTTTAATAAACATTATTCGTCTTAACAAACAGTAGATTAAATAATGAAAATAACTCGAAAAATAACGAAACAGTATTTGAATGTAATTAAAACAAAAATTTTAATTTACTTCAAAATCAATATATTAAAAATGATAAACCGAGTTGTTAAAGCCTTGTATAACCGGGCCAGAGTAATCATTGCTGGAAGAAATTAACCTACATCTGGCCGAATGAGCTTTATCATTTAGCACCAAAATACGTGAGCTGCTATTTCTGTGTGGACGCATTTTTGAGCAAAATAATAAGGACGGCAGCGGCTGCAAACAGTCTGCAGCTCTTGATGACCAATCTCGTACCAATTCAAAAGTTGAAAACAATCAGCTTTCGAATAAGTATTTAGCGCGGATCTTTTATTTGCACCGAAACTTAAACAATTTGTTTGACTTACTTCTGTTGTTATCACTTTGTTAATATTTCTCAATTCGGTCGCGCGAATTTTGCAGCCTGTGCAAAAGTCAAGTTTTGCTTTGCTTACAAATTCTTCTGATGAAACAAGATACTTTTTCAGCAAGTGAATGAAAAAGCGATCCCGGGAACGAATTGTAAGAATCATTCATTTTTTTAATTTACTTTTTATATACCAGAAGAATAAAATTGTGGATTACTAAATACAACTTTCGTAATTTGCGCGGACGAAACAATCTCTTGGATAATGAGGATATATCATTTCGCAATTTTATTTTTCAGCGAACTTTATGTTATTATATGTTTATCGTGAACGCGGCATTTGAAGGCATTGTGCTTGACATTAAGAGACAAACATTTGTTACCGTACGGTGCAACGCTATGTCGTGCACATGTGCGCCGACGAATTTACTTCTTCTAGCCGTTTGCTTCTTTTTTTGAACTTACTTTAAATATCAAGTCGCGACACAAATATTCTCTTTGAGCCAAGGTTAAAGCTTTTTTTGAAAAAAAGAACTTACTTTCTTTGACTGGAACTTCAAAATGGTTCTTAGATACATGAAATTGAACAAAAAGTAATAATAAAAAAAATTGAGTAAGTGTAAAATGAAGTTTTCTTAGATATTATACACAAACTATAAACTAAGCGTGGCCGTTGATTGAAGCACTCCGAGCGACTATTTTCGAACTAAATTTTATTGACTGATAAAATACAAACATGTGTCTTAAGATAACTTTTCAGTTTTGTTCATAATCTAAAAAGCCAAAGGGAAACTAAGAACTATGTGGATGATGAGAACTAAAAAAGAGCATAACTTATGAACTAATTAACTTTACGGTTTGCTTATCTTACACATGTTTTTAGAAAAATAAAAACTTAGTTTGTATTTTTGCTGTTAAGTGGTTTAACATGAAAAAAAGAATTGCGAAGAGCATAAATTATGATTTTTGTTTTCACTGCCTGGTGCGTGGATTATAGCAGTGCGGTATTGAAGTCGGTAAAAGCGCCACATAATGTTCTTTTAGACCTGAAATCAAAGCACTTAGTGAGTTTCACTTAATTGACCTCATTAAATTTAATTATTTCATAAATTAATTTTTTTATTACTTTTAGTATTAACATAATTAATTTAATAATTACTTAATTACCAAATAATCAGAATTTGCCAATTACATTTATCTGCTACGAGATCTTGATCTAGAATCAGATTTTGATTTGGTCCTGCGGGGGCTTCGACCTTTGGAAACAGATCTAGCCTTCGGTCGAGGTTCCTCTCGACGGTGGCTGCGAGAGCGGCTCCGGGACGAAGATCTTGACCTGGAACGTCTACCCCTTGACTTTGAGCGAGAGCGAGACCAGGATCGGGATCGCGATCGTGACTTGGAGCGAGACCTGAAAAATCATTTTTTTATTAATAAATCTGTCCTCAAAAAAGAGATCGAAATCTTTTCTCACTTGTCGTATGGTATTAGATTTTCTTTCGCTTTTTGAAAATTCTCATTTTAATATCCTTTTTTAAATTCTTTTTTATCTTGGAAACTAAAACTTACCTTCTTGTTTGTTCAATGAATTTTCTACAATCTATAAACCTACCAAGGTGATGCAGGAAGAAATGATTGATCTTTAATTTCATTTGAATCTTTGATGATTTTAGCTAAGTCATTGATCAATTTTAACTTATTCAGAATACTTTAAGAAAATGAGTTCTTTTCCTGCATTTTTGAAGCGGACCTATAAAGACCCTCTGTTACAATCAAATTGAAATTCATTTGTATCTGAAAAATTCGTTATTATAAAAAAAAAAGCATTGCTTTGAAGAGGGAAATGCTCACAAGTTATGTGCAATCAACAGTTTAGAACTCCGAAGTTATCGAATGGTGTCGATGATTGAGGCAGTGGTGAGACAATTAGGAACATTGAATCAATTTCTCTTGGTTCTGTTACAATCATCGATTCATTCAATTATATATTATTTCATTTATATATTAAAATTGATTTGAAAAAAAAAAGAATATTGATGAATTGAGTAGAATAAAAAATTACCATTGACAAAGAACAACAAAAAATTAACTTGAGAATGACGATGACGGTGGATCCCTGTTCGTTGCAACGCTTGGAATAAATAAAACGGACGATTGGTAGTAGTGCAGTAGACCTGGCATTAGAATGTGTAATGTTTTAAGTACCATCTGTCGTTTGGATCTTGGATCAGACGCTCGAAGTAAGCGCACGCGGTGGCAATGCCAGGAGAGGGAAGGGTGGATGAGCAGTAATGCAGGCGAAATCGTGCGAGGGTCAGATGAACGGACGAAGAGTGGCTAGACGGGATGGCCGAGAGAATCGTTTGAGTTTCAGCGTTAGCTAATGCGCAGACCAAGTTGGTAGCAACCAGAGCCGGTGATCGATATTTCTCTAGCCGTCCGACGAAGAACCGAGCTCTGCGTGGAAGATAGCTAGCCACTCCGTCGTCTCTCTGGTTCGCTCGCTCGCGCAATGCAGAAGATAACCCACGCTGGGTGCTCTCTACGCTGTAACTACGCAGTGTCAAACTCAACCCAAGGTGTGAATCTCGCGACAACACATTTTACTTGTGTGCCTGCTCAGCCGCATCCCCTATAAATAATGGCCAACATTACATCCGTATCTTCCTCCAAAACCGGAGCCAGTTTTCACTACATTACATTTTCTTTTTTTTTTTTTCTTTTAACAATTCAAACCGCCTGGTTTCACTCACCCACATTTTTTTTCTTTTTTGATCTTACTTTTTTAGGGGCTAAAAGGGATTCTATGATTTATTAAAAAAAAGGTCTCGTCAGTACCATGTTGTGTGATAGGAAATCGGCTCTTGAGGTCATAAAGGATTGACAAAACTTTATGAGAACAAGTCCGCTTTTGAGACACCGAACATTGAGCAAGTTGGATTTTTTTATGATAGTGACCTGCGCTTGCGAGATCCCCTGTGCCGAGAACAGTCACGGGCATAGTGACCGCGCTCGTTGCACTCGTAGCAGCGATCCTCGGGGTGGAACGGGCGCCCTCCGCCGCCGCCACCGCCGCCTCCTCCGCCGCGCCTCGAAGACGAGCCGCGGTCCCGCAGTCGTTTCCCATTCGACGGCTCAACTCGGGCCCGTCTGCCGCAAATAGTGCGCCCGTGTAGGCCACGCACCGCGTCCTCCGCGTCACGCGCGTCCTCGAATTCCACGAACGCAAACCCTGGCGGGTTCCGGGCCACCCAGACGTTCTTTAATGGCCCGTAGTAGGAAAATGCATCTTCCAGTTCTTGCTTCGTTGCGCTGCTTCCCAAATCTCCCACGTAGACTTTGCAGTCGGATGGATAACGCGACATCTGAAAATTTATTGCCTTCGTTAGGACCATTTAATTATATTTATTGTGGTTGCAATTCATTTTTTCCTTTTTATTTTCCTTTCTAAATTTTGGTTGAACAGTTTGGACAAAAAGAAAGATAACCTCAAAATTCAACACATTGTTTGTCTCAGTGTTTTGAATCTAAAGATGTAGATTGTATTTGAGCGTGGACATTTTTATCTTGGATTTTTTGTTTATGAAAAAAAAAAGATAAAAACGATTCGAGTTATTGTTGTTGTTTGTGCGACACCGGGGATAGTTGAAAAACAATCGAGCGTATTCAGTTTTGTTTAAAAAGGAAATTGAAAATCAATGAAACGACAATATCATGTTTAATCACAATGAACCTATTTATAGATATGGAAATAATCTGATTCCCAAAGCGCAGTACCGCGAGGTTAATTAAACCGGAAGAGTGTAATGGGATACCTTTGTTTTTTCCTTAATTCGACGAGTCGAAAAATAATGTAGAGGTTATATGAATGCCGAGGGAGCGAATTTTTGTGACCAGATGACAGAAAGCATCGTTCTTACTAAAAATATGCTTCGGAATCGATGCGCGTGCCAGTGAGTCATTGGCCTTTGCGTGAATTTTTCGGTATGAAAAAAAAGAACTTACCTTGTTGTTCATAGCTGTTTACTTTGGTACAAACATTCGTGTGTCGGCCACGAAGAGATGCGTCCGGCTGTGGAAAAAATGAACCGCTCTCTGCTTTCCCCGGACTTCTTTTGCTCAAGGCGTCGCTTTTTAGATATCGATTTTCATACACACCACCACAGATACAAAATGGTTTCACCGCTTCGACGATCAAAACCCAGTTCGAGATGACGATCAACTTCAGCTGCGTTCTGATTGGTCGACCAAATAACCGCCTTATTTGATTTCCGTTTTTTTTTCAAACATTCACTTTAAAATTGATGCGATTTTATCTTTTATGGAATCCCTTTTATCTTTTTTCAATGATTTCTGAATTCGTTCATTTCTTCATACAAAAAATATGTTTTTATTGAATAATTTGAACAATTGTTTTGTCGGTCGGTAAGGTAGTTATTGTCGATAACGAAGGGCAGAAAAAAACGAGTGTTTACAGTGTAAGAAAACTAAACGTGTTATAGTTAGGTTAAAAGTAAGTATACAAGTTGAATTGAAATGGTTTGTAAATATTACAGGGAATGTCATTTTTATTTGTTATTAAATATCAGTTTGTTTACAGCTAGTCAAACAAACAAAAGGGAGAAAAAATGGACAAGATTGATTTCAAGGAACTGGCGAAGGATGAAAGTTTAATCAACAAACTCAAACAATTTGATTCGTCGATTGATCAGATCAAAGAATTTATGACTAACTTCGAAGACCCCGAATATTATGACAATTTGTCAAACACTGACAGGATAAAATACAATTTGTTGATGTCATTTTGTCTTAACAGTTTGTTTTGGATGTATCTGAGGGCAGAAGGTGAGAGTATATTTTTTAACATTATTGTGGTATTTATGATTAAATTCCTCTGCGTTATTATTGAATTTCAATAGCCTAAAGCTTTTCACTTTCATCATAATAATTATTTTCGTAGGTGTAAATCCAAACACTCATCCAATCAAAGGAGAAAATGACCGGTTACGTCAGGCCATGGCCAGAGCCAAACAAATCAGTGACAGGAGTTCGATGCCAAGATTAAACAAAGATGCTGCTGGGAGATTCGTCAGGAGTGGTTTGTGGAACCCTAATGATAAAAACAAACAGGATAAAGAACAGCCTCAGGAAGGAGACATCAGGGAGGAAAATTGGGAGACTTAACTTTGTAGTTAAATAGGTACAAATTAAGCTGCTAAGACTGAATAAAATTTTTATAATGTTCCATTCATCTAGTATCTGATTTGAAATTTTATTTAAAGATAAATTTGAATGATTACGTATAATTTCATTCAGCCTTCATAAGTTCCAACATTGACACACCACAAATATTAGTTTTATAAATATAAGTTTCAGAAAAATCGAAAACATCGATGAACAAAGAATATATTATTTTTAATGGAAAAAAATGTACGGATTGTAAATGTAAAATTTGCTTCCGTCCTGCTATGTCCCTGACGAGAGTTGCAGAATACAAAAGCATACAAACCAACGTACAGATTGTATCATTTTCATTGGCGCATGTAAACCAACTTGTGCAATTATAAATAATCGAAACGACGAAGTATTTTTTATTCTGCAATCGACAGATTTATCGCTACTTTTGACTATTCTGCTCGTAACATAGGAGCCTCGTCGTACTTTCGCTTGCCCTCAATGCCTTTACAATACATGCTTATTCCCAGCGATCCTTTATGTGTTATTATTCCTTCGACAATGCCACTGTGGAACCTCTTTTTCAAATATTTTTATTTTCTTTGCATCCATGTTTAGTCAATTGTTCATTAATAATTTACACAAAATAATTAAACTTCTACGTAAAACAAGATTTATAAAGTTGGCAAAACTATAAAGTTACATTTATTTTCTTACTTGTATCAATTACCAAAGTAGAGTAAAATAATCACTTCGCTTGAAAATATTCCGAACATTTTTTTGACAAAAAACGCGATATAATTATAACGTTGCGATAAATGTTGGTAACTTGTAATAAATTGCATGTTCCTGATGACGCAAAGACATAATTTTTTCTTAATTTTCCTTCTTTTCCATACGATTACATCATTTGATTTAACGAGATATCCGATCTCATTTAATTGTTCTATTTGAAATTTTATCATCAAAAACAACTAATTTTGATTGCAATCATTGCAACTGTAATTGTAGTTTTAATAAATGTTCTAAAACGGATTTCTTTTTTATTTTTTATATTCTTTTCGTACATTTACTGGCTGACATCAGAACCCATTGTTATCCGCAGACTCTTTACGGATAATGAAATAGTCAGAATGGCTTTCACATCTTCGTGCAAACAATTTTTTACCTGGTTAAATAATACTGGAAAATTGAGAGTGTGGAAGATGAGTATAATTTTTTTTATGCGGAACAAAGTATCAGGACGAAAAAAAAGAGAGAAGCTTCAATTAGACTTTATTTATAAAATAACAAATTGTTCTGCATCAAGGTGAAACGCAACCAGGCATTAAGCACGCTGGTCTTATCAAACACCTACATGACGGGAAAAAATGAAAAGTTTATTCACCTTCGGTCGCTTACACTTATTCAGATAAAAATAATTCATATAATTTCGTTTTTCATATTTTGAAAAATATTTAATTTAATTTAATTGGAAAATTACTCTTTTTAACTTGAATATAAACATTTTTGTGGTATTTGTAGTCAGAGTGATGGTTTTCACGGACTTTCAAAGTGTGAGATTTTGATTGACAGTAAGAAAATGTACACTTGAATTTTCTAGAGAAAAAAAGATAAAACTACAAAGCAATAATTATAAAATATTCAGAATAACTTTGTTCGGTTGCAAAAAAGGTGGTAGTTGGAAATGTATTTCATTTTTTTTTTTTTTTTGGACTAAGGATATTTTTTTGAACGTTAAAAGAAATGAGTTTAAAATTTACTTTTGGTCTATTTTTGAGCGAATATATTAGATAGGTAGAGATTGATTGAAAATTTCAATGTATCTTGACAGAAACCGTTATTTTGGTTCGGTTTCATTCCCCGATTGAAATGATAAATTTTGTGATTCTGCATTAGGTATATGACAACAAATTTCTCCTTTGCACGAGTTGTACACGAGAGAAGAGAAGGGATTCCCATTTCTTTCACGATAAGAACAACGATGGTGCACTTTCAGGCCGAGTCTCTAAGTTTCACCGCGGAGCACTTATCTACGGTTGTGCTGCGGACTCCGCTCGCGAGTGTACCAAAGACCGAGCTGTCGCGTCGGCTGTACATCTCTGCTATGGTATGAAAAATCACTACAAAATTACACTTTTGAAAAAAAAACAATAATAATTTAATTTTTTAAATTAAACTCGTTTACGTGATTTCCTGGACTTATTTATTTGTCAAAAATTATAAACAAATGTGGAATAAAACTTTTGACATTATTTTGTTTTTATTGTTCAAATTATTTATTCATCAATTTGTCAGTTTATTATAATTTTTTTCGTTTTTTTTTTAATATTATTAAAAAATGACTAATGAGTGAAATGATTTACTTTCTATCGAGAAACGAAATTTCTAATTTATATCAAACTTGTCGCCGTTCACACTCGGATGAATTAGAAATGAAAATCAGTTCATTGTTTTGAGAGAAGAAATCTCGCTGAATCATTGATACAAAGTTGAAAAAAAAATTAAAAGAAAAGATTAAAGGCATCAAAGTAAAGACGAAACAAAAAAAGCAACGGGTTTTTTTCCATCACGTGAATGGGTGGATCGGAGAATAAATTATGCAACGAAAGTGTAGCGGTTTTTGGGGATCGCGTGTGAAATATAATATGAAAATCGGTCAAAATTGCAGAGGCAAAGATGAACTTCATGGAGGGACTCACTTTGTTGTACGATGTCATCTTTTTTATGATGACGTCCGTGGTTTACACCCTCGAGGCTGTTGTGATGTATTTTATACCACAAAGATTCCGTGAGAAAAGTTTGGAAGGCGAGGTCGCACTTGTGACAGGAGGCGCGGGTGGAATTGGCCAGCTTATCTCTGCCAAATTAGCCAAGCTTGGATGTCACGTTGTTATATGGGATGTGAACAAAACAGGTACCAATTTGTTTATTTAAATATAAATTATTTAAATTTAAATTATTTTAATGTAAATTATTTTAATGTAAATTAAATGTAAATTAAAATAAAAACTAATTTATTTAAATGTAAATTTTTCGACGGAGAAATTGTGATTTCAACTAAAAAAGAATTAATTTAATAAAACTTGTAATGTTTAAATTCAATTTGTAATCATGACAAAAATTTGGTTGTTTGTTTTATTGGACAATTAAAAATGTGTATAATTAAATTCGTAATGTTTAAATTAAATTTACAATGATGAAAATTTGTTTACCGCTAACTCTGTCATAAAAACATGGTGTTTTTGTATGCAAATTGCAGGTGTTGAAAGAACCGTACAAAACATACGAGAATCTGGCGGTAAGTGCACGGGTTATCACTGTGACATTGCTAATCGGGATGAGGTTTACAAAAGTGCTAAAGCTGTCAAGGTTGACGTTGGCAACGTGAGTAGCTAACTGATTTTGTTTGACAAAACGTTACCGAATGTATTATTCATTAGACAAACAATGAGTTATCTTCTAAAATAAAACTTACTCAATCTTCTCTATTCTTTGATTTACAGCTTTTTCTAGTCTAATGGTAATTCTGAGTTGTTTTTCATCCAGAAATCTGATGGTCCATTTTTTCATTTTCATCAAGTTGACTTTAGATCAACGTCAATTTGTTTGATCTTTCGTGTTTAATTGTGTTTAACTAACTATCCGTCTTTTAATGACTTTTTGAATATTTTTTTTCAGGTAACGATATTGGTGAATAATGCAGGATACGTTTACGGTAATACCCTTATGAACATACCTGACCATGCAATTGAACATACTTTCAATGTCAACATACTTTCACAATATTGGGTAAGTGATACTTAGTTTGTTTAAGCAACTGATTTTGGTTATAAGTTTTATCTGTCAGGACCACTCTCCTGGCAATAAATGTCCCGTCGTTCAAAAAATATACGGTTTATTCAAATCCATAACGTTTGGCCTGTTATAAAACAGCTATAAAACAGCTGTGTGAAACATATATTGGGATAACAATTCTTATCTCATCCCAGTTAAGCCTATTAATTGTTCCCATCAGTTACTTTCGGTCTAGCTAAACGTCTCTTAATAAGGAATATTGAAGTATGCTAATAACCGTATTTTTCAGACAACCAAGGCGTTTTTGGGTGACATGATGAAAGATAATCATGGCCATGTCGTAACTGTGGCCAGTGTCGCCGGACTTCTGGGCACTTACAACTGTACCGATTATTCAGCGACAAAATTCGCAGCCGTCGGGTTTCATGAAAGTCTCTATACAGAATTGAAGGTTCGCAAAATTTCACTTTAATTGTTTTTTGTTTCATTCTCTTTTCATTTTTACTGCTCTTGAAAGTTGCGAGGTTCCCATGTTTCTTTTCGTGATGCAAAGATAAAAAAGATATGAAACTTGAACAAAAAAAAAAAACAGTTTTTTGTATTTAATAAATTGATTTTTTAATCCGCTGCAGTCGAACGGGTATGACGGAATCAAAACAACTTTGGTGTGCCCATACTTGATCAATACCGGCATGTTCGAAGGGGTATCGTCCAGGTAATTATTTTGCACCAAGAGGTTGTGCAAAATCGATTCGATTTCAAAATTTACATGACATAATGCCGTGCAAGTTTTTTTCCAATATACACGCGAGTCGAACTTTCTCATATACTTTGCTACTCAGATTGACGGTTTGATTGCTCCGCAGACTCCTCCCAATTCTCGAACCTGAATACGTAGCCCAGAAAATAGTCTCTGCGATATTGACAAATGAAGTTGACGTAATTCTGCCGCCTAGCATCAGATACATCATCCCAT
This sequence comes from Trissolcus japonicus, assembly GCA_030522925.1. NCBI lineage: Eukaryota > Metazoa > Arthropoda > Insecta > Hymenoptera > Scelionidae > Trissolcus > Trissolcus japonicus. The sequence goes on along the minus strand of JAPYZS010000132.1, from coordinate 101,468 downwards.
TGAAAAGGTACGGTTTCACATTTTTAGATTAAAAAAAAAACAATCTAAATTTCAGAAATTGTTGTCAATAAAATTTTATATTTTTTGGTTTCATTTTAGCTTGTTACCGGAAAAAGTTTGTTGGTCTATATTGTCTCAAATTGTACAAAGCCCACAATGTATGATGACATTAAAGGGAAATCACGCAGATAAAATCAATTGCAATGAACAAGTTAAAAAAATTAAATGATTAGGTAATATTCGTACAATGATTAGGTATATTCAGTTAAAATTAAATTGTAAAAACTGTAAATAGTTAATATGAACCACCTAATAAAAACGTATAGTTACATCAAAATTTGTTTTTAAGTCCCTTTTTCATCTGCTTGTCTCTTTTGTATATTCTAATGTAAAAATGTTTAAATACAATTAGTGGAAAATAATATTTAAAAGTGTATTTCATTTGATTTGTATATTTCATTAAAAAAAGGCGCATTTTATATTTTTGAGTACATTTTATGTCTTGTTAGGAACACTTTTATTAGAGCAAATCGTAGAAATAATTTAGACCTTGACCCAGCTCCCAAATCGCGACTCCAGTTCCTAGTCTTTTCGCAAGTTCCAACCTTTCATTAATGGAATATAGAGTTGGATAAAAAACAATTCCCTTATTTTTGCTGTCCCTGAAAAAAAATTTCAATGAGATTAGAAATACAGAAATGAAGTAAAACAAAATTTATACATAAAAAATACTGATATTTTCGAACAAAACATTTTGTAAACATTTATTTTGCAGTGCATAGATCTTGAATGGACCTTACTTCAGTTCAAAAAAGTTTTCTCCGCTTTCATCATCCCATTTCAATTTCCCCTTGAATGATCGCAAAAGTTCAATATATTGGTTTCCTAAAATCGGACCACCACCTTCTGGGGTGTAATGATTTCCATAAAAGTTCATCCCCATTAAAATTTTAGCCCTTTTTGGGTTATCATCTCCGGGCACCAGCATCTCCACATTTTCCTCCGCCCAATCCAAGGGACTGTTAGGTCCAGGTCTTTGCACATTGGAAAAATCGTAAGTCATTAATGAGAATGCAGTTAAGTGTGGTTCCAATTTGTCAAAAAATTCTTGACTAAAAAGACGATTTCCTTCTCTGTAACAAAATATCATTTGAAGTTATTATTTGATACGTAAACAGTTTTATAAATTTTATTTTAAAAAATGTTGGTTATCTAATCGTACCCACGGAACGGTGGGATTACGAGAATTGTTTGCAAATTGTCATCGTTTAATTTTTTTGCAATCATAGTGACGATCGATATCACAACATCAGGTCGAACACCTGAGTATACAAACTGATTCCATATTTCTAAGATATATCCATCGAATTGGTATTTCTGCAAAAACAAAGAATTAGGTATATTTTTTTAATTTAAATTAAGAGTCAATTTTAATTTTTACCTTGGCAAGTTCAACCAATTTCGAAACGAATGAACATTGTGCTTCATTATTGATAGACAGCTGATTGATCCTACTGGGAGACCAATTTTCAAACATCAGTCTAGGAAATACTATGAAAAAACATTTGGTTTCAATTAAATCATGTTTTCCATCAAGTTAAAACTCCAAAACTTATTCAAAATGATCATTTACATTTCAGAGCGTCATTTTTCTTCTTCACTTTTTTAATCCAATCTTCTTTGATATCGTGTGTTGGAATTTCGAGCATCTTCTTGCCGTTTACTGTCAACCACACTGGTGAGAGCATTGAAAATTTCTTGGTAAAAGTTTTGGACACGTCATAGCCGGCTCCATTCCACTTAAAATGGGAAATCAAAATTATAACATACGAATAAAAATTTTAATATCATTTTTTTTGCATTATATTAATAAATTTAAGTTGCTCCAATTTATATAGTATAATACCGGTGTGATGTAGCCTAGGACGTCTCCAGGAAAATTCTTTTCAATTTCCTTGTAGTAGAGGCCGTGTTCTTTGATGATATCCACTGCTTTTGGCTCTTTTGTTATCAATTTTTTGTCTTTTACACTCTCCGCACATGGTCCTGTCTGTTAAATTTGAACAAGGTAAATTAAAATCATCAAATTTGTTTAAATAATAATCAATAAATAAACATATTTTGTTTAAATTTGTTTGAATATACAATTGAATGAATTTAATTGTTTAAATTAATTAATTGTTTAATTTAATTAAATAAAATATAAAAATATAAAATTCTGAGATTTGAAAATGTTGACAGATCTGACATACCTTTGACACAGCCTTTTCCTCCTTACTTTTTTTAAATTTCTTATCAGGGGATAAAGTACCCCTAATTTCCGAAACGTCAACGAGTAACAAACAAACAACTAACATTACTTGACATTTCATCTTGCCTATTATAATATTACTGTTTCGCAGTCAAAAATACTGATAACTTTTATCCACCGCATGTCACTGCGTGCAAGGTGGCACCATCAACACGCAGCCCAGCACTTGCACTTGTCCAAATAAAAACAACACAAAACAAGTGTTACGGCGATTTTATCGGTCGTCGGTAAAGCAGACCTGTCAAATCTTTTACATCTCGCAGTTTTCAAATCGTAAATCATCTCTTCGATCGGTGAAAAAAATTGTCGTAAAAATGTCATTAAATGTCAACGTGTTTCAGAGCCGGTACTGTTGATAATATTTACGAAATCATTTGTCAACAAAGGTTATTTATATATCATCTTTTCAACAGGTGAAAATTAAAAAAAATAAACAAAAAATAGTGGGGGTCAAATAATGAAAGTTGGGAACAACCAGGCGAGTAAATAAACAATAAATGATCATGAAGTAAGTGAAATAATAAAAAAAGTAATACCAAAATGGTTGGAAAAAATGATTTATGATTGTTAATTTTAAGTGGATGATTAAGGAAGAGTTGTGTGTTTGGGCGTTAAAAAAATGCATTGTTACAAAACGCATTGTTGGGGAGACGGCGCGGATATAACGCGATGGCAATCGTAAAATCGATCACGATCTACATTTCTCTTTGCGTAGAGCACATAGTGAAAACGGGCTCCGTGGGAAACTCGATGGCAAAACGAGTGCTCATCATATAAGGCGTACTTTCTGTACGAGACGTCAGTTTGAAAGTGCGAGTCCCATCGTTAACGTGTGAAACATCTTTAGTTTAAATTATGCGCGTGAATGTCTCTCCGCACCGCGAGTTGCCGTCGCGCGTCATCCTTTTTAAATTAGTGCTCATTTTTGCATTCGGTAAGTGTTAAACATACTTTTTCCAATTTTGTTTTCATCCTGATATTATGAAATCGCAAAACAAATAAACAAACAAACAAATAAGTAAACAAAAATGTGTGACACATCATTGTTTACACATTTCTTTTGTAAACAAAATGTCATATTTGTTTATTTCCTTTTTTTTCTTTTTACTTTTTTTTCTTAATTTCGGACATTGTTGTCTATTTTAAAACGTGATTAAAGTTGGGAACCATTTTTGACAACCGGTTTTTTTGTTACGAAACAACTAACGGAACTGCGGGTGTCATCTGTGAACATCTCAGCCTACAAAATAAAAATGAAAAGATTTCAATTCATTGAAAAATCGGTCTTTCACACGGAAATTGCGTACGGTGATTTAGCAAAGAAAAATATGTCGAGTTTACAAAATTGTAGCGGCTTGTTTGTTTATTTGTTTGTTTGTTTTCGTTATTTCGCGTGTCTTTTTGACAGTCCGTTTGAATTAGCGGAAGTTTCGCTTCCTTTTTGCAGTTTGAGGAGAAATGCATTGTGTTAGAGACGAGAAAGTGAGCGATAAAATGTATAACAGTAATAACTGGGCTTCTGGGGAACGTTAACGTTTAGCGATTTTATCGATAGATAGTAGACAAGAACGTGCAAATCGCAGCATCACTTGTTTTCGATGTAAAAATTGACGTGCCGCTTGGTGGGATATTATCCACGCTTTCCTATTTCAACTCGACATGGGATGGTTTTAAATTTATGAGTCTGAGTTTAAAAACGTATAAGTATAATTTATAAGGGATACGTATAATCAAACTCAACTTGTTGCAAATGTCGCCATTTTGATTATAATAATTATCTTTTGAAAAGCTTCAGAAATCTATGCGGAAGACACCGAGAGCTCCACATCGGACGCACCTTGCATCAGCAACAACAAATTTTATCGCAATCCAAATGCGCCCACGCACAAGATCTGGACCAAATCGGAGTGTGCAAAATATTATCTCTGCTTGGGTAATTATATTCCCTTTTCTTTTTCGGGTTACTAAATTCTTGCGATTCGGACAAATTTCACTCTTACTTAACTCTATAATGCAAGAAGAAAACTTGGCGTCGGGTGACTTGAGCAAATGTCTCCCGGAAATCGCATTATCGATGACATATTATTTATCAGGTTTGAAGATGTAAAAAAAGTTGCAAGAAGTACAACCTCTACGCTCTAGTTGTTTAATAAAACTGTTTAAATATTTTCCAATTGAATCCACCTTGCTGAGATTCTTTTTCTTTTTTTTAAAGAAATTTCTCTTTGGTACAAAATCGATTAATAAAGCATGATTAGTCTACTCTTTTGAATGATAGACGTACTGAAGATGTTAGATTGACTTTTCATTAGTTCCAATGCAGTTTAGGATGCAGTTTGATATTTATCCCCGAGGTGTTTCACAATTACCCCAACTGCCCCTTATTTGCAAATTCTCAGTATTTTTAATGTTGAATTGAGTTTGCCTACATAATCCAGTTAAATTGATTATGTTCCCTAACATAATCCAGTTCACTATTTCAGGAATAGAATGAAACAAAAAGTGACTTAATAAGTGCACTCGTTCAGTTCTCAGGCACTGAGTTTGGAGCGATTATACAACGTAGCCCGAAGACATATATTCTTTTATATTTACATTTCCCACTTTTCTTTGTCAAATTTATTATTCCTGCTGGTTCGGTTGTAAACGTATCTTTTTCCCTATTTTTCTTAATAAATTTCACAGTTCAGAAAGAACTTGACTAATCAAGTTTTGTAACGGAAAAGGTAATACTAATAGTGCTCTTTGTATCACTGACATAAATATAGCTGCTAAATATTAATGTACCTTTCGTGCGATACAAGATAATGTGAATGAATGAAGATGTGAATATCTGTCAGAGGTTTTATACATCTTGACTCGTTTAAAATTTAAATAGAAAACTGTATTTTTGACACATAAAAAGGAAATTTTAAAACATGATGAATATCACTTTGAAAAAAAAAAGAAAATCATAACAGGTTTTTAAAAACAGTTTAAATTTCTTTCAAAAATAGAAAAACGAGATAAATCGAAAAATACTGTAAAAATTAAGGATGCAAAGTTAATTATTTTATTACAGTCACATTTCTTTGCAATTTCAAAGCAATTATGTTGGCCTGATTTTTGCAAAAACACAAGATTTCAGCACGATTGACCTTTGGTAAAACTTTTATTACAGTGTCAAATGATTTCGAAAGAGTCCAAATCTGTTATAACTAACGTCTCTTTTTTCTGTCGTCCACAGGAGATGAGGTATTCGAGTTCAAGTGCTCCGAAGGATTACTCTTCGACGTTTCCAGGCAGATATGTGATTTCGAAGCACAAGTGGATAATTGCGATATAATTGCTGGTAAGTGAAAGTTAAAATGTCATCTTTTTCGCTAAATAAATATATTTATAAATATTCGTTTAATGTTAATTAAAATTAGCTCTAACGCCTTCGTGCGATTGATCGTAAAGTATCTTATAGGTCAGTGTTAAACTTCCACATTAATATTCATAAATTGAAATCCACCTTTTCTTTCAATCCCATTGTTACGCACTTTTGAATACGTTTTAGATGATTTGTCGTACTAATTAGACAATCTGATATTAATGGCATCAATATTTGAAGATTGATAAGTTTCTTGCAGATGAGCAACCTCCAAAGCCGTTATTGGAAAACGGAGACTGTGGCAATGAAAAGTTGGCCTGCGGTGACGGCTCGTGTCTGCCTGCTCATTACTTTTGCGATGGCAGCGTCGATTGTCCTGATGGCTCGGATGAAGGATGGTGTGGTATGCAAATCGTTCCATAATTCAATCCTGACTGATTATAAATATTCTATAAGAACTCTCTCTAATAACAGTTTTACAATCCCCTTCAGATATACGGAACGATTTCAACATAGCACCGTCTTGCGACCCAGCAAAGTGTATCCTGCCAGACTGTTTCTGCTCCGCGGATGGCAAACAAATCCCAAGAAATTTATCAGCAAATTCGATCCCACAGATGATAATGTTAACTTTCGACGATGCCGTGAATTCGGAAAATTTTGACTTTTATACTAGTGAGACAAAATTTGTTTTATAAAACTGTAAATTGAAGTCTTGTTTAAAATAATATAATATATTGTATTAAAGGATATAAAAATATATAAAAAAAGGTAATTGATAAAATGGAAATAATAAAAATGAATATTTTGTAGGAATTTTAACGGAGGACCGAAAAAATCCTAACGGCTGTCCCATCAAAGCGACGTTTTATGTCAGTCACCAGTTCACGAATTACAGGGACGTGCAGTACTTATGGAACGCTGGTCACGAAATTGCCATACATTCGATTTCGTATGTTAATCGGGTTTTCACTCACTTATAAATATTCAGCGGACTTGACATGATTTTTACCCTTCATTCTTCTCAGGCACCGAGGGCCAGAGGAATGGTGGACCAACAATGCCACCATCGAGGATTGGTATGACGAGATGGTCGGTGCTGCGAATATCATTAACAAATTTGCTGCAGTCAGACTTGCTGATATTAAAGGTACCAAATTTTATTACATGATAAAACAATAAAATCTTGATGAGTACTCGACAAATGCAGATGAAAATTTTTTTAAACTTGTTGCAGGATTAAGGGTGCCTTTCCTGCGAGTGGGTTGGAATAGACAATTCCTCATGATGTCAGAGTTCGGCTTTAGTTACGATTCCTCAATAGTTGCTCCGTTTTCCGATCCACCATTCTGGCCTTACACACTGAACCAAAGAATGCCTCATGAATGCGTCGCACCTGGACAGATCTGCCCGACGAGACCCTACAGAGGCATCTGGGAAATTCCTCTGAATCCTGCTGTCGTTGGGGTATTAACCAAAAATTTCTCAAATTTAAAAATTAATTTAATTTTGGATTTTAGTACAACTTTGGTTCGATTTAATTAGTTTGTTAAAATTAATTTGTAATTCAAAAACGAAAAAAATTAAAAACAAAGACTGTGCTTTAGGATTCAACATGCACAACGATGGCGACTTGTACGAAAAACTTATCCGAGGAGGATATCTACAAAACATTGATGCTGAATTTCAAAAGACATTACCTGACGAATCGCGCGCCATTAGGATTGCACTTACACTCAACCTGGTTACACGATCCAGTGAATTTGTACGCGTTCACTGTGAGTTGTAAACTGAATGTTTTATTACCACGATGAATCATCGACTAATTAAATGTCATATAAAATGATCTCGTTAAGCTGAAATAAACGAGGGGCATCATAAAATTGTAACGAGATTTTGTTTTGTGATTGCAGAGATTCGTGGACGACTTGCTGCGAATGCCAGACGTGTACTTCACAACGAGCCAGGAGGTTTTGGATTGGATGCGAAATCCCACTCCTTTGGACGTGTTACAAAACTTCGCTGCTTGGCAGTGTAGAAGAAAACATTTGGAGCCTCATGAGTATGCGTGCGACTTGCCACACTCTTGTAAATTGTCTAGCAAAGTGCTCAAGTCGTACAGATACTTGTATACCTGCTTCGAATGCCCCAAACAGTATCCCTGGCTCAGAAACGAATTCGGATTGGATTAAATTCAGTTGCAGATTTCACTCAGTATTTGTAAATATGCTCAGCTTGACAACATTCGCGCATTTAATTTTAAGTACCTAAGTTACATGATTTTATAATGTATTTATGAATAAAGTGTGATCAATTTAGACAACCTTGATTTTTGATGAAAAAATTTTGTATTCAAGTTTATAACTTTACAAAGAAAAGAAAACTTATGTAATTATCGTCATTACTTATAATTATATTGAACATGTAAAATTAAATATCATCGAGGTATTTGAAAATTATCCATCCTGTTGTATGAATGGATTTTGAATCGACTCCATACCGTCCACGGGACAGATCAGCACTACCGAAGTTCCTCTGCAGACAACAAGGCCGAGCATACGTGTGTCTTGGTTGAGTTTGTAAGGATCGTCAGGATCTTTGAAAATAAAAATATAATTAACTCTTGTTCATCTACAAGACTGTGATTTGACGAATGAAAATAGACGACAAAAATTATTTATGATTTATGAATTTATGTATTTATGAATTTATAATACCTCGCAAAAATTCTGTTGTGTTATCTAGCACCAGATTTAACAGAGGATCGTATCCTTTCAAAACACCAGCAACCTCGCGACCACCGCCGAATTTCACTCGAATGTTTTTTTCCAGGTATTTGGACAAGTCCAAAATACTTTCCTTCCTCTTTTTCTCCTTGTGGTCAGCATTTTGTTGCTAAAAAATTACGATTGAGGTTACAATAAGTATTTTAAATTAATTTTCGTTCTTAAATTTCAGGTTAGGATGGACTTGAGTTTGTTTACCTGCTTTCTTTCTCCGGTCTGAAACCGAAACAATACGATTATTAGTTGTATTCAAATTGTAATTGTTATTAATAATTTTATTGATGTAATTATGGTTTACTTACAGACATATTTTGCAATGTTGAATATAAACAATTTTATTTAGAAATCGTATTTAGAGAAGATGAATATCATGTGTTGACTTCGTTTTATCTTTGTCTAACTCTACAATTTGAGAGAAAAATAAGGAGGACAGAATGATAACAACCAATCGTGTTTTCATAGGTGGCGCTGACGCCCAAATTCTAGGAAATTTGAAAGGAGGGATTCAGCAGATTCGAGAGACAGAAATGACACCAGACATCATTGTTGTGAATAATTTTGTCAGAAGTACAGATTTCTGCATTTTTTTTAATGCGAAAATTGTCAGTTTGTTCGAACAGGTGAGAAAATTAATTAGAAAATTATAAAAAAACAAAAGGTTAAACTGTGGTTATGTATAGTTATACAGTAATTGCTATTAGTTTTATGTGATTTGGAAATATTTGGATATTTGCACGGAGTTCGGGGCAAGGGGAAGCAATAAAAATCTAAACACAATTCTTTCGAAGAAAAAGTTTCAAAAGGTAAAGTAAAAGACTTGATAATGAAACCAGAATTAAAATAAATTAATCATTCGATTTATTCTTTAACCTCGAAAACAGAATACAAAATAAACAAATGTTTTGATTTGTTGTTGTAGGTTTGCAATATGAGCGAGAAAAAAAATCAAGTTGTTGCTTGGGTAGATAATCCATATTTCACCTTCAATAACTTGAAAAAACTCTACATGATCAAATACGATCGCAGACAAGAGACCCATTTTGAATTTCTAGACCGGTACGACGAGCTTGTGATGAGGTACAATACGAAGCCCTACTTCGATACTCCGTTCTCAGATAGCGAGAAGAAAGAAACATTTTACGAGGCGATTAAATGTGCTGTGCCAGAAATAATGACCATGAAATGTCTCGCCGAGCTGGGGGGCGAGTCGAGATGCACCTACGAGTTACTGAGGACCTTCTTCATCCAGATCGAAACGCAAAAAGAAAATATGATTCGCGAAAAATCTGTGAACCGAAGGTGCTACCGGTGTCAGAAAATTGGTCACATCCAGTATCATTGCCCGGAACGTGGCAACTCTTCCCAGCAACATTTAAATAGAAATGCAATTTCTAAGATTGAAAGGAAAGAAAGATACATGAAACGGCCATATGACCATTAATTTGATCATATTTATTAATGACAGTACAAAAATAGATGAAAAAGATGCTTACAAAAAAACTAATTATTATGATTAGTTTGATTTATTATTATTTAAGTATTATTTATAAACAAAGTTTGATTCGAGATTGTTGAAGGGTTTGCTTTTTCTCCGCAGTCGTACCAACCTGAACCATATGACGGCGACAACTTGCGGCAGCAGACGAAAACAAAGTGTCTTTCATGAGTCATTGTTGAATTTACTCCAGCGATGTTTTCTATTTCTCATGTATTAGTTGTTACTTAGTGTCATCGACAGGCAGTTGCTATCTAACAGTGTAACAGATTCATTCTTATCACGTCGTTCAAACAAACACTGAAGCTGAATTGCCAGCTATATTCCAAGTGAACCTTTTTTTTTACATCTTCGACATTTGTAATAACAAATAGCCACCAAGATGTGGCGTATTATCACATTTTTGGCGATCTTAGCAGTTTCGTCGCAAGCTGAAGTCTTAAGGTATACTGTCAAGTATTATTTATAAGGTCCAAACCTCCCAAAGCTTCTTATTGAATATCGATTGTTATTAAAAAATGTATTTCGAAAATTACTGTTTTGGCGCTTGATATAAAATTTTAAGGTTGCATCATGTTGTAAACTAAACATAGGAATGAAGAAATTATCGTTCTGAGAACAAAGAATTTTTGTTTCTTTGTGTATTTTTTTTTCGAGGAAGAGAAGAATTGCGCGTTAATGCAATGTAAGCTGATTATAAATAATGCGGGAAATAATGTATCAATTGGCTACTCGATAAAACAATCTTGTCCTCATTTAAATTTGATTGAAAATTGTTTATTTCTGGAATAAATATGAACCGGTATTATAATTTTTCTTTATTATCGTTTGATGATTCACTGTCTCGTCAGTTCAATGTTTGGGCTCTCGTATTATCAGTTTGTTAATTCTTTGTACAAGCGAAAACAAATGTCCACTTTCAAAAGACGAACCTTACTCTTTTAGTACACTTTCGTTTATCAATGATCTTTGACTTTTTCCATTTTTCTACTTCACTTTTTTTATCTTTCAAACTTATCTACTATTACATTCGCATATCGATTCGTACTTGTACAAACTTGCGAAAATAAATAATCTTTAAAAAAATCGCCAGTATAAATGTAATTTTATGTATTCAGAACTTGTGTCGTTTTACCTTTTTTCTTATATAAATGTAAATTGTAAGTAATTAAATTTGTATGATTCAGTATTTTTGACTTCGCAGAATTTTAAGATATGACATAATTCCATAGCATGTCTTTAATCGTATTTTTTTAATAATATAAATGTTATTTTTAGAGTTCCTGTTTACAAAACAACGAGCGTGAGAAAACTCATGCGCGAATATGATACTGAAGTGCATCAACTGAAATTACGATACGGAAGTGGAGTAAATCCTGAGCCTTTGTCAAATTATCTGGACGCTCAATATTACGGAGAGATTCAGATTGGTACCCCTCCGCAAACTTTCAAAGTTGTTTTCGATACCGGTTCATCCAATCTTTGGGTCCCTTCGAAACAGTGCCATTTCACTAATATTGCTTGTCGTAAGTAAATGAGTGTTAAGTAATAATAATAAAAATCATTAAAAAAAGATGATAATTTTTCATTATACTTTTTCAGAACTTCATCACAAATATGACAGTAAGAAATCCACAACTTACGTTGCAAACGGGACGAAGTTTGATATTAGATATGGATCTGGAAGTTTGTCCGGATATTTATCGACTGATGACGTTTCGGTAACGACTAAAATAAAAATTATAAATAATTACTGTATAAAAATAGCACCTGACATATCTACTTCTTTTAGTCTCGTTAATTTTCTTTGTAATGTGATTTTTTATATTTTTATTATTTTTCTTTTGTTATTTTCGTTTAAACATTATACTGAAATATAAATGTCTGATTGATTGTCTATCAGAATGAATGAATGAAACATTTTTCGATTTGTAGATTGCTGGAACAACAGTTAACAAACAAACATTTGCTGAAGCAATCAGTGAGCCTGGTCTTGCCTTTGTAGCTGCTAAGTTTGATGGAATCATGGGCATGGCCTATTCAACCATCTCTGTAGATGGGGTCACGCCTGTTTTTTATAACATGGTCAAACAAAATCTGGTCCCAGCAGCTAAATTCAGTTTCTATTTAAACAGGTAACTAATCAATGGACATTGAAGGATAGTTATTTTGATAAAAAAATATTAATGTATACAAAATTGACAGAGATCCAAATGCTAAAATAGGCGGAGAGATGATTTTGGGTGGTTCAGATCCAAATTACTATGAGGGAGAATTCACTTATGTCCCAGTTACGCGAAAGGGTTACTGGCAATTCTCAATGGATAAGTAAGACTAAGAATTCAACTTATAAATCATAGTTATTTACTGAATGTATTAAAAAAATTATTTTTCATTTCATTTTTAGGGTGAATGTCGGTGACCAAGTTATGTGCAAAAATGGCTGTGCGGCAATTGCTGATACCGGCACCTCTCTCATTGCTGGACCAGTTGATGAAATTCAAGCAATCAATAAAGCCATTGGAGCCACTCCAATCATGGCTGGTGAAGCTATGGTAAAATTTGTTCAGCTCATAATGCTTTCATTTGTCTGCTTGATATTTTTTAATCTTGATTTTGAATTTTCAGATCAACTGCAATGCCATTGCTGATTTGCCAAATATTGATTTCATTATTAACGGTAAAAACTTTACATTGAGTGGAGATGAATATGTATTGAAGGTAACATAAATTTCAGTTTCAAATTCAATCGATTAAATTTAAAAGATGTTATAAAATGTATTGCCAAATTTTATTCACAGGTTTCTCAGTTTGGCAAAACTATTTGCCTCAGTGGGTTCATGGGTATTGACATTCCTCCTCCCAATGGACCACTGTGGATCCTGGGAGACGTTTTCATTGGACACTTTTACACCGAGTTTGATATGGAAAATGATCGCATTGGTTTTGCTCTTTCTAAATAGATCGAGATTTCTAACAATTACATTTGTTTGTTTTTTCACTTTAAGTATGTGAACAAAAGGTACGTTAAACTCAATTCAATTTTTTATTTCATAATTTTTCGTTAAATCTTTGATTAAACTACAAATGACAGCAATTGAAATTTGCTATAACGTTTAATGAATTATCTCTGTAATATAATTTTGAATAAAAAACTCCAATTTCAAATTTTCATTGCTTTAATCAGTTTATATCATTATACAATTTCTCTAGTTTAATTTATAATAAAGTGTCCTAACTTAATACACATATACATGTTCAATCGCCTAAAATACGTAATCTCATAATTATATAACAAATGCCGATTAATTTATGTACTGCGAAATTTCACAAAGCACTTTACAATCCTAATCACAAAAAAAAGGAAATGTTTGAGAGATTTATTGATTATCTAAACTGACAATGTTTATGCGTAGACGATTGAATCGTCAATGAACGATGCTCCCATCGTCTTTGTTAACAATAAAAACAAACAATTGTTTACACTTCTTCAATCATACTGCATCAAAAATTTTATGCAAAATACTAAAAGCGGACACAAAAAATATTCTTCTCGTATGCAAAACGTTGAAACTGCGTATCTATTTTTCGTGTCCCTTTTTGTTTCCCCCCGAAAAAAAAAACAAACTTGAGGTTGCAATGTACAAATAAAAACAACAGATTGACAATTTCCCAATGGATCAATCGATGAAAAAAAAATCGCAATCACGAAAAATCAATTGCCATTTATACAAGTGCAATTCATAAAATGTTTCCACTGACTATTTGCACGTCTTGGAAACCGCTTTCAAATATGCTCCCTCACACTCTTGACTGGATAACGTCAATTTTGTTTGTAGCTGTCCGGTTGGTTTTTTGTTTCATGTATAAATAAAAATTGAGCTTCAATGCTCAATTAGCAAATATGTACATAGAATACACGTGATTCGTCTCGACAGACAGTTAAAATTGTTGGGCACCATCTCTCAACGTAAAAAAATTCATTCGATTCGAAAACCTAAGAGCGTCCTATAGAAATACCTCGAAATCTATTTTCCTCGTCGTGTGATCAACTCCAAAGATTTTTTCTGCAACAATTCAAGTGATATGTTTATTAATAATTTCGAAAAAACTTCTTTTTTGACTAGATGTGTTTGTGATTAGGAATGATTAAACTTCGTGCGACAGTAATGATTTAAAAAAACGGGCCAAAGAAAGATTTAATTGTGCATCGAACGTGTGCAACAAATTAATACAATCAAGAGTTGATAATCGAACATTGTTTCCTTGTTAGTGAAATTTTGAATGCTATAAAAAAGGCATTTGAAACTAAACAGCCATTCTACTATTCGAATAAAATTCATACTTACAATTTGAAACCTATTATATGCTCTTCAATCCATTTTTCACTAACATGTACAATAACAAAAAAAATTTAAATAATGAATTTTATATTCGATTTTAAATTTACTGGATGTTACGTTATGTTTAAATTAATTTTTAAATTATTTAACATAACACCCCAATTTTTTTAACTGAATGTACTAAATTTATTACTTGTGATAATAATTATGATTTAGGTCGAGAAAGGTTTAATCGTGATTGAAATACTAACGTTTTTGACGTTACAGTTTTAGCTGTTGCGTTTGCCGTTGAGGTTGCTGCCGTGCTTGCTGTGGGATTTGTTGCAAAACTTTTTTTCTTACTGTTCCTACACTTTTTAACATACGCCTCGATGAGATGTGCAATTTTCTTAGGATTGATCTCTCCGGATTTATTGTGACAGATCTGAAAAACACAAAAGTTTATTTTTTTGAAATGAATTTATAGTTAACCTTCGACAAACAATTTGAATAATTTTTTAATTAATATTCACCTTAGGTACAGCCTTACGCATGATATCCTTGTATTCTTCTTTTGTGACATGCTTTTTCGTATAATGTGGTTTTAATACTAACTTCACTTCCTCCACGACGCGCTCTTGTCGATTCAATTTTTTCAAAAACTGCAAGAAATATATTTAATTAATCATCATTATAATACAATGTATCACACTCAGTTTGAAACCACAGTACACTCTAAAACTGACTTTATCTTTAACCTGCATCTCCACGGCAGAACTAGGAAGATCGTCCAAAATTTGAAGTTGATTTTCATCCATCCGAACTCCGATTTTAGCATTTGTTGCTGAAAGAATAAAATATGTCTCGAAACATTTTTTTTTCAAATTTAATATAAAAATACAATAACCAAAAACGCACAGCAAAAAAATAATGCAGGGGAAAATTCAAATGAACTACAGGACATCAAAAAAAGTTCATGCATGATTGACGAAATCACTAAAGGAATTTATGATTATACAAACTTAAAAAAATGCAATCGCATGATGAATGATAAGAAATTAGAAAAAAAACAAACAAAGGATTGTCATCACACTCAGAGTTTATGTTGTCCAAAAAGACACTCGCTTGGAGTTTCAATTAGACCCTGCATTTTCTTTCGACAATTGTTTCTTTCTTTGTATCAAAGATCGTCTTTTTGTTCAACAAGTCAACTCTTACCGGAACTAGATGTTTGGTACGAACTTTTCTTTTTCTTATCCACAGCCTTCTTCTTAACCGTTTTCATAGCATTGAGCTTCATGAGCGGCGCGTCAAACAGCGCGTCGAACAAGTCTTTCTTGTCTTTATTTTTCGGCAGGTTGTTTTTCGAGCTCGTGACCAGCGCTGCAGGTGAGCCGTTATTATAATTGGCCGGACTCGGTGGATCGAAGATGCCGTCGCTCAATGACGATCCCGGGGAATAAGGCGAAGACATGTCGACAATGTCGTTGGGAGCATCAGCACTGGCATCATTGCCATTCTGTCCTGCTCCCTTGTTTTGAGCTGATTTCCCACTGCGAGGCGCTGTCATTGGCTTCACCGAGTTGGCAAAAATGTTTGGCAGTTGCGGTCGGTCGTTAGCTCTCTGTTGCTTAGTTTGAGTGTTGGGTGAAATACGATTCGTCTGAAAAAAACGTTAAAACCAAATTAAACATTTTCTTAAAGTTTTTCTTAAAGATATCATGTTTAAAAACTTAGTTCTATTCACCTGTAGAAGATTTCTCTGGCCTACGATGGTATTAGCATTGAAAAGCGAGCTCCTTTGAACCGCAGCAGCGACAGTAGCCAAGACCGGGTTCATAGTAGGGAAAGGATTAGCAGCAGGTTGCTGATTCTGCTGGTTAGTTTGAGCCTTCGAGGGGCTCTCGCTGGTGACAGTAACGATTTCAGTCTGACTGTCCGCAACTGGGGAGACGTCCCTGATCGGCGACGCGCGTTTGATCGTCACCATAGAAATAATTTTGGGTTTCTCCGGCAGCTTCTCCATTACTTGTGCGTCCTGTTTCTCCGCAGCCTCCTCGGCCCCTTTCGGAGCATCGGTGGCGGTAGTTGCAGGTGCATCGTGTTTCCTAGGAGAGCTGCGCTGATTCCGATCGTCGGTCGACGTGGCCTCCTGACTGGCAACGGGAGAGGGAGACCTAGACTTGGTTGGGTCAAACGGATCGTACGCATCGGGCGAAGTTGGTGGAGAATGAGAAAGTGGTCTCTCAGGTGGCGTATTAGGCCCGATTTTTTGTCTCATCTCAAGCTCCTGCATGTCCCACTTGGTGTTCCGATCGATCGAGACCGACCTGGACCTCGAATCGCAGTAGGCTATCCTCTTGTTGCTGTTCAGTGCTTTCTCCTGATCCTTGTCCTTGCGTTGTTCATCAGTGCCTTCTTCCTTCTCCTCTTCCTCGTCTTCTTCCAACAGGGGGTTCATCATCGAGGGTCTCAGATTGTTCGTCTGTTTGGTAATCGAGAACTTGACCTGGGGCTCCGGCGGGGTTTTCGGGCCCTGTACGAATTGCTCATGTTGCGGCGTCCTCTGGGAAGACGCTTCAACTTGTTCGGGTTGCCTGATCGCCGGCGCCACCTTATCGTCGTCGTCGCTCAAAACAATAACATCCCTTGGAGAAGGTGTCTGTTCCCTGAAGGGAGACTGATCCAGATCGATCACCGCGACAGGCTTCTTTGTAGCAGCGATCTCCGCTGCTTTGGATTTCTTCTTCTTATCCTTCTTTGCCTTAGGCGACTTGGATCTTTTGTCCTTAACTTTGTCCTTTTTGGCTTTCTTTGCTGCGGGTTCGATCTGTACAGCTTCGCGTCGACGTCGTTTCGTCGGAATCATCAACGGCATGGTCTCCGGAAGCTCTGGTATCTGACTCACATTCGTCTCGTTTTCTTCGTTGAAGCAGACGCTCACTAATATGTTATCCCCGCTGGCGAAAACTTCCTTCGATGGTGGTGCAACTCGGTTCTTTCGAAGCTTCCTACGCTTGTCAATTTCCTTCATCTTCTTCACCTCTTTTCTCTTCTCCTTCTTTTTCTTTTTGATAGCATCTTTGTTTGTGAGAATCACGGTCAAGTTTTTCGGTGGCACGTCGTTTAGCATTGGTGGAGACGCTGACTGTCGTCGCGGGGATAAAGATCTGGTGGATCGTTCGACGGACCAAGAAGGCGTCCACTGTGCGCTCCATGACTCTCTTTCGTCACGATTGCTCCGCGCAAAGTGCGTCTCGCGCTCGATCGGCTTTTCCGGGATCATCTCCCAGTTACGATTGCGTTCTCGAGAAATCGACCTTGATCGGCTCAGGGCTTTCCTCTTCACGTGTTTCTTATCGCGTGATCGAGATGAAATCCTCTTGGGCGACCTGGTGCGCGATCTCTTTCTATTCTTTGATCGTGATCGTGAGCGATGCTTCTTAGCGGCCTTGTCTTTCCTTCGCTCGCGAGACCTCGACCTTGATCTACGTTTTCTCGAGACCGATCGTCGCCGTGACCTGCGCCTCGGAGACCGAGATTTTCTGCGTGAAATTGAACGCTTTCTGGATAGTGATTTGTCCCTTTCCCTAGAAACAATTAAACGTAAGCAATAAATAGATAAACAACATTTCATACAGGCTTAAAAAATTACCTCGAGATGGATCTTCTCTTATCCCTGCGTTTACTCCTGGACCTGGACCGTTTCCGTGACAGAGAGCGGCAACCCCTTCCCCAGGAAGCACGCGAACGACTTCTGGATCGACCGCGCGAATACGACCTGCTTCGGCGCAATCGCGAAAGCGACCTAGACAAACTGCGCGAATCATTGCGCAAGTCTCTGCCGTACGCATCTTTCCTGGGTTTCTCTGCCACGAGCTTTCTCACGTCATATCTCGGTAGCTCTTTCCTCTTCTCCTTCTTTTTCGGAGCCTCTCGTTCTTTCTTCCGCGACCTCTCTTTCGACCTTGATCGTTTATCCTTCTCCCTGTACTGTCGCTCTTTCGTGTTTTTCGAGATCTTCTTCCAAGCAACCATATTTTCTGACGAGATGTTTTCTTTATTTTTCTCCGTCTCCTTAGTAGTTTTATCCTTCTTATCCTTCTTTTTCTTCTTATTTCTGTCGTCTTCTTTGCTTCGCATCCTTTCTCTTGATCTTGCAGCCTAAAACAAATGTCAATTAAAGTTCAAACGAAAAACAATTCTTAAAATATTATCCAAATTTTAAGATAAATATTTGCAATGAAACATACTTTATTTTCATCCATGATTTCTCCTTCCTCCATCTCCTTATCCTTTTCTTTAGTCTTCTTTGTGGTCACACTAGGCTCGTCTTCGTAATTCATAGCCTCGTCAGTTTCAGAAATGGCCTCAGTACCTAGACCAGCATACCCAGCAGGAGTTCTGACGCCACTCAAGTCATCAGATTTATCCTTGCTGGGGGAAATAGGTTCCAGGCCACTTTCAATCCCAGAAGATTCCTTCACAGGGAGCTCGTCTTTACAAGGAGTGTACGCGCCGTCCGACTCCCAGGTGCTCGCAGCAACCTGCCCAACATTTCGCATGGTCACGTCCTTTTCCAAGGGGAACTGCACGGAATCATCATCATCATAAAGTGAAGTTCCTCGTGAGTATTCACCCTCGGCATGAACGAGACTGCGCATATCTGGGATCCTCATCGCAGATTCTTTTGGTTTCGGCGTATCGTCGCTGTCAGCTGGTCTTTCCGGGGTATAGGTTTCCTTCTCAGAGGGAGGTCGTAAAAGGCTGAGATTTTTCGAGATCAAAGGCGGAGTAAGGTTTGAGGACTCGCGGTCGTCGATATTCTTTAGGTAGTCAGGGTCCTTCAAAAGGGGAGGTGTTGAACCAGGTTCGTCGATCACAGGAGTGTGTGATCCATCGTTGTCACCCTGCAAATGATCGTCGTCCTGGTTCTCGTCGATGGTCGGAGTCCGGTCGCCTGATGGAGGCATGGGAATCATAGAAGGAACTAAAATTGGGACAAATTGTTCACTTTCCTTCACCACCTCTTCGTCTCGTTTATCCTCTTCTTGTTGATGTTCAACAGACGCTCTTAAATTTTCCGCCTCCTCTTTTTTGTCAATTTCTATAGGCTCTTCAAGCATCTTGTCCACATCGACATCATCTTCTTTTTCTGAATACAGATCTTCGCTTTTCTCTGCTTCCTTTTCTATTTCCTTTTCTTTATCCTTTTCTTTATCCTTTTCTTTATCCTTTTCTTTATCTTTATCTTTTTCTTTATCCTTTTCTTTTTCTTTTTCTTTTTCTTTTTCCTTTTCCTTTTCCTTTTCCTTTTCTTTTTCCTTCTGTTTATCCTGCTCAATTGAAATTTCAACATTCTCGTCCAACTCATCATAGAGGTTACTCAGCTTGTTGTTCAGTTTCATCTTCGACTGCAGTTTGAAAGTTATTTTACCCCTAGAGTCGTCTAGGATCTTTTTGGGAGGAATTTTGTTCAGCGTCTGTCTCTCCTTTTGCAGAGCTTGTACATACGGATCTATACGATCAGCCGGTGGTTCGGGGATTTCAGGAAAGTCGCAGCCTTGAACATCGCCCTCAACGACATCGTTGTCATCAGGTATCATCGGTGGTAAGGGTGGTGGTTCCAAGGGACAGATCTGCGCCATCTCTTCCTGTGAGTGCCTAGCCACGTCCATCGTTTGAGAGGAGTAAATCGAAAAGTTTGGACAATCAGACTGAGATTCCTCGTCCTCGTCATCGTCATATGTTGTTAGATTCATCAGAGAATTGCTTTGAGGTGGTTGATCCTGGCTCTTCGATCCTTCCTTTTCATCCTGCCAAAATGAACAAACAAAAATTGAACAAACGTTATTAAATACCAAACCAACATTGCAACAATCACTTGAATAAGAAACTTTATAACCAAACCTCATTATCCAAATCCAATCCAGCAAAGTTTGGAATTGCCGGTGGTGGTTCCAAGGGTATCGGGATCGCCAAAGCACTATTCTCCGGTTCCTTGTCCTTCTTGTCAGATTTGCTATCGTTGCTCTCGCTGTCATCAAATGGATCGTACTTTTCACCTTTCTCCTTCTCCTTCGAGGCCTCTTCTTTTGGAGTGTCATCGATAACCAACTCTTGGTCGCTATCGTTGTCCTTCTCGCTTTTAGAATTCTCCTCGAAATCGAGCAGGCCCGACGGAGGTTCGGGTGGGGGTAACAGCACATCCTCAGCATTATCCTGCGGATCGGCGTCTACCTTAGTCGGAGCCTGGATATCAGAATAGAGATCGCAATCCTCCTCTTCTTGCGCCGGAGCTTCAACGGGCTCGGGTGCCATGTCCTGCACGTCCAAGTTTTCTTGCGAAGGCTGAGACTGAGACAGATCCATGGACATGAGCGGCGGAGGGTTGAGCAGTCTGATCGCTACTGGTGGGGACGGCAACAGACCTGTGTTAGGCATCCTGGGCCTCGGGAAACGCATGCCCTGGTCCGGGAAAGGAAACGGTGGCCGATCATTTTCCGGGAACGCAAATCGGTTTCTAAAATGAGGATTGCGGTTGCGAAACTGGTTGCCACCGAACGGCGGCGTTTGGTTGCGATGATCGAAGTTCGAGTTGTAGTTAGTCGGGCTGTTGAAGTCCCGATTATTGCCAGCGCCCCCGTAACTGTGCCTGTTCCCTGCGTAACCCTCGTGCGTGTTGTAATTTTGTCCGCCATAGCTGTGTCGGTTGTTATCGCGGTAATTATTGCTACGGAAGTGTCCCCCGCGGTTCCCCCCGCCACCCCCTCGAGGACTGTTGTACATTGGCGCCTGAGTGATGCTGTTTGGGTTTACATTTGAGAGGTCCAGAGCCTTATCGTCCTCTGTTTTCTTCTCAAGACTTTTGTTATTAATACTGTTTTTCTTATCCTCGATTTTGTTTGATTCTACCAGAAGGGTGCCGTCGGCCTTGACCGTCACATTGTTGGTTTTTTTCGAGTGCCAGAGTTTCTGATTCTCGAGGATGCTGCTCAGAAGGTCGAATGACTCAGTTGGGACCGGGTCTGGCACTGGTTCGATGATCCCCTTCAGAGCCATGCGACGACGAGTTGCATTCAAGGCTGTTCGAGGTCGAGTTTGAACACAGGGCCCGGTACCAATCATTACATCCGCTTCGTCGTCGGACCTGTTTTTACAAGTTTAGATTTTAGTACAAGATTTAATTTTTTTGAAAAGCGGGTTTATATTTATAATAAAATAGTTCATACCCTGGCGGACTGAAATCCAACCCAAGGTTATTGCCAAACAGACTAAGCTGAGGTATGCCAGCCCTAAACTTTGCACTGGAAACCTCAGTGAGGTCACTGATTGTGCCAGATTTTATAGCTGCGAGCTTGGGGCCAAGCCCCAATGCCTTGACCAGTCGTTTCTTTAACGCCCTCGGTCCAACTTTATATGTGCGTCTCAATTTTCGTCTCTGCAATATTAAAAAAATATAATTAAAGCTCATGGTTAAGGAATTGAAATTATTTATCTACTTACTTTGAGATAAAGCCCATTTTACCTTCATTTACTTTTTTTTATTCTTGAGTCTAGGATTAAAATCCAAATGTTTCTCAGATTGCTTTTTAATTTAATTTTAATTTTGATGCCAATGTTATTTGAACTCAAGCAAATATCATTTTAGACGCCAATTCAAACGAACTTTTCTACTTGTTAATAAACTGATGACAAAAAAATGATTGATTCGTTGACTAAAAGCAGTGATACTGAAGTTACATTTTAATCTTGAAAACCTAATTTAAAGCAAGCAAAAAAAAGTAAATGATAGAATGTTAAGATGTTAGAACGGAACAAAATGCAACATTGAGATTATTTTAAAAAATTGTACAAGCTTTTGTCAAGTGACGCTGAGTAATTAGAAAAGCAATAAAAAAAGTCAACTGTGTGAATTCAAGCAATGGTTTTTATTCAAAAACATGTTATGAAAGAATTACAATTCGATCGAAAAAGAGAACGAGATGCACAAAAAAAAATAAGTATGAAATTCAGAAAAATAGACAAGATAAAATTACTCTTCATCACTCTTGACATTTGTCACAACAGTTTCTCAAAAATAGTGTAAATAATTCAAAACGGTTCGGACAACGTGAAAACTGTAAACTAAAACAGACATTGTTATTATTAATTTAACAAAAAGAAAAGGGAAGTGTGCTTGGTGATGATTTTGCGAGAACATTTTGTATGTGTTATAAAAATAAAACAACTTCGAAGAGAAAAGGTAAACGAAAAAAAAGCCTTATCAAAAAATGTTAGTTTGATGCGTGAAGTTTTTAGTGTACCTTGCGCGACTTCTTTCTGCTTTTTTTACGCGAGGTCGAAGTTACTTTGACATAGGAAACTGTTTGTTGCTCCTCGCCATCTTCGTTGATTTCGGTGATGACAACTTTGCGCAGCTCAGTGGTGCTGCTGGCCGCGCGTTTCTTCTTTTTCTTCCTCTTCGTTTTTGTTGTTTTGGTTCGTCTGGTTGTGGTGGAGCCACGAGTGCCCCGTGAAGTCGACGCCTGGGATCGCATCGAGACCGGCGAGCGACTGCGACTGTTCTCAGAGACAGACTCCAAGCCGGAAGACGTTGACGGCTGGTTCGGATCAAAGATCGGAACACTTGGCCGACGGTGGATTGTTATGCGATGAGCGCGAATGTTGGCCTGAACACGTTCCGTTTGTCGCGTACGCGGTATCAAACGAGGACTCGCCACTTGATTGTGACGCATTTCAGTTCCCCGAGTCCGACCGTAGGACAATCCCAAACGACGAGCTTCTTCCATCAGATCAGGAACTTCGTCCATGTCAATGTCAACCTATCGATAAGAAACATACTTTTGTTAATCATTTTATTAATGCTTTTTATTCAAGATGATTCGACGAGAGTCAACTTTTGAATTTGCTTTGTCATGAAATTGTTCATTCAACGTTTGTCATTGAAATAAATATAAATAATAATTACAGCTTCGGCGTCAAATTGGCTATTTTGCGAGCAGTCAGGGCAGAACCATTCTTCGATAGGAACTTGACTAAGAGGAGGCGTGAGGCATTCAAGATGATAACCCGAGTCACAACCGTCGCACAAAAGCATCCTGTCCTCGCGGTCAGACTGGTGACAAATTTCACAAAATGTGGGATCTTCTACAATCGAATCTTCCACTGGTGGTTTCACTTCGATTGGTATATGTCTCACAATCTGAAAACAAATAAACCAGCCGTATAATACGATTCTCGAACTTTGCTGCTTTGTCGACCAGTTGTTTTGGATTAAGTTTCTCTCACCTGGCCAGCAAATTTGTTTCTCACATTAATAACTGTAAAACTTGTACGATCAACGGGGCATGTGTTAATATTTTTGCTCCACTCAACAATGCATTCTAGACAGAAGCAGTGGTCGCAAGAAGCTGGCGATGCGACATCTTGCCTCCTGAATGGCAGCAGGCAGATGGGACATTTTTCAGATGTTCCATCGCTCTTGTCCGAGTCATAACCATCAGAAGCCTTGGCTTGTTCTTCTTTTAAAACTTCCATTGATGATTCGACTGGTTCGATCTCATCTTCGCTTCTCCAATCTGATTGCCATTGAGAAGAATCAGATTCAACTAAAATTCAAAGTCATTTTTTTGATTATCATTTTTATCAACATTTTTAAATTTTCGTTTCATTATTCGACTTACTTATATAGTCGGCGTCATCGTCATCCGATTCCTCACTATCCGAATCAGATTCGTTCTCGCTTTTTATCTTCTAAAAAAGGAAATGTTAAAGATAAAAAATGAAAATGTAAACATTTTCGAAAACGTAGACATAAGTTGGAGGTTGTCGCATTTCTTCACTTACATAATTTTTTCTTCTCACTACTGGTTTTGGTAAATCACTGTCATCGTCACTGTTGTCAGATTCGCTGACAAGTCTCTATAAGAAACATTGCCTTTAATTGATAATTCATTCCAGGTAAAAAGCCGATATCATTTTCGTCATGCACTTACGTGGAATTTCTTCCGACGATGAGACTGAACAACTGAATCATCGCTGTCACTGTCCGATATCATTTTATGTCGTTTTGGTCTTCTGATAGTATCACCGTCGCTTGACATCTTGGATACTTTCTGTGTACAAATTTACTTCATTGCTTTGAATTCTGAAAATCAACATCAAATTAGTAAAAAATGAAATCCAACCAATTTCATCACTACAAGAAGAAACGTAAGTTTAAAATATATCCAAACTATAAACTATCAGATGGAGGTTATTTTTCAGTTCCAGTTCTCGCGAACAATGCGATCACCATTGTTGTAAACTATCAAAAAATACACAACCGAACTGATGCGCTCAATTGGAATTTGTCGCTTGGCTTGAAAATAATCAAATTTTTCTTCTCAGATGTAATTAGATGTAACAATGAGATGTTTACAAACACTCTAACAACTGGAATGAACTTAAAATTGGACGTAGGGACCGAATTGGAAAATTGAATAGACACCGATGCTCTGGTAGGCATCCTCTGAACCGCGCACAACCAAAATCACACCCAAACAATGTTACAAAACATTCTTTGTCCGCGTGAATTCAAGTTCCAAGTGGGTCAAAACAAACCGTTTGGTTTTGAGGTGCAGCCGCGTATTTTGGCCGCGTGTAATGGCCAAGCCTCGAGAGAGCGAGTTGGGAAACGCGAAATAAACTGACACAAAGTGCAGCCGTATCGACAAAACTCGTACCTACGGTGCGGTTGGGGATCGCGCCACGCAGCACATGAATTATTGGCAATTTGTTGCTGAGCCTCGCGATCTTGCTGAGCTCGAACCGTCAACTGTTGGCGTGTTCTTAACAAATATTGACAGCCCAAGGTACGCTTCTATCGAGAAAGTGCGGACATCTTGGTTTAAGACGCCGTCGCGCGACGTTGCAAGATCTCGCGCATTTCGGAGATTCAAAATGGAGTCCGGATCAGGGCCGATGCCCTCTCGTCATGTCAACTAACTCGACCCAATGCTCTTCTCTCGCACTCTTATCACAACTTATCAACGAAATTGTTGTTGCGGTTGAAGAACAGTAAAACAATTTGACCAATTTGTTTATTCATATGTCGCTTGACTTTTAACTTACTTTATTATGACGGATTCACATGAGGTTAAAATTTAGAATACAAGTTGGTGGCGTTCCGAAACTTTGGTGACAGAGAAATGATCGTCATTTGATAGGGCGAAGACAAGGATGGAGGCGAGGTTTTCTTCAAATCACAAACGATTTTTTTTTTCAATTTTAAGTATATTTCAAGTACCCGAAAAAAATTATTGAATTTTGAGACATTCTGACGCGTAAATTGTTAATGATTGACATTCATCGATTTGACGTTATTCAAAAGCTGGAGATAAAAGCGCGGGAAAATCTATTCTTTTTGAATGTTTGATTTAAATGGTGAATTAAAAAAAAATTCATCAAAATTAAATCATTGACTGGAAATGAAAGTAAAAATTGTGGGGAAATAAAATAAACAAATCTACAAGATTACCAAACATATATATTTTATTAAACACAGAATCACAGAGCCAACTGGACATTTTGAGAGGGCAGCAAATGAAATATATTTATTTATATATTCACTTTTGTTCTTTTCATCGTGTTTTTTTTAATTCTTATGTGTAAAATCGTCCGATCGACAAAACCGCGAGATTTCTGTACAAGTGAGTTTAAAAAAAGATCACTTACATATTTTATAAAAAATGTACGAAAACATTTCCGCGATTTTGGCGATAGCGCACGATCTTAGTAAGATATTTTTTTAGTGGAAGTTTATGTTTTATTTACAAAAATCAAGGCATTTTTATTTATAAATCGTACATTCTCGTCGTGTCAATTTTTTCTCTTTACAATCATCCTCCTCTCGTAATTAGCCTTTATTTTCAACAATTGCATAACAATATTGCATCCTCGCTTCCGGTTTTCAAATTGATTCCATTCTTCATTTAGGTGCAACACCAACATTTTGGAAGTTAAATTTTCTTGTTTAATGCCATGGTGTTGATTTTCTTGTTAAACTTTTTTGTCTTTTATCTCTTTCTTTAAACTTGCTAAGAATTCGAAGTTCTAGTCTAACTTTCATTGGCAATTGTAATAACACCGTATGGAAGTATAAAAGTTTTAAAATTCACCACAATAAAGTTAATCGGCTGATTTTAAAAAAAGCTTAGGTATAATTTTTGAATTCACAACTTCGTTATAGCAACTCTTCCGTCAAGATTTTGTTGTATCGAAAGTTGTGTCGTCTTTGCTACGATTGCCGGTCAAAGTTCAAAGTAGGGAAACAGAAAAAAAAACTTTTTCTTTTTTTGAAATACAAGGGGTTTCACAATGTGTATGAGACGATCCTCATAAATGAAAGAATAACATTTCGTTATATTATAAATAAATTTATTTACTTCATAACAAATCTCTCGCTTAATATGAAATATTTGTACGAACAAGGAAGAACGTAAAATTCAAAATATCTCGGTCTTATTTTGTTTATCCTTTTGTAAACGTTATTATATAAATTTAATAAAAAGTGTACGTGTGCACTATGCTCGCAGTAAGTACAATTATAAATTGTCTTGGATGTTCATTATTTTTGTTTGGTAGTCGAAAAGTCAATCATCACCGAACAATCGATGCAAATTTAAAAATCCAGTCTATTTACAAAATCAGTTTTGCGTTACGTACATGTATATAAATATTCTGCAAATTTGTTTTTGTTTTCTGTTTTTTTTTTCACTTTCAGTCCGATTAGTTATTAGAATTGATCGATGCGGTTTATAAATGGACAAAGTATTCGTTTGGTTTATACTGTCCCCCAAAGCAGTGGTCATTATTAACATTACATTAATACTTATTAATAAAAAAAATTGTTCAAAATATTTTAATCCGTTAAAACTTAACTTTAATAATTGTAATATTAAACCAAGCGAAAAAGAGGAAAATTAGTTCAACTAATTTTAAAACAATCGTGATTAATGCACAACATTAATTTCATATTGTTTTTTTTCTTTCTAATTTGTCTCCCGCAGTGATTACAAAAATACTTTGTTCAACGAAGAAAAAAAATCTTTCAGTGATTTGATCTCTTTGACACATGGAGAAAAAACGATTTTTTTTACATTGTAAAAAAAAAATATATATGCGTATGCCTCTTTTTAAGTAAACAATAAGGTCGAAAAGAAGAAGAGAAACAAGTTTACATAGTACATATATAGAAGTAGAGAAAATTTTTGTATAAAAACCGGAGAATAAAAATCGATTGCCCAAATCGTGGAACAATAATCGTCATTAAGTTTGTTGCATTCTGGTAGAGATCTGACAGCGTTGATCCTACACTGAAACATTTCAAAAATGCAGATTATGATGCATCGATCAATTGAAATGTTAAATCAAAATCGACGGGAATCACCATTTGTTCTCACGCATTCGTATATAATATTCATCATTACTTTTTTTTCTTTCATCTCATGTTTTAGTTTTTGTTGTCTAAATCTTTTTCCGCCAAGTGATAAGATCAATATCAAAACTACGGGTTTTTCGTCACACGGTTCAGTCGCGGAGAGAACAAAAAAATGCTAACTAAAATTAACATTACATTACAAACAAACGCAATACAAAGTTGTTGCTTAAGTTTTCGCATTTTGATTTGCACATCAATCAGACCAAATACTGTTCGTCCAATGAAGCATCACCGAAAATTGCACAATTAATCTTGGAATGGCTTAGTGTCGATCTTTTTTAGCACGGTATTGTCCTATCGAATGGTGATTTGTGCGTGACGGGTTTTGGACGAGGGAAGAAGAAAAGAAATCACCCGCGGAAAGAGAAGGCGGAGGGGAATAAATGTAAATGACGAAAAACAGTACGAGCATGGGTGTTTGCCTGTTGCGCTCTAAAATCACGCTGCGTATATCTTAAATGTATATTATATGGCTTAGCAGTACATGGATACTGAATCGCTTTCGTTTTTCGATGGTTACGTTTTCGGGAATACATTAAAATGAAAGTATAGTCAACAACAACGTCCTGGAATAATCGAAATCAGCGCTGAACGATCGTGTGGCCTTCCGTCTATTAGCTTTCGTTAGTACAAAAACAATGAATTCCGAAGTTGCTCCATCTTGTAATAACAGGATAACGACGACAGTTCGATATGTTCAAGAAAGTGTCCTTCCTCCTCTCGGATTAGTGGGCTTTTTGTGTGTGCTCTCGTCTTCATCAACCTTCTTCATTCGCGTCGTATAAAAACAACGATTCGATTAAGTTTACTATGCTACTTCGTGTTGAAATTGTAATCGTATAACATGTTACCGCAACTACGCAGCAGCCGAAGGTCGAAGGTTCTTGGTTACGTCACGTTATAATGTTAGGTTTACCTGCCGCTGCTGAATGCTCGGTAGTCGTACGGCACGTAAGTTGCTGAGCAATCCGTCGAATCCAATTGGGAGCCCGAAGGAACAGGCTGTGTTGAGACGATTCAACTGCACTGGCCCACGCCTGGCCAGGGCTCACGCTAGGCTAGGAAGCACCCAACGATTCTGTTCCAGGGTTCGAATTGTTTAGCTGTTGCGATTGCTGTTGCTGCTGCTGCACCGAGTCTGGCAATTCTTTGTACGGGTGATTGCCTTTGACCAAAAACGAATAAATGTCCTCCGCGTTGCTCATCTTTTCAAAAAATGGAATCAGGTCGAGCAGCTCGGAATCTGTCATGTCGTCGAACCATGAACCTACAGGCACCTACACATTCAAGACACATTTTCCATCAATTCATCATTTTTATTTTTAATAATTTGTTTTTTGTTTTGGTGTTTCATTAAATATTGAAAGATCACCAAAGATGATGATACAGCAGAGATAAAATAAATAATTAAAACACGTGATCGGCGATAAGAGGTTTGATAAAAGTCTTAAATGTTCATCTGATAAATGTTTTGTACAAAAAATACTTATCAGGCTTCGGAGACAAATCTTACCGCGTTGTAAGGATGAAATGAATAACTGGCAGGACTGTTATCAACGATTGTAATTTGGTGTAAATCACGTCCCAGCTTGCTTAAATCCTTCACATAATTCCCTTGGTAAAAAACACACGATTCACGAAACAATCTGGCTCTAAAAACTCCCCATCTATCAAGCAGGTCAGCTACAGGATCAGCGTACTGAAAATCAACAAAAAATCATTATTAGTCGACAAATTTAACTAGGATTTTGATTTAAGATTGAAATAAATGTATTGATTATTTTTTTTTCAAAACCCATCTCTATAATTGGAAACAACGACAAAACTCAATTAAAGTCAATCAAAGCTACCCATCGATTTCTAATAACAAATTGAAAAGTACCGATAATTTCAATGTCAGCTATACAATGATTCAAAGAATGAAAAGTAACCGAATTAGAAAACCGTCCACGTGCGTCTCGATTTCAGCATCAAGCTCAAAGGCGAATAATTTTAATGAAAATTGTGTTAAATGAATTCGAAAAATTATTCTGCAGCATGACAGTTTGTGACGAAACTGAGCACGCCCACGTAACGGTTATCAGGTAAGGTATTTACAGCAGCATCGGAGAGTACGATTCGCTAAAACCGTTCTTTATGATTCATTGTTAACGTGCAGTGAAATCGAATCGCATTCAAAGCGAAACTATTCAAATGATGTCTCGAAGTGAACATTGAGTTGTCAAAGCTAATTGTTTACAGACGAGTTTTCTTCTTTTTGATTTCACCAACAATTTTTTTTCTAATCAACTTGCTTTTTTCATTCGGTTTCTCATTTTTTTTTCACATACTCTTTTCACTCAGCTTGGTGACTTTGTGGAACATTCATTTTCCCTTGACAAAGTGATAATGATCTTGTGGCTTTATGGATTTTGCAATATTTATACATCTGAATGGACAAAGGGTTGGAAGATCCTTGAACGAAGTTGCATTCCGAAAAATGTCAATCGATATGTGTTATCATGGTGGCGGTTATTTTAGTCTCATAGTTTGTATATCCAGAGCAGCGTCTTTTGTTTTGACGGCGCTTCACAAAGTCATTAAAAAAAGCTTTCTCTCTTTTCCCTCAGCAACAACTAACAAAACTATTTCTTCCTCGATGTTTCCAAGATGTTACAACTCTTGCACAGTAGAAAAAACAAATCAAAAAGTACATAATACAATTCGGTGAATACATAAAATTTTAAGACTGCGGATAAAAAGGCGATATTAACCTTGGCTAAACTAGCCGTGAACAATACACACTCGTAGAGTTCGCCCATCCTTTGTAGAAACTCGTCTACGTAAGGCCTTTTCAAGACATACACTTGATGAACGGTGCCATCAATCTCGACAGGCACAACGAAATCTGCGTTACTGATAGGTTTGAATGAACTGTGCACAAGTGTCTCGTCCAGGTCGATAACCATACATTTTTTGTGCATATCTTGGTGGAGAACCGGAGGCAGTAGAAATCTAGGTGAACCATTGTATCGACTAGATGATGGCGAACTCCTTCCATCTCCTTGGAGGGAGCTCGCTTTCGAGCTCATCGAACCACTGCCTCTTCCTCGGCCAAGGCAACACAGCAGCGATCGCAGCAGGCCGCGACCCCGGGGCTTCTTGCTCCCCGTCGAGGTCGCTCCTGCTGCCGCTGCTCCCACACCTCCAACCATGGCTCCCGTCGCCGCTCCTGGTCCATTTCCAATCCCGTCATTCTCATGTGGCAATTGTGCTGCAAAACAATACAATCTCATTAATATTTCAATCATCGTCATTCGATCCTCGTTACTTTCGATTTCATAATAGTCATTCAGTTTTATTACATCGGAATCTACTTTGTTATACTATTTCAGTTGATTGTTATTTCAGCCGATCAAAACAGACAGAGGAAGAAAAAAAAGGAGCCGATTAAGTTCGATCAATGAAAATAAATCAGTTAAGGATATCAACTGATTTACAATCAGTTTTCATAAACGGTTTAAGTGAGATTAACTGTAGGCGCATCATTTTTGCTTCTAAGTTTTCTATCAGTTGATTGAACACACAATGATGCTCAAAGTAGACGAGGTTGCAGTATGACATTTACGTTTTGTGCGCTTTTATGGATTACTGATAAAATGACGTCCAGTTGCTTTGCAATGACGGACGCGCGTTACAGCGAAATGACAATTTATAATTTCCGTTATTTGACGCAAAACACTTGTCATTTATATCAACAAATCAAAATCAAAACAATTAAAGATCAAAAAAAAGGTAAACTTGCTGGTGAAAATAAAAGTATACAACAATGTAAATAAACAGAACAAGAAAAAGGAATTACCAATATAATTTGTTTCGAGAACAAAACCTAATATTTATTTTCACAAGAATTGACGTAGATGTTGCCTAGACTAAGGTTCTTATGTAACCTCATGTATTTGCACTAACCAAAAAATGACAGTGACAGTTTACGACTCGCCACAAGAGGCGAGCAGAAACGACGTTTCATGCCCCTGCACGCGTATGCGAAAAAACTCACTGGACAAATCGTCTCGCGTTGAAAAAGAAAACAAAAAAGGTAAACAAAAAAACAAAGGGGCAAATAGAGAAGAAAACGGCGGGAGCGGGAGAGAGAGAAGGAGAGCGACGAGCGGCGGGACGGGGGAGGGAGAAAGCGAACCGGACTGGTCGGGGGGGCAACAAAGTTTGCTGCAGGACGCGAAAATTTGGCAGGAGATTGAGTGATTGGGCGAAGGTGTGTGACAAGTCGGGATAACCGATGGTCGTGCGAGTCACATGACGGAGTCACGTAATTTCCATGTTCTTGGACCGCAGCGATTTGGCAAGAAAGCTGCTTTGGTTTGAAAACAACGCGTATTTATAAACTCGGGTTATTTAAACCTCGCGCCATGGGGGCACGGACGTCAGTTGGTGGTTGACGATGAGAAAAAGAAAAAGGATCGAGGAGAGGAAAGGAGAGAAAGGTGGCGGCGAAAAGAAAAGGATGAGTCGGGTTTTGATTGGGTAACAGGTGCAGCGGCGGCGACCATCTGTTATGCTCACTGGCGCCTACCTTTCTCGCTATTGTACTGCCCTAGCTCGTCATCCCGCGACACTTGGGTGATAATGGACGATGCGTCCATTTAAACATTTGCTGTTGCGCGTTGGCGTGGCCGAGCGTGATTTCCGCGGATTCGCGCGTCCGGCAATACGAAACATTCGTTGTTGCAAGAGCGCGCGCGCGCCACTAGCACACGGTCATTCGGGTAGCGCGCGTATGCTGCTAAGAACGCGTCGCCGTCGTCAACGTCGCCGCCGTCGGCCTCGTCATCGGCACACTGCAGATTACGCCACGCCGAGAGAGAAAAACTATAATTGCCGGATCGCGCGCGCCCCTCCCGAAATCACCATGCTTATTTATCGCGAGCGCGGTAGAGGGGCGGGACGCAGAGCCCTGGTACAACACAAACGCCGCGCGCAATCACCAGTCCGGCCGACTGATCAGCTACAAACATTTTCCGACATCCCGACGCTCGTCACAAGCACCAGCGGATTCCTTCCCACGGACTATCGTCTTCTTGTCATTGCTTTCCCGTCCGTCCGCACCGCGGCTTTCTATTTCGCTCCTCCTTCTCTGTCGCGCCACAACTCGCTTGCGCAAATTCTAGCGGTGCGCGCGCATCCGAGCGGGGGAGGGGTCCGAGCGTCTTTGCCATCAGCCGATCAACGCCCGAGCGTGTGACGTTTTACAATTTTTTTTTCTCTTAATATCTCTAATTGTTCTATTAATAAAACCTGTAAATTGATCATTTTATTTGAATTTCAGCAATGTTTGCACCCATTCATGCGAAGTTGAACGCAGATTCGGAGCAAAGTTGTTTTGTTGTTTACAATTCCATGACTTTGTTTATTGTTGATAGTGGTTGTTAAAAACATTGCATCGGTGTAACAATGGATGTTTCCGGTAGGAGTCTTTCTGCTGATGTTATTTGAATTCAAATTTGGCCTTTTGCGAAGGATAGTTGTCCGAAAAAAGTACAGATGGCGTGCGCAGAGTGTGCGAAATCGTCAAAGAATACAAAAAAAAAAAGTTGCGAGAGTAGTGGAATTCGCACATTTTTTACGCGTTCAATAATCATGATGGGTATTTTCTTTTACGAGAGTATGTGTTTTTGTGTAAACTGTAATGAATAATGTAAAATTTTATAAGAATGTTACAACAAATTTGTAATAAAAAGTCGTATTAATTAACAATAAAAATAATCATTTTATTTTTATGCAAGTAATACTTTCTTACCTTTTGATGATTGAAAATTTTAATGCTTTCACTTTTTTTTATTTTGTTTTAAATAAATATTACATGGAGAAATCAAAATGTTGTTTCTATTTAGTTACATAATCCATAACATATGGAACTGTCACGCTACCTCTTTTTCGTTGACGTCAAAATAATTTGAGCATAATTCCGGAACCGGCCTAAAATGTCATCAAGGAATTTGACAACAAAAAAATAAAATAAATAAACAAAAATAAATCATCAATCTCTTTTTTTCTAAATTGAATCATCTTTCCAAGTTCAATATGAAAAATGTGACCTTGAAATGAAAACTTCAATCTTTTAGGGTTCCATCGTTAAATTGTTTAATTTTATGTATGTAAATAATTTTATGACATGACAAAAGAAAATTAACATTATAACCAACAAGCGAGATAAATAAAATTAGATTTGTTATTGTCAGGTGTGTGAAAAAGCTGACGGATGATTGTGCCCAAGCATCAGAAATGCACTGATCCAATACACGCATCGGTCGAATTTTCCTTTTCCTGTGCTGTCTTAGAGGAGGCGGATTCCGTCGGCTCGAAACCAAAAATAACTAAGCAGCACCACGCTTTGCCCTGCGCTATGCTTGGTACTGTGTGCCAGAACCGAATTTCTCGAGCTCCGACGGCCGTTTCGACATCCCAGATTATATGTTAATGCGACGCCGCGCGAACGACCCCATCGACAAAAGTGATTCAAGTTGAACGGAAAAAAAGAAACGAAACCGCGATAACTACTGAGGTCTCAGTGATTTGACCAACGGTGTGCCTCAAACGAGTGGACGGAATTGTGCGCGCCACACGAAAAGGTGACGGTTATTATATCATCTTCGGATGATACAATTTCGGGACCAGATAAGTATGACAAATAAACACGCGAGCACAACTTTTCAGCGCAACCGCACTCTCTCCCTTCTGTTTTGAAGCAATTCTTTTCGTTCATTTATCTCTTCTGTCAAATCGGAATGATTGATCGGCCACTTTTATTTTATATTGATACGCTGTATCGAACAGTAGTGGAAAACTATATTTAGTGACGGGCTCAGATTTTTCCTCAAATTAGAAGGGAACTCGGAAATTGAAAAATCATGACAATCGTGTTTTTCGTTCGATTTGTGAAAATTCAATCAGATAGCAAACTTGTTAAAAAGCAAACGATTGGAAATAATAAATAAAAGCACCCGAAAAGAATAATGGTCGAGATGAAAAACTATTTGGCGCTTAAAGTGACTCGGGAATGACAAAATCGTAGGAAATCGAAATGTCAACATGAACCCGCGAATGACATATTACAGTTGCAGCTGAGTGCAGCCTCATTAGATGAAAATGATGTTTTAGTTAACTTCACCGAAAAAAAACTTTTGTTTCATCGCTTTGATAATATTCTAATTAAACCAATTAAATCTCAATTTTCTTTTCTTTTTAATCTTAAGCGCAATCTCCGTACTTATAAAATTTGTTACAAAATTATCAATAATTGTTTTTTTTAACTCATTTTTAAGGGAATTTAATTCTTGTTTGTTTTCATACAACAATGTATTTAACCTTCGCATACTAACAGACGAAAAGACTAGGTCGGCCCGAAAATCTATTTTCGAATGGTTATCTGTCAAATCT
The DNA here is from genome assembly GCA_030522925.1 of Trissolcus japonicus. Lineage (NCBI taxonomy): Eukaryota > Metazoa > Arthropoda > Insecta > Hymenoptera > Scelionidae > Trissolcus > Trissolcus japonicus. The sequence continues at coordinate 66,279 of JAPYZS010000132.1, read as the reverse complement.
ACACTGTTGATTGTTGTATACTGCAATGGATAACAATGCTGGACCAACAACAATTCAAAACAACTTGTTTCGAACAAAACTTTTTCAAGAATTGGCAGAAACGATTTTTTTTCCGAATCAAAAATGGAGGAAAGTGTCCGAAAATGGAGAGCGATCGAAACGTCGTTGTTCATTGTATCAATCAAAGAGTAATGAAACATTGTTACTCGCGGCTCAAAATAGTAACTTGTCATTACGAAACGCACGTTGTACAAATTTAAATATGCATTGACTAATAAGTTACACGGAATATGCAATATACCGCAAAAATTCGTTACATTTTTAATTCATGAATCAAACGATCTAAATAGAGTATGCGACTCTAGCAAAATATAATAACATTCGAATAAATATATAATGGTTGAAAAATAAACGATTCCACTCTTTATATAAATTCAGAAATCCAGAGATTCAGAACTTTACATCAGATATGTTGAACGTTTTGTTTCTTATAGAATTTTGTTCATGATTAAGTTAAACACGTTGAAACAAATATTAACGAGATTGAATTGTTCCAACAGGTTTTGCTCAAAATTGTCCACATGTCTGAGTGATTCCATTGAAGAGCTTGTGCGCAAACGAACATCCGACGGGATCGGTCGCACGGGCCGCGAAACCATCGAACTATGATAAGAAACGAAGTTAAATATTTATTTATCTATTAGCAATTTTAAATAACATTTTGGTAGGCTTCATTAACTCGAGTCAAGATGGCGGATAGCGAGGGAGGATCCGAACAGGATGACGTATCATTCCTTCGTACCGTGAGTTACGACTTTATTTATCAACGATAAAAGATACGATGAAAATTAATCAATCTGATTTCGTTAGATTAAAATATAAATTTTTGAATCAACATTTTAGGAAGATATGGTATGTCTTTCTTGCACAGCAACGGGAGAACGAGTTTGTCTGGCTGCTGAGGGATTTGGAAATCGGCATTGTTTTCTTGAAAATATAGCTGATAAGGTACTTTTTAACAATCACATTAATTTATTATTATCAGTCTTTAAAATAATAATTTTTTTTTGCAAATTTGTAGAATATTCCCCCAGATTTGTCTCAATGTGTATTCGTCATCGAACAAGCTCTTTCCGTTCGAGCTTTACAAGAGTTGGTTACGGCTGCTGGTTCTGAAACGGTGATTATTTCATTTCTTATAAAAAAATATTATTTTTTTGTACAAAAAATTTTAAAATATTTCTTTCACGATTGTCGTACAGGGAAAAGGAACGGGATCAGGCCACAGAACTTTACTGTACGGAAACGCAATACTTTTACGACACCAAAACAGCGATATGGTAAATTTCTTAAGTTCAATAAAATTTTGTTTTTCAAATATAAATTTTTTTTGTAAATAAAATTTACAAAATATTGATATTGTTCTTTGTTTCTAGTATTTAGCATGTCTATCCACTAGTTCTTCCAATGACAAATTAGCATTTGATGTAGGATTGCAAGAACATTCTCAAGGTAGATCTCATCATTACTATGGAATTAAATTAATTGTTAAAAAACAAAATTTATCTTTGATTTTCATTGTACAATCAGGCGAAGCTTGTTGGTGGACAGTTCATCCCGCATCCAAACAAAGATCAGAGGGTGAAAAAGTGCGAGTGGGTGATGACCTCATTTTAGTATCAGTTGCCACTGAAAGATATCTAGTGAGTTTTTTTAACTCGAAATTTTATTTTTAAAGTTATTCCCAAATTGTTCCATTATATATAAATTTGATAAATTTACCATTTCATTAATCTCAGCATACAACGAAAGAAAATGATTTGTCAGTGGTGAACGCTTCTTTCCACGTAACACACTGGTCAGTTCAACCCTATGGCACCGGGATAAGCCGGATGAAATACGTGGGCTACGTTTTCGGAGGAGACGTTTTGCGTTTTTTCCATGGTGGTGACGAGTGTCTGACAATACCATCGTCGTGGAGCCCTGCGCAAGGACAGAAGTACGTTCGCAACAAGTTACAATTAATTACAAAAATAAAATTAATTAAAATCGTCAAAAGATTTTGATTCGGTTGAACAATGTTTCATTTTGTAATTTGAAATGTTGTGATTTCAAATGCTATTAAAACTTTGTAGTATCGTCATTTACGAGGGCGGCAGCGTCATGAGCCAGGCTAGATCCCTCTGGCGTCTCGAATTAGCGAGAACGAAATGGGCCGGTGGTTTCATCAACTGGTTGCACCCAATGAGAATTCGACATCTTACAACCGGACGATACTTAGGAGTTCGAGAAAATAACGAGCTTTATTTAGTTGCCAGGTTTGATCATCGAAATTATTTCATTAGAATAATCTATTTTTCATTTTAAAATCAAATCATTGAAGAATAAAAAGATTTAATTTAAACAATGTAATTTACACACTTTTTGTAATTAATTTTAGAAACGAGGCAACAATAGAAACGTCAACTTTTTGGCTTCGCCAGGAAAAGGACGATCAAAAAATTGTTCTCGAAGATAAAGATCTGGAAGTGATTGGTCTACCGATCATTAAATATGGTGACTCTACAGTCATTATGCAACATTCCACAACTTGCTTGTGGGTTTCTTATAAAGTGCGTAGAATAGACGTTTGTTAAAAATTAAAGATATTGGACTAAAGAGTATAGTTTTAGATTTTTTTATGTTTTCAATAAAATATTACATTATTTTTACAGTCTTACGAGACGAAAAAGAAGGGAATCGGAAAAGTGGAAGAGAAACAGGCAGTCTTGCACGAGGAGGGCAAGATGGACGACGGGTTGGACTTTTCTCGATCTCAAGAGGAGGAATCTCGAACGGCTCGCGTAATAAGAAAATGTAGCAGTCTTTTCACCCAATTCATAACGTGAGTTGCGATTCTAAAATGAACGAGTGATTAAGAGCGAAAACAAATGTGTAAAAATTGAAATTGAAAAAATGAAAAAATTGAAAAAAAATTTTAGAGGATTGGAGACACTGCAAATGGACAGGCGAGCATCTCAGTTTTTTCAGAACGTCAACCTGAACGAGATGGTGATGTGTCTCGAAGATCTGATCAATTACTTCGCACAACCAGAAGATGATATGGGTAACCCCTGAAAGAACCAAATGATTTTGTTGTCTTTGACAAAAATAATTACGTCTGATCAAACTCGACTTGTACTACTTAAAATTAAAATTCTTATTTTAGAGCACGAAGAGAAACAAAATCGGTTTCGTGCCCTGCGCAATCGTCAGGACCTGTTCCAGGAGGAAGGCATCTTGAATCTGATTCTCGAAGCCATCGACAAGATCAACGTGATAACGTCGCAGGGATTTTTAGTAGCTTTGTCAGGCGACGAAAGTGGACAAGCTTGGGATCAGATTTCCGGCTACCTCTACCAACTCCTCGCAGCGATCATCAAAGGAAACCACACGAATTGTGCCCAGTTCGCCAATAGCAATCGTTTAAACTGGCTCTTTAGTAGGCTGGGCTCCCAAACTTCTAGCGAAGGTACGGGGATGTTGGATGTGCTCCATTGCGTGCTGATCGATTCGCCAGAAGCGCTTAACATGATGAAAGTTGGTATTTCCAATACTATTTTTATTTCCCTTCAAAAAAAGTCCACCCAACCTTTTAATATTCAGTCTGACCAACAAATTTCATGTTTTAGGATGAGCACATTAAAGTCATCATATCTCTTCTCGAAAAACATGGTCGCGACCCTAAAGTATTAGATGTGCTCTGTTCCCTCTGTGTTGGTAACGGAGTAGCTGTTCGTTCTTCACAAAACAATATCTGTGACTACCTGTTGCCCGGAAAGAACCTCCTTTTGCAAACCCAACTGGTTGACCACGTTGCAAGCATCAGACCTAACATCTTCGTGGGTCGAGTCGAAGGTTCTGCCTTGTACCAAAAGTGGTACTTTGAGGTCACGGTGGACCATATCGAACAGATCACACACATGATGCCTCACCTGAGAATCGGTTGGGCAAACACAGCAGGGTAATATTTTAGTTTGTCCATATATTTGTTATACATTTCTTCAAGTTGTAATTTTTCGAAGTTAACATTTTTTGTTGGTTTCAGATACATGCCATATCCTGGGGGCGGTGAAAAGTGGGGAGGAAACGGAGTAGGTGACGATCTCTATTCCTACGGGTTCGACGGGTCTTTCTTCTGGACGGGTGGAAGGAAAACTCAAATTGTAGAGAACATCTCAGAACCGTTCATTAAAAAAGGCGACGTTATAGGCTGTTCCCTGGACCTCACAGTGCCAGTCATCAATTTCACCTTCAACGGGTTGGAAATCAACGGCTCTTTCCGCAACTTCAACCTCGACGGCATGTTCTTCCCAGTCATCAGTTGCTCGTCCAAGTTGTCCTGCAGGTTCCTCCTGGGAGGGGACCATGGCAGACTCAAATTCCAACCACCCGATGAATTTTCTCCCCTCGTCGAGAGTCTTTTACCACAGCAGATCCTGTCGCTTGATCCCTGCTTCTATTTCGGCAACATGAACAAGGTGATCTTGGCCGGGCCCTGGCACATGGAGGACGACACTGCCTTTGTCCCCCAACCTGTGGACACTTCCACTTTCACTCTACCTCCGTACGTCGAACAGATCAGAGACAAACTGGCAGAAAACATTCACGAGATGTGGGCGATGAACAAGATCGAAGCCGGCTGGATCTACGGCGAGCAGAGGGACGATCTAAGAAAAATCCACCCCTGCATCGTTCAATTCGACAGACTCCCCGGGATGGAAAAAAAGTACGACACTCAACTGGCTGTCCAGACGCTCAAAACCATCCTCGCTCTGGGCTATTACATCACCATGGACAAGCCACCCTCTAGGATCAAAACCCTCAGGCTTCCGAACGAGCCGTTTTTGCAAAGCAATGGATACAAACCCGCCCCGCTGGATCTGACTGCGATCAACCTGACACCGAAGATGGAAGAACTGGTCGACCAGCTGGCTGAGAACACGCACAACCTCTGGGCCAAGGAGAGGATCGGTCAGGGTTGGACATATGGCTTAAATGAAGACTCGGAGATGAGGAGGAGTCCTCATCTGGTGCCTTATCCCAAGGTCGATGAGGCTATCAAGAAAGCTAATAGAGACACCGCTAGCGAGACTGTTCGAACACTTTTAGTCTACGGGTATATGTTAGATCCACCTACTGCTGAACAGCACGAAGGTATTCTCTATTAAGTCATTACGTTTGGATTTAAGCATAGTTTAATAAACTTGATTTTAAGCTTAATTTAATTTTTTTTAGCTCTCCTATTGGAAGCTAGTAGGTCGAGACAACTATCCTTCCGGACGTATAGAGTTGAGAAACACTACGCAGTCAGTAATGGCAAATGGTATTTTGAATTCGAGGTGCTCACAGTTGGTCCTATGAGAGTGGGTTGGGCCAAGGCTGACTGTATGCCAGGGAACATGCTGGGTAGCGATGAGAACACTTGGGCATTCGATGGTTACAATGTAAGTTTTGAACCTGATGTGGATAAAGCTGAAAAATACACTTGTTCACTATATTTTGTATTTTGAATTTGAACAATGCAATTGAAGTTAAATTTTGTATAAGAGGAGGTTTATTATTTATTGTTTTGATTATAATCATGCACCTAAGCAGTTGATGAACTTTGATTCTCAGTTTAAGTCTGGATAATAACCAGTTGTTCAGGATGAAAATAATCTGTGATAAATATCAGGTGACTAGGGTACACGGTGGTGCCAATGAGTCTTTTGGCCATAGATTTCAAGTGGGTGACATAGTTGGCTGTTTCATTGACGTCGCAGATAAAACGATCAGTAAGAATGAATGTCTCGTGGTCAAAGACTTGTGACTGTTCATCCCATTGTAAAATAAATGTTTCTCATTACACCCGGTACTCTTTTTTACGGTTGATTAATTTTTGTGTTATCAATAATGATGAGATGGAAATTTGGAAGGTTGGAAGATGTGAGAGACTTCTGGGAAGGCGACTGTTAAAATTTGTTCAAATTTTTATTTCAAGGAGGAAAAAGTTTACTCAGGAACGGCCGAAAATTTCGGAAAACAGTGGCAGATTGGAGACGTTGTTGGGGTTTTCCTGGATCTAATTGACAGAACAATTAGTAAGACGATAGTTGTTCGACAAACGCGCTTGGGCTGCCATTTTTTGAGCTAAAGCGTTTTTCGCTTTTCGGAAGGACCATTTTGTCACTCTCTCAGATCACAGGCTGTCTTACTAATCCAAATAACAAAACTCGAACGAATTTCACTCTCTTTTTTAGCTCTTACATTTTTGATCCGAGTCAACTTTTGAATGAAGTTATAATATCACTAACTTTGGTTTTTGAGACATTTTTTCCCTATCTATATTTTTTGCACAAAGTAATACTTGACTAACAGATGATTTTGTAACTATCTTTTTATTTTTAGATTCAAAGTTTGAAAAACAATCACAATGATAATTTTTTCAGGTTTTTCTCTCAACGGAGAATTATTGATGGATGCTCTGGGAGGAGAAACATCTTTCGCCGACGTTCAGGGCGATTCGTTTGTTCCTGCGTTTACATTGGGAGTTGGACAAAAAGCTAAATTGACATTTGGTCAGGATGTAAACGCGCTCAAATACTTTACCATGTGCGGTTTACAAGAAGGATACGAGCCATTTTGCGTGTATGAAATTCTGTCTTTTTTTATTACATATGTATAACAATTTGTGTTGTACAAAATATTAAAAATCGAAATTAAAAATGTTTAATCCACTTTCAGAAACATGAATCGTCCTGTGACATTTTGGTATACAAAAGATCAGCCAATTTTTGAAAATACCGACGATATGATCGATACAAGGATCGACGTTGCGAGAATCCCAGCTGGTTCAGACACTCCACCCTGCTTGAAGATTTCTCATAACACGTTCGAAACCATGGAGAAAGCAAACTGGGAATTTTTGCGTCTCTCATTGCCTGTAATTTGTCAGTCGATGTTTATCAGTGAGAACGAAAAGATGAAAAGGTGTCAGGAGATCAAGTTGAGACAAAATCGACTGATTAGCGAGCAGATAGAAGTTTCCATGGGAAACACACTTTCTGATCATATGGAACAGATTATGAGATCGGGTTTTAGCATGAGCGATATTAAAGGTAATTTTTCAATTATAATTGATTGGTCAGTCAATCAAGTAGAATCAAATATGACTTTTTTACTTTTTTAAGGGTTGCAAAGAAATTATTCTGAAGATGGAGCAGAAGATGAGATGATGAAAGAGTCACCACTTCCGGCTCAGAGGAACAAACCACCCAGGCCTCCAAGAAAGGGCTCAATTTCAGGTTCTCGTACCGGGATGAACAACGCAGGCAGCGACGCTGAATTAAACGGATACGGCGACATGAACGGAGACGTTTCAGACGACAAGAAAAAAAGAGGCCGGTCACCATTCCGGTAAGATTTTTTTTTCCTTTTAAAATATTTTGCAAGTTTTTGATTTTATGAATGAATTATTTATTATTACCTGGTTTCAGTGGTGGTACTATTTCTCGATTGTTCTCGAGGAAGGCTAAATCACCTGACGCAAAAGCCAAGACTCCCGAACCAGGAATGCGGTCTGACATGTCAGACAAAAGTCTTGGAGTTGGAGTAAAAATGGGAAGACAAGTTCAAATCCAGGTTTCAAATGTAAAATTAAAAACTTCTCCTTCGTTTTACTATTTCGTATTTGCATTTATCTTGTATGATGAATCTTGATGATCTTGTATTATTTTTATTGATATAATACTCGATGGTTTGCAGGCAGATTTAAAAGTCGTCCCACCACAAATCCCCGAGAGAAATGCTCCAAAAGCGATGTCAGTCCTGATTGGAAGTGGGGTAGAGACAATTGGAAACGAAATTTACGACTCTGAGTGTCTGAAACTAATGAATGAATATTTCTATGGAGTAAGAATCTTCCCTGGTCAGGATCCAACTCACGTTTATGTTGGATGGGTCACGTCGCAGTACCATCTGCACACCAAAGAATTCAATTTGAATCGTGTTCGAAAAGCTTCAGTGGTTATTGTAGATAATCACAATCGACCCATTGAAGAGTAAGAGTAACTCATGATTTCATTTTACTTTTATCATTTAAATTCAAAATCATTCGAAAAACCAGACAGATATAAAATTGATCTAGTTTGAGCGAAAGACTGCAAAAGAAGAAATGTGAAATTGATTTAATGTGTTAAAAAAGACAAACATCAAAATTGTAATAATAAGAAAATTTTTTCATAAAAAATGAAACTTAAATTACAAAAAAATTCATGTTCTATCACTGAAATAATTTTCAGAGTGGCGCGTCAAAGTTGTTACATGGTTCGAGCGGATGAACTTTACAACGAAGTGACCCAAGACGCATCAGGGAAAGGGGCCTCCCAAGGAATGTTCGTGGGGTGTTTTGTCGACACTGCTACCGGCATAGTTTCTTTTACCTGCGAGGGAAAAGAGACAACACACAAGTTCAGCATCGAACCGGACACCAAACTGTTCCCTGCCATCTTTGTGGAAGCCACGAGCAAGGAGATTCTCCAGATTGAGCTGGGTAGGACGTCCAAGACGCTACCTCTTTCAGCCGCCGTACTGCAGAATTCGGAACGACACGTTATTCCTCAGTTTCCACCCAGGTTGAAGGTTCAATGTCTGAAACCCCATCAGTGGGCTCGCGTTCCAAATCAATCGCTTCAGGTGCACGCTTTGAAATTGTCTGACATCAGGGGATGGTCGATGCTTTGTGAAGATGAAATTTCTATGTTGGCTCTGCACATTCCGGAAGAGGATAGGTGTATGGATATCCTTGAACTTATTGAGATGGATAAATTGTTAAGGTACGGGGTGCAACACTTGTCGGATGTTACATAATCGGATTTGCATCTGAATTGTAACGTTTTTGTTTGCAGTTTTCATGCTCATACGTTGACGTTGTATGCAGCCCTGTGTTACCAATCAAACTACCGAGCAGCTCACGTTTTATGTCAGCATGTCGACCAGAAACAATTACTTTATGCCATTAGAGCTGAATACATGTCTGGTCCGCTTAGGCAAGGATTTTATGATCTGCTGATTGCTTTACATCTCGAGTCTCATGCTATGACAATGGAAGTTTGTAAAAACGAATACATTATTCCTTTAGGTAAAAAGAACAAATGAAATATCTATGTTACATTCACTATTTTTCATTCATCAGCTTATCAAAGTTTTCATTACTTTTAATTGCAGGTCAAGAACTCAAAGATTTGTATGAAGATCCAGAAATGAGACACAGCCTGAGACATCTGGAGACAATATCTGTCTTACCAGAAATGAAGATGACCGAAATTAGGTGTTTAAAGATAAAAATAGGGTTTCAATTTTGAAAATGTGGAAGAAACAGAAAATAATTTAAGCGACTTTTTTCAGACAAGATGGCACCATAGAAGATATCAGAACTTTGTACAGTCCTTACTTCCCTCTAGAAGTTGTTCGAGATTACGTGATGATGGCCCTAAATGAGGCTGTTGAAGTTAATCAAGTTCACAACAGGGATCCCATCGGTGGTAGCAACGAGAACCTCTTCTTGTATGTGTCGAAAAAATCTTCAAAAAATGTATATAAAAAATGACTTTATTCTTGAATATCTTTTTTTTTTTCAGGCCACTTTTAAAACTGGTTGACAGACTGCTCCTAGTAGGAAAGTTACGCAATGAAGATGTTAACAAACTTCTCATAATGATAAATCCAGAAACGTGGGACCCAACATTTGACAAAGGTCAAACATAAAAAAAGAAATCAAAACTTTACTTTCAAATTTTGCAAATGAACAAACTATAACTTGAATAAATTTAATTTCAGAGGGAAAAGACGAGCACAAAAAAGGACTGCTCAACATGAAGATGGCCGAGGGAGCGAAACTCCAAATGTGTTATCTCCTGCAACATCTGAACGACATCCAACTTCGACACAGGGTCGAGTATATAATAGCCTTTAGTCACGACTTTGTAGGGGACCTACAGACTGATCAGCTCCGACGTTACATCGAGATCAAGCAGTCAGATCTGCCATCGGCAGTGGCTGCGAAAAAGACAAGGGAATACCGATGTCCTCCTCGCGAGCAGATGAACGCCATCCTGAGTTTTAAAAATCTCGAAGAGGATGATCCTGATAATATTCCCTGTGGGGAGGACTTGATAACAAAGATGAACGAGTTTCACTCGAACTTGATGGGGTCGGTTTCTTTGAGCGCACTGCAAGATGCCCAGGAGGCTATTCAGGACGTGGAAGAGGAGAAACCTGGAACCTTGAAAAAGTTGGCAAATTTCATAAATGCTGTGAAAGAGCTCGAGGAAGAACCCAAAGTAGAGCCTGAAGTTGAGAAGAAATCTCCAGAAGGTATAAGGATTATTCAAATAAAAACTAGTTTCAAAAACTGAATTTCATCTGAAATGTTGAATTTGTTCTTTTTCAGAAATTTTCCGCAAGGTATTGATTTCCACGATCGTAAGTTGGGCCGAAGAGACCCAGATCGAGACTCCAAAGCTTGTACGAGAGATGTTCAGTCTTTTGGTTCGCCAGTACGATACGATTGGAGAACTCATGCGAGCCTTACAGAAGACGTACGTGACCAACGCGAAAACTCGTATAGATGTTCAACAGATGTGGGTTGGGCTCAGTCAGATCCGAGCTCTGCTCCCTGTCCAGATGTCTCAGGAAGAGGAGGAACTCGTCCGGGAAAGACTGTGGAAATTGGTCAACAATCACACATTCTTTCAACATCCTGATCTGATTCGTGTTCTGAGGACCAACGAAAATGTCATGGCCATTATGATGAACACCCTGGGCCGAAGAGCACAGGCCCAGTCAGATGCCCAGGCTCAGTCCCAGCTAACCGAGGGTGAGACGGCGACTAAGGAAAAGGACACGTCCCACGAGATGGTGGTCGCTTGTTGTCGGTTCCTTTGCTATTTCTGTCGAACGTCTAGACAAAATCAGAAGGCTATGTTTGATCACTTTGATTTCCTTTTGGAGAACAGTAACATTTTGTTATCAAGGCCTTCCTTGAGAGGATCTACGCCCTTGGACGTGGCGTACTCGTCCTTGATGGAGAACACCGAACTGGCTTTGGCTTTGAGAGAACATTATCTCGAGAAAATTGCCATCTACTTGTCCCGTTGTGGTCTGCAATCAAATTCCGAACTGGTGGAAAAAGGGTATCCAGATCTGGGCTGGGATCCTGTCGAAGGAGAACGGTACCTGGATTTTCTGCGGTTTTGTGTTTGGGTTAATGGTGAGTTGAACATTGAAAGGAAATTGAAAATAAGTCGTGTGAGATGGTTCAATTTACTGAATGCAAAATAAATTTTAAGGTGAAAGTGTCGAGGAGAATGCCAATCTTGTGATTCGTCTTCTGATCCGACGTCCTGAATGTTTGGGACCAGCTCTGCGAGGCGAAGGCGAGGGTTTACTGAGAGTTATCATCGATGCCAACAAAATGTCCGAGAGGATCGCCGACAGGAGAAAAGTAAGTTGAAAAATAAGATGGAACCTTAATAAAAAAATGGTTAACATTTCTTTATAAATATACTAAAATGTATAAAAGTTATAAAAATGTATAAAAAGGTCGTATACAAGAAAGTTAAATGAAAAATGGGTAAGTTCAAAAGTAGAAGTGAGAAATGCACGAAAATTTAGAAATAATTAAGAATGAATCAAAAGTTATGACCATTAGGTATCTGGGAATGAAGAATGTGAAAATTTAATCTTGAATGGCGAAGTAGATTGAACTTTTACTTTTTTGATAAGATTAATAACATGGTTAGTTTTAACTAATTTGGCACAAGTAATTCCGAATGAAACAATTTTTCCAAGTATGTAGTCCCGATTAAAAGTAATTTTAGATCAGTCTAGTTTTCTCGACGTATGATAAATAGTGATTTATAGGGAATGATTCAAAGACATTTGTAAGAATCCTTTCAATTAAACGTTGTGCCTGGATATGTCCAATTAAGATTTAGAAATCATGCATGGAGACAAAGTCCCTGACTAACAGGCAATGCTCGACGTTTAGTAAAACATTTGATACCTTTTCTATTTATCTTAATCTTAAGCATGGACTTGTAGCACATCACTAATCAGTTTTCAACTTAGCATTTTAAACAGTTACAAGACGACGGTGACAACGCAGTGATGCAGTTCGAGCACCCCCTGCCTGAATCCGACGACGATGAGGATTACATTGATACCGGTGCGGCAATTCTGAACTTTTATTGTACCTTGGTTGATTTATTGGGAAGATGTGCTCCGGAACCTTCAGTTATTGATCAAGGTAGAAATAATTACACCAACCAAAAAGTCCATCTGCCATTTATTCTAATTATTATTATAATTACAATTGTATTAAAACAACAAAATGATTTTTCTCAGGTAAAAATGAGTCTCTGAGAGCAAGAGCCATCCTACGTTCTCTGGTCCCTCTGGATGACCTTCAAGGTGTCCTAAGTTTGCGGTTCACGCTATTAAATCCGGCTGCTGGAGAAGAACGACCAAAAAGTGACACTCCTTCTGGACTGATTCCTAACAACAAACAGAGCATTGTTCTGTTTCTGGAGAGGGTTTACGGAATTGAAACGCAGGAATTGTTTTTCAAATTATTGGAGGAGGCTTTTCTACCAGACTTAAGAGCGGCTACGATGTTGGACCGAGTAAGAAAAAATCATTTGCAACTGCATGAAAGGATACGTCTGGTGAAGAATTGAAGATGAAATTTTATTTGAAATTCTTTCTTTTAGAATGATGGATACGAATCGGACATGGCATTGGCTATGAATCGTTACATTGGCAACAGCATCTTACCTCTGCTCATAAAACATTCCAAATTCTACGCCGAAGCTGATAATTACGCTAATTTATTGGACGCGACGTTGCACACGGTCTATCGACTCAGCAAAAATAGAATGCTCACCAAGGGACAACGTGAAGCTGTTTCGGATTTCCTCGTTGCTCTGACAAGGTACTTTTGACTCCGCATTGAGAAAAAAATGAATTAGTATTCAATGTACTAATTAGTATTGAAAATTGTTTTTCAGTCAGATGCAGCCAAGTATGCTCCTGAAATTACTGAGGAAATTGACTGTGGATGTTTCCGCGTTGTCAGAATATACCACTGTTGCTCTCAGAGTAAGCATTTGTATCTAAACCTAGAGAGACAATATACAAAACTGATTATAAGTTGATTGAGACATTTTATTAAATTTCACTTGCAGTTATTGACTCTACACTACGATAGATGTGGAAAATATTACGGTACAACTGGAGGTCAGGGAGGGTCGAGTGATGAAGAAAAGCGGTTAACCATGGTATTATTCAGCAACATTTTCGACTCGTTATCAAAGATGGATTATGATCCAGAATTGTTTGGCAAAGCTCTGCCATGTCTATCTGCCATTGGCTGTGCCTTGCCTCCAGATTATACTCTATCGAAAAATTATGACGACGAATGGTACGGCAACAAATCAGCCTCTGTTCAAACTCCTGACGGACCATACAATCCCCAACCAATTGACACGTCTAGGTAACCAACATTTTTCATTTACTTTTATTTTAAATAAGAATAAACTATTTTCCAAATTCTATTTAATTCTCAACCTTTCTGATTTAGTGTCAGCTTGAACAACGACCTGAACCAGATAGTGCAAAAGTTTTCGGAGCACTACCATGACGCTTGGGCGAGTCGAAAGCTAGAAAACGGTTGGACATATGGAGACCAGTGGTCAGACGTTAACAAGACCCATCCTAGATTAAAACCTTACAACATGCTGAGTGACAACGAACGTGAGAGGTACAAGGAGCCAGTCAGGGAGAGTTTAAAAGCCCTGCTGGCGATCGGCTGGAGGGTGGAGCATGCAGAGATCGAGATGGGCAGTGCAAACAGGAACTCCCTTCGAAGATCATCGAAGAGCCAAGGCGACTCAGCCAACCCTTTTAACTACAACCCCCATCCGGTTGACATGACAAATCTGACCCTCAGCAGGGAGATGCAAAACATGGCTGAACGACTTGCTGACAACGCTCACGATATCTGGGCAAAAAAGAAGAAAGAGGAGCTGATGACCGTGGGTGGAGGCATCCACCCTCAGCTGGTACCTTACGACTTGCTAACCGACAAAGAAAAACGAAAGGACCGCGAGAGATCGCAGGAGTTTCTTAAGTACCTCCAGTATCAGGGATACAAGTTACACAAACCAGTACGAGGTGGAGAGACAGAGGTTTCAGCAGCTGGGGCAGCAATCGAGTTGAGATTCGCTTATTCCCTGCTCGAGAAACTGATCGCCTATCTGGACAAGGCCACCATTAACATGAAATTGTTGAAACCTTCGGATACCTTCAGCAGGAGAAATAGTTTCAAGACCTCCACTCGGGACATCAAGTTCTTCAGCAAGGTGGTACTGCCGTTGATGGAAAAGTACTTCAGCACCCATAGAAACTACTTCATAGCTGTTGCCACAGCTACGAACAACGTGGGCGCTGCTTCGCTTAAGGAAAAGGAGATGGTGGCTGCCTTATTCTGCAAACTAGCTAGTCTTTTGAGGTCCAGGATGGCAGCCTTTGGAGCGGATGTGAGGATAACTGTAAGGTGTCTCCAGGTGCTGGTTAAGGGGATTGACGCAAAGTCTCTGGTGAAAAATTGTCCTGAGTTTATTAGAACTTCTATGTTGACGTTCTTCAATAACACTGCTGATGATCTTGGTCACACAATTTTGAATTTGCAAGACGGGAAGTACAGTCATCTCAGAGGAACGCATCTGAAGACCTCGACGTCTTTGCAGTATCTCAATAGTGTGATCCTTCCTGTCCTGACTGCCATGTTTGACCATCTGGCTACTTGCGAATATGGAAGCGACCTTTTATGTAAGTTTGAAAAAAACACTTTAGAACCAATCTCGATATCTTGACGACAACTTTAATTTAATTCATCGTTTTGTTTAATTTCAGTGGACGAAATTCAAGTGGCATCTTACAAGATGCTAGCCTCTCTCTACACCTTAGGAATCGACGCAACTCTAACCCATGACAGAAAGTATCTTAAAACCGAGATAGAACGAAACAAACCTAATCTTGGTTCCTGCCTCGGGGCCTTTTCAAGTTGTTTCCCCGTAGCCTTTCTCGAACCCCACTTGAACAAGAACAACCCCTTTTCTCTGCTCAACCGAATAGCCGATCATTCGCTGGAGGCCCAGGACATCATGACAAAGATGGAGTCGAGCATGCCAACCTTGGAGGTGATTTTATCTGAAGTTGATCAGTTCGTAGAGTCTGATAAGACTTATAACGATGCGCCCCACATAGTGGACATCATCCTCCCCCTTCTCTGTTCGTACCTGCCATTTTGGTGGACTCAAGGTCCTGACAATGTGAACCCCACCGAGGGCACGTACATGAGCATGGTCACGAGCGACCATATGAACCAACTGCTGAAAAACGTCCTCAAGTTGATCAAGAAAAATATCGGAAACGAAAATGCCCCCTGGATGACGAGAATTGCTGCTTATACACAGCAGATAATCATTAATTCGTCTGAGGAACTTTTGAAGGACCCCTTCCTGCCACTTGCTGAGAGGGTTCGAAAACGTACGGACAACATGTTCCACAAGGAGGAGTCGATGAGAGGGTTCATCAAATCTTCTACCGACGACACTTCTCAAGTTGAGGCCCAGATCCAGGAAGATTGGCAGCTGCTAGTCCGGGATATCTATTCCTTCTATCCTCTTCTGATCAAATATGTGGATCTACAGAGGAACCATTGGTTGAGAAACAACGTTCCCGAGGCGGAAGACCTCTACAACCATGTTGCAGCTATTTTTAATATGTGGTCCAGGTCGCAGTACTTCCTTAAGGAGGAACAAAACTTTATCTCCGCCAATGAGATTGATAATATGGTTCTGATCATGCCTACGGCTGCAAGACGACCCACTACGGTTTCTGAAGGAGCTGCTCCTGCTGGAGGAGGAAAGGTTGGTTTGAATTATAATTTGTTTATCATGAAACAGATGAGAAAAAGTGGTTGATAATGATAACAAAATATTAATTTTCTTTTTTAGAAAAAGAAAAAACACCGAGACAAGAAACGAGACAAGGACAAAGAAATTCAGGCCTCTCTGATGGTAGCCTGCTTGAAACGTTTGCTCCCTGTTGGGTTGAATTTGTTTGCTGGTAGGGAACAGGAACTGGTTCAGCACTGCAAGGACAGATTTTTGAAAAAGATGGAAGAGCAGGACATCTCTGAGTTTGCAAAGACGCAGCTCACTCTGCCGGACAAGATCGATCCCGCTGACGAGATGTCCTGGCAACGATACTTGTATTCCAAGTTGGGCCAGAAGAAGGAAATTACGGAACCCGCGAAGGCACAGCAACTGGACGATGTTGTTGCACGAATCAAAGATATGGCCAAAGTACTTTACGGGCTTCATATGGTGGGTTTCGGATGAATTCAAAGGCAGTTGGTTGAACACAATCAGTGCGAAAATTAGCTTCTAATTGTAATTTTTTGTTTGAGCAGATAGACCACCCTCAACAACAGAGTAAACGCCAGTTTGTCTCGGTGGTTTCCATTCAACGAAAACGAGCGGTCATTGCTTGTTTCCGTCAGACTTCCTTACATTCCTTACCAAGGTATACTTTAAAATCAATTATATACTTTTAATCAATCATTATTAAGAAAATTGTGATTCGTCAAGTTCTATCTTTCAGGCATCGAGCAATAAACATTTTTGCAAGAACCTACTACGAGACATGGCTGCAAGAAGAGAACGTCGGACAGGAAGTCATGATTGAAGATCTAACGGTGATTATCTGACGAATCAAGTTCGATTCAATTTTCGTAGTTCATTTTCTTAAATTCAAATTTGTTGATTGATTCAGCAATCCTTCGAAGATGCCGAGCTCAAAAAAACTGACGAGGACGATAAAGAAGGGAAACCAGATCCTTTGACTCAGCTTGTAACAACATTTTGTCGAGGAGCAATGACCGAACGGTCAGGTGCCCTGCAGGAAGATCCGCTTTACATGAGCTATGCACAGATCATTTCCAAATCCTGCGGCGAGGAAGAAGAGGAGGGAGATGAGGGAGAAGGTGGCGGTGGCAGCGAGGAAGAAGGAAGAGCTTCAATTCACGTATGAAATTAAGCAACTGTCACAAAAGTTGATCAAAATTAACTACTTGATTCATCGAATGTTTTAACTTTCAGGAACAAGAGATGGAGAAACAAAAGTTGCTCTTCCATCAGGCCCGACTTTCTAATCGGGGAGTAGCTGAGATGGTGCTGCTCCACATCTCAGCTTGTAAGGGAATCCCTAGTGAGATGGTGATGAAAACTCTCGAACTTGGAATATCAATCTTAAGGGGTGGTAATATCGAGATCCAGCATGGGATGTTGAACCACCTGAAAGAGAAAAAAGACGTCGGGTTCTTTACGTCTATAGCCGGACTGATGAATTCTTGCAGTGTCTTAGATCTGGATGCTTTTGAAAGAAATACTAAAGCTGAAGGGTTGGGCGTTGGCTCGGAAGGGGCAGCTGGCGAGAAGAATATGCACGATGCTGAATTCACGTGTGCATTGTTTCGGTTCATCCAGCTCACTTGCGAGGGACACAACTTAGGTCTCTAGAATGAAATGTTCAGATAAGAAAATGAATTGAAATTGGTTGAATCAACTTCGTATTAATCATGCAAACCGATCACATTTACAGAATGGCAAAATTACCTGAGAACTCAAGCCGGAAACACCACGACGGTCAACGTGGTCATCTGCACCGTCGATTATCTGCTGAGACTTCAAGAGTCCATCATGGACTTCTACTGGCACTACTCGAGCAAAGAACTGATAGACTCGGCAGGAAAGGCGAATTTTTTCAAGGCAATCGGAGTTGCCAGTCAGGTTTTCAACACTCTCACAGAAGTCATCCAGGGACCTTGTGCTCAGAATCAACAAGCGCTGGCCCATTCGAGATTGTGGGACGCTGTTGGAGGATTTTTATTCCTCTTCTCTCACATGCAGGATAAACTTTCCAAACATTCTAGTCAGGTCGATCTGCTTAAGGAACTGCTCAATTTGCAAAAGGATATGATCACAATGATGCTGTCCATGCTTGAAGGTAAGATCAAATTTGAATTGAACTTGAAATATACGTATGAGAATTTTTATTTACTCATCCGATTCAATTGTTTCTCCAGGAAATGTTGTGAATGGAACCATCGGGAAACAGATGGTAGACACCCTGGTAGAATCTGCGTCGAACGTAGAGCTGATCTTGAAGTACTTCGACATGTTCCTAAAATTGAAGGACCTCACATCTTCGCCCAGTTTCCAGGAAGTTGATCTTAACAAAGACGGTTGGGTATATCCGAAGGATTTCAAAGAGAAAATGGAACAGCAGAAAAGTTACACCAAGTAATCATTATTTATCACATTGTTGACAACTGCTTTTCTTCTCTGCTATAAATTCAATAAAAAATGAATCTTTCAGCGAGGAGATCGAGTTTCTTCTGGCTTGCTGCGAGATGAACCACGACGGCAAGATAAATTACAACATCTTCATGGACCGTTTCCACGAGCCCGCCAAGGAGATCGGTTTCAATCTTGCAGTTCTTTTGACGAACCTCTCCGAGCACATGCCCAACGAGCCTCGCCTGGCTCGTTTCTTGGAGACCGCAGGATCCGTCCTCAACTACTTCCAACCCTTCCTCGGCCGAATTGAGATCCTCGGAGGAAACAAAAAGATCGAGCGAGTCTACTTCGAGATCAAAGAGTCGAATATCGAACAGTGGGAGAAGCCTCAGATCAAGGAGTCCAAGAGGACCTACTTCTACAACACAGTCGTGGACGCAGACGAGAAGGAGAAACTCGAAACGTTCATCAACTTTTGCGAGGATGCAATCTTTGAGATGCAACACGCGAGCGCGTTGATGGCTGTCGAGGAAAGCAGCAGCGGAGGAAACGCCAGGGAATCGTCCTACATCTACATGTCGGATGACGATGATGAAAAGAACAAGGATCCTATTAGAAGGAGCATCCAAGCGGTCAAAGATGGGGTGATGCTCTTCTTCTTCATGCTGTCGCCTAAGAATATAAAAAATAAGATTGCCGAGGCTCAGCAGATGTCCCCCGCGGAACTGGCTTTCACATTCTTTAAGACGATATTTTTGATCTTTTACTACTGCGGATACAGTGTGAGCTGCGTGATTGGATACTTTTTGAAAATTTTGCTGGCTTTGATGAGAGGTCCCCAGGCTCCAGAACCAGTTTTGGAAATCAAGGAAGAGGAGGAGCGATCGTCCAGGCATCTGCCTGCTTTACCACCCTCCACTGATGAATCCAATCTTCAGGTAAAATTAAAAACAAAAATAATAATAAATTAAATTTTGAAAATCAAACGGTAATTGATTGTTGATAATTGAATGAAAAATGATAATTCAAACAGATGCAGGCCTTTGGTATGGATAAAGAAGAAGGCCACGAACCCGGAACTGCTCCTCAGATGAGTGTTGAGGAAACTGAGGAAAATGCCTTGGAAGAAGGTGTCGGAGAGGATGGATTAAGATCTCATGATGGACCAACGTCATTCGCTGATTTATTGGGGTAACTTTTCATTTTTAATTTTCTTTTCAATTCAAAATAAATGAAGATGACGATTTGACTTATAATTGGGTCCGATGAATTTGCAGAGGTGAACAAGCAAGAGCCCAGGCAGCTGCAGCAGCAGAAGCAGTAGCAGTGCAGCAAGCTGCGATGGCTGCTGTAGAGGCGGATATGAAGCAGGAAACCACTGCTGAACCTGCTGCAACATCTTCTGTCAACTTTTCAGAATACGGTCGCAGGGTTACTTCGTTCCTTGCTAGAAATTTTTACACTTTGAAATTCATGGCCCTTGGATTAGCATTTATCATAAATATCATGCTTTTGACGTACAAGGTACAGATTTTGACTTCGTTTTTGTTCGAGTACCATTGTGATTGATAGGATGATGAAATAATTCATTATGAAATTTGCATCTTAGGTATCATCAATGGTTGAAGATGGTGCTGGTGATAGTGAGGAAGATTTGGCAGATCTTCTAAACGAAATATCAGGGGAAGGCTCTGCGATAAGAAGCGGAAGTGGAATGGGAAGCGGAGAAGAGAGAGACAGTTCCGGAGAAGAGGACGAAGATTTGTTAGAATACGTAGAAATCCCGGAGAAATATTACTACGTTGCTTATCTGATGAAATTCCTGGCTGCTGTTCACTTTTTGGTTTCGGTGGCCATGTGTATTGCCTATTACCAACTCAAAGTACCCCTCGAGATTTTCAAGAGGGAGAAAGAAATAGCCCGCAAGTTGGAGTTCGATGGTTTGTATATAGTCGATCCACCGGAGGACGGTGACTTTGCTGCACATTGGGACAGACTAGTCATCTCTGCGAAAACTTTCCCGGTCAATTACTGGGACAAGTTTGTGAAGAAAAAAGTGCGACAGAAATATAGCGAATCTTACGATTTCGATTGTATCAGCAACCTCTTGGGGATGGAAAAAACTTCCTTCGGACAGCAGGAAGAAGAAAAAACTGGCATCATTCATTAGTAAGAATTCTCTCAAACAAGAGAAACAATTAAACAAAAAGAAAAAAGCGCATTTGAAAATTTAAAACTTTGTTTTAGTTTACTGAGCGTCGATTGGAGATACAACATTTGGAAAGCTGGTGTGACAATCACAGATCAGGTATACAAAATGAATAAATACATTTTTGACAATTTATTTTATGATATACTAAACAATTGACGATTCAATGATTTTTCACAGTCGTTCCAGTACAGCTGCATGTACCTTGTATTCTCATTCTTCGGGAACATCAACAACTTCTTTTTTGCCTTCCATCTGCTGGACGTCGCAGTGGGAATAAAATCACTCCGGACGATCTTGCAATCCGTGACACACAACGGCAAACAACTTCTATTAACTGTGGGCTTACTGGCAATTGTAGTCTACATCTACACTGTAGTTGCTTTCAATTTCTTCAGGGAATATTATATCCAAGAGGAAGACGACGTGGTTGATAAAAAGTGTCACGATATGATGACGGTACTTTCAATTTTGGTTCAAAAGAAGTGTAATTTATAATTTTCTAGCATTCAGAATACTTATTTGACCTTGTTGTTTTCAGTGTTTCGTATTCCATCTTTACAAAGGAGTCAGAGCAGGCGGAGGCATTGGAGACGAAATAGAAGAGCCAGACAGTAACAGTTCATTTTTCGGATTCTTTTTCCGTATCTTTTTCGATATCACCTTCTTTTTCTTCGTTATCGTTATTCTTCTTGCCATCATTCAAGGTAAATTTTACAAATTACTGAAAACAAAATGAAATAAAGTAATAATAGTTTTCAAAGTAAATTACTGACTAAATACAATATTAATTAAAATAAAAATCTTCTTTTTTAGGTTTGATTATTGATGCTTTTGGTGAACTTCGTGATCAGCTTGAGAGTGTCAAGACAAATATGGAAAGTAACTGTTTCATCTGCGGCCTGGGAAAAGATTACTTCGACGCGGTTCCTCATGGATTTGAAACTCATGTTCAACAAGAACACAATCTGGCCAATTACATGTAAGTTGATTAAAAACAATTGATTTTGACAAATAACAATATTTGGAAATAGAAAAATAACTTATGCAATATTGTGCAGGTTTTTCCTGATGCACCTTATCAACAAACCGGATACGGAATACACTGGTCAGGAGACTTATGTCTGGAATATGTACCAGCAACGTTGCTGGGACTTTTTCCCTGTCGGTGATTGCTTCAGGAAGCAAAACGAAGCTGTAGAGGACGAAGCGAAAAAGAAATAATCACTGACTGGTGGATTCGTGTTATGACATAAATAATATAATCGACAAAGACGAAAAAGAAAGTTCGTTACAAAGAACGTGGCATTTCAAACAAGACATTTTTTTAGTGTCGCGCGATGACACGAGACGTTTTTTTAATGATTAATTGTGTGATTTACAAAGTTCAAAGAGGTATAGGCTAGAAAATAAAAAAAATGTTCCGCGTTGTATTGGCGAGGCTTGACTTTCCGAATTGAAAATAATGAAGCTGATCTGATGATGAAATGTATCTTCATTATATGTACAATATCAATTTGTGAAATTGTATTGTAATTTAATAATCATACGCGTGTTATTACGGTGATGTTTTATCAGTCGTTTTTTTTTGTTATCACAAAGGTCTTTATTTTAACTCTGAATTTTTATTTAATGTATAGATTATTTAAGACTTGAAGAAACTCGTTCGCACAAGCTGCAAACAAAATGTTTATGAACTGAATGATGGTGGATGAAATAAAAAGTTATAACAATTCCCTTTACATTATATCTTTGTGACTTTAAACTTAACGTTTTAAGTCACGGTCAAGTTTAAAGGTTTTTGCACTGGAAAAAATAAAAAACAAGTGAATTGCTTTTGATTAAAAAAATGTATTATTCCCATTATCAAGAATTTTTTTTTCATAGACACCACATTGACATTCGCTCTTTATGGTCTCTAAATTGAATAACAATGTAAATGCTAATTCGCTACTTACATTAATTTATTACATTATTTTCGGTAATATATATATGCATATATAATATATATTATATACAATATATAAGTTGTGATATATTGCATACGTATATATATAAATATTCGTTTTCATATTTATGCACTGTTTATGCTATCTTTTTAATTAACATTATGAAATTAATGTTTCATATAATCAAGGAAGAACTATAGATTAATTTTCTTATCATGCAATAGTGATTTCTTCCGTGATCTAGTGATTTAATGAAACAATATTAAATTGTTCAACATTTACAATTATTTATAAAATTACTGCAAATTTTACGCGCCAAGTCCGGTGAGAGAAACGTTTAATTTAATGGTAATTATATATTTTTAATAATAAACGAAGAGCAAAAAATGATTGCATTATAATGATTATAGTTTTTGCGAAGTTTTTGAAAGATATGTTTTAATTGAAGTTCTTAAACAACACTGAATTGATAAAAATTTCGGTTCAGTTTTTATGGAAAAAACTAAATTCTTTTTTATAAAATTAGTCGACGGACGGATCTTGATGAATAAATGAACAACAAATTAATTACAAAATTAATCACTCAATTGATTATCGAAGGTTTAATAATTTTAGAGATGTGTGGGTGTGTATTATATTGTTTTTGGCAATTTCATTGGTAAAAAATGTTCTTGAGCATTTCATAGATTCTCTTATTGGCAATATTTACTAGTAACTAACTGATGTTAATAAAATTTCGTCTTCAAAAATAAGTTATAAAACTGAGAAAGACGCGTTGCAGTATAAACAATTTTTAATATCAAAATACCAGATTTAATTATTGATTTTTTTATATATACCTGTAATAGTTTTAAGTTTTTCATAAAATTGGTTTTGTTAAAAAAATAAGATTAAATTTGTGGATTTGATTATTATAGAATAATGTAAAATTAAATTATAAATGAAGGATCTGTTTTTATATCAATGAATAAATTAATTGTGTTTTGAGTTTTCTGGTTTACAGACTATGTCATCAGTGCAATGTTTTTTGCTTCATAATAATAGTTGACTCAGACGTTGCTCCAGCATGCTAAACCTGCTAGCATGTTGTCGGTACCATATATTTATCATCATTTCATTATTAATATTAATTAATTTAACTGCTAACGTAAGTAATAATTTTTCGTTTATATTAACAACGTAACTACGTACGCATTTGCTTGAGTACAAATTACGCGTGCAATGCTATATTTATATCAGATATATGGTATTTATATATTGGCTCTTATTATGATTCCTAAATCGTTTGCAAAAACTATCTCATACGAAAATAATGATCGATAACTGCAAACATTTTCCTGGATTCATATGTAGCAAATTTAATTAAAATTTTATCTTGATATTGCAACTTATTGAAAACATAACATATTTATTAATATTTTATTTTTTTCTTCTCGGACTGGATCACTTTTTATTTAAAAGATAAAAATGTGTAAATTCACATTTGGTATATTAAAATCACTTTTTTTGCATCGATTTGAAATTTTATTTTCCGTAGGGTGTACAAAAAAGTGGACAGTATTAAATGATATTTTATAATTTGAGTGATCGTTAAAATGAAAAATTGTCATTGAGATTTTGTTTAAGAAAGAAACTGGAAGATGTTTTATTATAATAATCATAGTTTGTTTTGCAAAAGATCGGGATGACATAGTGGTACAAAACTTGCATGGATGTTGACCGTTTTTTTTTTGCAACACCACTTTTCATATCAACATGTTAATGCATTATTCTCTTAATTACTAAATTACACGCTTGTATAAATATTTGAATAATGAGCATCGTTGTAATTACATTAAAACTACAAAAGGATGGTTATATAATTACGATCACATCGCAAATTTTATACTAAGTAAAAATGCAGACTAATTCTTTTTTATATGCTTTTATAGATCTCATTTTGCTATACAATTTATAAACTTTTTTGTCGTCTTCTTAAGGTTGCAATTTCCGGCAATTTGAAAATGAGAATAAAATATTGGAAAATTGAGCACGATTAGCCCTTTTTTTCATCATGTGAAAATCCAATACAAAAAGTTGTTAAAAAAATGTTTTTAAAAAAATCCTCAGATTCTCACTAATATGTACATTATGAATACTTTAGGAACACAACAATTTATACAAAATGTTTCATATTATTTATATATTAATTAAATCAGCGCTCGATTTTTTGCAAGACGACAAGTTGGCGATTAACCACCAATTATTTTTTACATTCATTTTTCATATTTAATGTTTAATCATCTAAATGGTCCAATAGATATTATCAGTACGAGTTGCCGTATACTATTATTCTATAGTTATAACAATCATGCAACAAGTTTTTTTTTCTGTTTGTTCAATACGTTCGATCCAATATGATAAATTCATTTGTTATAATCATTTTATTATTGCTGCACAATTCAAAAAATTTCCCATGGATTCATTACTTTGACATTTGCTTCAAATTATGAATAAACGCAAAAATAATATCGAGGTGGAAATGATGTTTAAATCCATTCTTTCAGTTGACAATATATTAATTTTTTTTCAATTTATTTGTCTGACCAATTTTTAATGCATATTACATTCCAAGTTTTGAATGAAAAAAATCAAATTTCATAGTCATTTAATATATTGAAAGAAAAACGAAACTAAGGTATAATAATCGGCAAAAATGTTGTTTTATTTAAGTTGAATCATTTTTTTATGGTATATTGAACATATAC
This sequence comes from Trissolcus japonicus, assembly GCA_030522925.1. Lineage (NCBI taxonomy): Eukaryota > Metazoa > Arthropoda > Insecta > Hymenoptera > Scelionidae > Trissolcus > Trissolcus japonicus. The sequence continues at coordinate 40,928 of JAPYZS010000132.1, read as the reverse complement.
TCATAATTTTACACGTCTTGGTATTTTATTTTACTTTAGAATATATACTTTGGAGAATAGCTTTCATCGGCAGCAATTCATATGAAATATATATTTATAAATACTTTGTATTTTACATATATTCATCGTAGCCAAATTTGTTTTGCTATGTGACAAATTAGAAAATTATTTTCATTTTTTTCTAATGTTTTGGGAAAAAAAAAAATAAATGAATTTAAATGAATTTGAACGAATGTCAGCTCTGAAATTGTGTCGTCCAATGGAAGGTAAACGTGAGGACTGAATATTAGTTCATACATTATATTCCGTCAAAGCTTAACGTCTAAATTACTTGTTCGAATTTATTTCTTATTAACACTTTATTCATGATTTGACGAGTATTAAAATTGTATACAAACATTTTTTATTAAGCGTATGTTATTCTTCGTCTCTTCTGGGTTTCATTTGAAAAGCTCATTAGCTCATCGATTCGGTTATTAGTAGAATGTAAAATCGACACTCTAATCAATTTTTTATCCAGCCAGATGATTGTGATAAGAATGTGTAATAAAATAATCAAATTTGAATCGTAAAATCCATTATCATTGGAAATCTCATAATTTGACTAGTCTTTTTGTAGAATATTTTTTTAAACTTTAAATCGGAATAACGTTGAATAAAAAACTCGTTGAAAAATATGAAAAATGCCAGTTCGCTAATAAAAAGGTGGCATCAAATTCTATAAAAACATTATATACATTATTACTTTACTTCGTTTGTCAGTTTCAGTTTAATATTATGTAATAAACGTTTTAAGTACCTCGATTAATTTCTATATGAAAATATCAAATATTACATACAAACAATTCTTTGAAGCTTTTCAACAGTAGACGTTCAAGTATTGCCCCCATCTTTTGACTCTTAGCTCAAGATTGTATCAGCTCAGTTTGTATCTCAACAAACTATACAATTTGAAATTCAACATGAAAATTACAACAACCTCGAGCAACCTAGTCAAAAGATCGATACAACAATTACAATTAGACAATTAAATTAAAAATTTCGTTGTAACAATCCAAAACAAGAAATCATTCAGCGCAAATGATCCCCGTTGAAATATAGAATCAAACTTTGACAAGGATTTAGTAACGATAAAGCACCAGATTGATCATTCAATTCCCATCTCTACTTCATTTTTAAGATGCCATCACAGGACATATCAACATTTTCTTTTTATCTTTCAAGTGTAATCAGATGAGAAGTGTCGATTTTTACAGCTGTACTCTTTTTCATCTCCTCAGGGCCTCCAAAGTTCATACAATCCTTTCAGTTTTGTAAAAAGGCTCTACGTCTCTGAACAAGTACAAGTTAGAAGCAAGGAATCGTCGCGGGGTGGGCATCCACGCCGAGAAGATCCGCGGTCACACGCTGTCCGGGCTGCTGGCCTGGTCCGCCTCGCTCTCGTCGCTCAAGGGCAGAGCGGGCTCGTCCATCTGGCTGAAACTGTTACGGTGGCTGTGAGCGTGATTTTGCTGCGGGTACTGGTAATGATGGTGCTGCTGATGATCCAGCAGACTGTGGTTGTGGTGATAGCAGTGACGCCGATCGTCCACCTGTTGCTGCAGGTCGTCGATCTGTTCCTCTCGAGCACGTCTCTTCATCTTACGCTGACACGCCAAACACAATATCAGAGCCACGAAGATCGCCCCTGCCGCGCATCCTGCCGCTACCGAATAATTCTCCTCTGCTACCTCCACGATACCTGCAGACATTATGATCGTTCAACCTTATATTTTTATTTAGTTATTAACATTTTTTTCAGTTCCTCATGAACAATCATTATCGGTCAATTTTATATCAAATCCGTTTCATTTTTTTCTTGATCAATCAAGTGAAATGTGAGATGATGATAAGCTCTTATCAGCTCGCTAATTTTAAGCGCCTTCTTTTGGAATCAGACTGGAATGTCAAAGTAAGCTATTAATCTGAATAACTTTAAACAAGATTTGTGAATTAAAGAATTCGGTGAGTTTCATGCAGTCAGAAGATTATCGACATCCATTAAGAGAGAGGCATGCACGGTTGAAGATGTTGAGTGTCGATGTGAAAAATCTTGTAAATGAACAGTTAACAAGTTTTTATGGAGGTTGAATTATCTGGAAATCAAAGTTTCTTTTTGATTCGTATGGGTCGGTTGTATGAGTGTTATGTATTGTGAGTAGACTCACGTGGTGAAGGAGAGATCATAACATGCCGGTTCTTCAGGAGCCTCAGGGCTCACACGGTCACGAACACAAAGTACAGAGATAGAAGAAGAAGCATGGTAGAGACTCCAGCCAAGGCTGGTGCCAATGGGGTTGATGCTGCACCTGCGACACCACACAACCATTCACCCATTCAATCCACTACCATTCGCACATTTCCCTATTACAACCATAGATTCTTTTTAGATTTTTTTATTTAATCGAATTATTTTTCTTTGTTTAATCTAAAATTAAATTCAAGAAACAGAATTTAATTTAAATTTAATTCGGAAATTAAAAGTTAATTTTACAAATTAATCTTTTACTTACGAAAGAAACCAGAATGAAAATAAATAAATTAATCGGTGCAACATACAAAAAAAGTAATCAAACTGTCGGTAAGGATAAGTTATTAGAAGATTTTTGTTTGGTATATAAGAAGCATCTTCGCAATCAACATCAGATCGCTTCATTCACAATTGACATTAATTTTCATATTTTTATTCAATGGTTGGAGGAAAAAAGAATAAAAAAATTACGATTAGTCAAATCAAATTTGTATTTTATAGAGTCAACAGTTTATAACAAAGTTATGAAATGTGCATAGTTAATGAATAATGAAAATAATGAAAACAGAAAGATTTAAATTACGTTTGAACAATTTAACATTCAATAGAAAAAATAATGAAAAAATGACTTAAAAATATTTTAACATCAGTTATAAAGTTTTGCATGTTTTTTTGTTCGTTAACTTCAACATCGAAGAACATCTCGCTACAGTTTTTGTTTAAACATTTAGAATTGAGATTTAGTCACGTTTTATGATCTAACAGTGATGAAAATCAAGCAAGAGCGTAATCCATTTTTTAATAGAAAAAGTTTGCACTTTTTCTTTTTTAACATCACTATTCTATTGTTTTAGTATTTCTTTTTAATGTGAGTTGATTACTTACACCACTACTTCGTGCTTACGTATCTAACACTTTTTTGAAATGCTTAATTATCTATAAATAGGTTGGTAATTTATGCCAAATAATTAGATATTGATTTTTTAAAATCGTTTATAAGTGTACGTTAATATAATATTGGAATGGTTTTTTTAAGCCACGATTAACAATCCATGCTTCGTGTTATAAATATATTTTTCCCCATTGATTTTCAATTAATTTCCAATCAAATTGCAGATCATTCCTTTTTTTTGGAGGGAATTCAATTAAATCTTGATTGAATCAATAATACAAGGCATGTATTGTTCAAGTCATGCTGTCAGTCAGAAAGGGGTTTGCACATTGAAACAAGAAAAGACGCACATACAAATATAGATAGTGGTCTGTGCTAATATATTGATTAGAGATAGTTTTAAGTTTGAGAGAGGTTTAAAAGGTTAAAACAATTTGGTTCACTTTGAATGGAACCAAATTGTTTCTACCACGAAGAAAATTAGTTAAAGAAAAAAGTTGAAGACAGGATGAAATATCATCTTGTTATTTAATAATCTATCTAGCTGTTATTGTTGGAGGTAGAGCATAGTTTTGAATTTGAGATATTGTAGTCATAAAGTTTAAAGCAAAATAAACACTGAACAGACTGCCAGGAATAGATTTTAAACTATGCATATATTCATAAAGACCAGAAGACAATTTGACTTACAATTTTCTTCGTCTGACGTATCGCCGGGACCGCAATTGTCGATGTTGTTGCAACGTAACGATTCCGAGATGCAGTACCCACTTCGAACACACAGAAATTTATTCTGACAATCTAAGTTTGTTGTTACCTCGGTCCAGATCGCCTCGAAACCGTCCTGTCCAACTGCTTTGTCCGCCGAAATAAAGCTGTACAGTTTATTCAATAAAATATTCAATTAAATTTCGATGTACCTTTTTTTCCAACCGTTCCAAAAAATTTTTTGCAACTTCATTCAGATCAATTGACATACCTCAAACGCATATTGTTGTCGTCGGATAAATAACTCCACTCCTCTTTGGTACCTTTGACGCCACATAATTCTAAAGGAGGGATATCTGGCGAATACCACATCCTCAAAACTGCAGCTGGACATCCACGTACTGAAACAAGAGATCAAATAAAATATAATTTCATGACAACCAGAAATATCTATTTTTAAAATGAAATGAAATCGCCCACCAGATTGTTCCCCTTCGACAGCAAAATGTTTAAAGTGAAGCAAAATTTGATGTTTTGGCCGAACGCTTATAAACCAGTTACAAGTTTTGCTTGCCGAGTGCCTGGCAGGCCCGTCATACTTTTCCGGATAATTTGGACTTGTGATCTCTCCGTAATCCAAACTGCTGATGTTTGAACCGCAATCTGAAAATTTCAAAATCAATTAATTATAGAAAAAAAAATGAAAGGAACAAAGTGACTTGACAATAGTTGCATCTCACCTCCGAAAATTGATTTTGAATTTTGAAACATGTATCTTGCTTTGAAACCGCTGAAGACAAGTTCCTGGTCTGTGTGAAGGATCACTTTCAATCCCAAGGCTCCAAGATTCGATTCAACGGGTCCTGGAGCGGAGGTGCCGCAATATCTGCCGATTAACTTTTCTGTATGATCTCGATACACGTTGTAAATCTCCACCCAGTCATCTTGACAGATCTCGGGTCTGCGAAAAAAAAATGTTCATTCAGATTCATTTCTCAGTCAAACTCTTGATTTTTTGATTATCAAATTAAAAATCAATTAAATTAAAATGAAGTAAATTTTGTAAATGTTCAATTTACCCATACGAGCCAGTTGTCAAATTTGAGGCACGCGTCCTGACTTTAAAGTGGTCAAAGACGATGGTAACCTGTTCGTTTTGAGTTGCGATGAAAAGATAAGTACAATTGGTGTCGCTTGGATAATTGCTAGGATAGCGCGGAGAGTTGAACTCTCCTCTCTTTCTCGAGGAACTGAGGTACGTGAACGTGCAGGTGCCATCGGGTGCCGCGGTACCAGGGATCTTGTATTCCGTTTCAAAATTATACCTTAAACGAGATAATCCGACGAACTAAATAGTTGAACGAGCTTTGATTAAAGTGTATCCATTGGAAGTTTGAATTTCAAACTTACTTGGCTTTAAAACCCTTGCCCTGTAATTCACCGCTGCTGAAGACCATCACCAGCCGAGGTCCTTCGCTGACTACCGACTTTGGAACGCTCGTGGGACCGCACAATTCGTGATCGAATTTGTCATAAGAGTCCGTCGCTTCTTGGCCTTTGAGGTAAAGTTTCAAATACCCATCGGTACAGATGGAACTGTAACCAAATATTCGTCATTCATTTTTGTTCACTTTTCAACGGATCGGATGGCATGAAAAGTGAAATAGAAATGTAATTTTTTTTTGAAATTGAATAAGTCTGTGGAAACAAAAAAAATGTATCATACTTACTCTCCTTTTGGCGGTTCATCCTTCATCGATATAGCGAACGTTTCGAATTCTAAACGCACTCGCTCGAGATGTTGCGAGTCTTGCATCCCATATATAAAATAACGACATACTACTTTGGGTATATATGGATACGGATAATTAGGACTAACAACCACTCCGGAAGACTCCTTCTTGCTTAAAATTTTTTGATCGCACTCCGTTCCTCGCATGTGTACTCCGCCACATGTTTTTATAAAATCTGTGCAAGTGCAAAAGAAAACAAAAGTCAGGCTGATCAATTGTTTCAATCGATCCATTTTAATTTGCTGTTACGAAACAAAACGAACGACCGAGTACTCACCTAGTTTAACAAAGCTCTCGGAAAATTCAAAAATACCTTTAAATCCACGATTTTGCGTATTCGCAGTTCGTCGGAGAGTTACAAACGTTACAAACAGATTTGCCTCCGATGAATATAACACTAAATTACGTTGTTGACCACAGTATGTGCCAATTACCGCCGCTGATTTGTTCAAGCCGTCATAAACTTTGACATAATCAAACGGACAGCTGCGAAATTATTCAATTCAAACCAATTAATATTTCTGTTGCCATTTTGTGTGTCATAATTTTGTTATATGCAAATACAAATATAAAAAGGTTAACAAAATTAAAGCATAACAAATTTACTCACTGAATACCACCGAAGAAGAGGTCGAAGTCGCGAAATTCTAATCGCACCCTCTGACCAGGATTCCCAACAAATTTGTAGCTGCATTCAAGATCTTTAGGATAAATGCCCGGATAAGTAGGAGACAAAATATTGCCGGTGCGATTCGCCGGCACATTTACAACGAACGAGCACGGCAGACCTTCTGTAGACGTTCCAATTTCGTACTCAGCTGAAAGTACCATTATTATATCACCAGTGCGAAAAGTTATCATTTCCCTCACTAGTGCGAAAAGTTGATATTTTTCGCACTAGGGCAGAAAATTGATGTTTTCCTCACTAGGCCTATTATTTATAAAAGTTACTGTAAATTTTGATTGAAATAAATTTTGACTTGAAGACTGATTGTACGTTGTGCCTGAATACTCACAGCCGTTGATGAAACTATAACGACCGCTGAAAAGATTTGGCAAGGTGATATTTTTGTCGGTGTAGAAACTCACAGCGATTCCCTGATACAAGGAAACTCGTCTGCGAGGCGGAATCGGACCACAATAACGACCCCCAAACGGTGTCTCTATCAGCTTTGTCGCATTCTCAGACCGTATCTCCGTGTACAAGTCCATATATTCATGAACACAGCTGTAAAACAATATGAATTAATGATAATAATCAAACGATTCATCGCTGAACAATCTGCACGAACGTCAATCAAATATAATTTCTTACAGGATCTCAAGTATGAACTATAATAATTATTCACTTCGGCGTTTGAAAATGAACATTAGTCAATCAATATCGTTATCTCATCAGCGGTATAGGAGAAAGAAACGTGAATTCAAAGTCATGATTACTGAAAAAATGCACGTGATAGTTGATGTGAGAATGATGTCTTGGGCTTGATCTGATGCTTTATAGCTTGATATTTCTTTTTATTTGGTATATATTGTACATTTTTAACTAACTAGCGATGTACATGATCAATTTTGTTTCGTTTGAACATTGTGAGTTCAGTGCTGGCTCAAAATCGCAACCAATTTGTTTCGTCGGTCAATTATATTATAATTGATTCAACTAATTAATTTGAATAAATTAATTATATGTACGATTCGTAGTTTACTTGACCATATACATATTATGAATGTAATAAAAAATGATAAAAAATGCGGGTGAAGTGTTGAGAAGTTGTTTTCAAACATTACCTGCACTTGAAATGTTACAAAAAATAGAATCAAAATCGGCCCAGCAGTGTGGCATCATTCGACTGCACACAAACGTGCAAAAAGCTTCTGCTTAATTGTTCGAACCTGAGTGTTTTCTGAACAATCAAAATTGGCGTATCTACAGACTAAAACAGAGCCAGCACCGTAACACACAGACGTTTGTAAAAAAAAGAAAATAATATGTCATAACTATTGGCGATTAAAAGATCTAAGAGATACTCTATTTCGAATCACTAAGTTTCAATGCGAACTAACATGCTTGCATTTCATCAGTAACAATAACGACTACATCAATTTAACAAATAGAGACAAAAGTAATAAAAAATCCCACTTTACCGAAACACGTCATGCTACTGGAAACAAATCTGCGCGCCGCGTTTAATTTCACCTTTTTAAAATCCTCAGTTTTAATTCAGCTCATTCTTTTTTAACACATTTTATATCATCGTTTGTTTTATTTTTCCTTGTTTAAAAGTTTTTAGCTTGTTCATTACAAAATAACAAGAAAAAACAAATGATCAAATAATAAATAATAATAAATAATAAATCAACCAAAAAACTTTAATGATAAAAAATCAAATGGTTAAATAATATAGGCAGAAAAGAACGCATGTAATTAATTTTACCACAATTGCTGTAGTAAATTTAAATACAATTTGGTATCTGCATTTTGAAATGAAAAAATTTCTGAAAAAAATGATTGTAAAAAATGGCTATTAAGTATAGATATTAGTTATCTATTTGCTGTAGATATTTTAGTGAATGACAAAAACGAGAAAAGAGAGAGAGAGAGCTCTTTGAAATACTCACGCGGGTAATTCTCCAACAGCAGCTCCACTGCGACACCCCAAGCAGCGAACGCAAAACACACACGTATTTGTATGAACATAAACAATCGTCACGATTGCATAATGCTTCAGGCGATTAAAAATTAACGTTTACAATCACGATTTGCAAGCGCAAGCGGTGTCATACCACGCATTTCATTTAGTCTACGTCCAAAAGTTTAATCTTTTTACTTGATGAACTCAACAATTTGTAATCGCTATACATACTTATTTCAATTCAACATTTTATATCTTAGAACAACTGCTCTTTTTAACACACCCTATGGAGGCTGTCGCAAATTTGGTTCATTATCACCACACGTCTAATTTAATCAAACAAACACAAGTCCAAATTCAGTTTCAAAAAAACATACAACAATACAGGTCTAAAAATTATGATCCGTGGTTAATCAAAATGTATACCAGTTTTATCAATGGATTTTTGGCTGGATTCAATGGAGAAAAATCCTACAAGCGTGTGACAATGTTTTTGTCATTCATTTTAATAATTTGTTCCCCTCCTTTTTTTACACATATGTACATGAAACGTGTAAACTGAAACAATTGTTTTAGTGCGAGATTCTTTTATTATTGAAAAGTTTGTTTCTATGAAAAAATCGTATCTGAAAAAAATGGCGACAGTCTCATGCATTTTTATTGCAAAATTTATTTTCATTGATCTATGAAAAAATATCGAATTTCTATAATCCTGTACAAAAAACAATGCTTTGCGAGAGTTTTTGCAAAAACAACCGTCGCACGCTTGTAGAAAGATTATTTAATGAGATGGTTTAGTTAGTAATGATTTTTCATTTGAATTGAATGACTAAAACCTCGTTGTCATTCGTGTTGAAAGTCACTTAGACATCGATGGAATTATCAATGTTTCTCCAATATGACTCATCAAAAAATTTTTACAGGTTCTAATCTAAACAAAAAATAAAAATTTTGATTTTTAGTTAAATAGTAAAAGTGTAGTTTAAAAAATTATTTACATTTGTACCAAGTGATATTCAATAATTTACAACTGTTTGTACAATTTTGCTTACTATATTCAACATAGCTCGGATTTATTTCTAATCATTCCATTGATATCATGGAAACGTTTTTATATATATCTTTATTTCGACTAAAATCAATAAATGAAATTGATGATAAATTATTTGGTATGAAAATCAAATGATCGTATTGTTTTTTTTTAAATGAAGAAAATTCACTTATCAATTTCTGTCGAAAAGAATATCATTTCTTTCCTTTTTTTTTGTTAAATGGCCAGTTGATTAAAAAATGTCAACCCGTTAAATATGGTCAGTCGAAAAATTGGAACGAGTAAGATGATGATTCTGAATGAAAATGCTCATGTTGTACGATAAATACTGATCGCTTGATGTTATGCTAGCTTGATCCTATAAATCCTGCAATTTCATCATAATATTATAATGGTCAGTTTGTATCGTCGGTCCCGACCGATAGGGCCTTGAAAAAACTCTATGTTCATTCTCTTGAATATTTAAGAATGTCATGCTGAGCTAAGGGCTGGATCAAACTCACTCTGGCGGAGAGCCTCGTAGGCCAAACTCGGTGAACGTGAGTTCGACGCGCTGCTTCGGCGCCGCAATGAACCAGAAGATGCACTGCTGCGATTCCCCATCGGGATTCACTAAGTTTGGCGCGTGAAAAGTCCCGTTCTGAGGCCCATCCGGGACGCTTATAAATCTCTGATCACACTCTATATCAACATCAATAACATCCAATCACTTTCAACTCCACTTCCTTTCAACAATCCTACCCATGTAAAACAAAATTATACCTGTGACATGCACATATAAACAGACATATGTATATGTCACAAATGTTCCATTTTTACTTGGGCACTTTTGCATAGACAGCGCGCAGTAATTTATTTTTCATTTTAAATCCCTAATTGTTTTCATCATAAGGCACAAAAATTGTCGCATGCACATAGTGTACCAATAAATGTTTACATTTTCAACGCTGCTTGGTCGCTGATAAAAAGTGATAATGACAGTTTTGATAATAATAATAATATCGTCAATTAATAATAGAAATGATAAAACGATGAGAAGATGAAAATGATCAAGGTATTAATACCATAGCAAATGAATGGAATTATTTTTCTACTCTGTTTGATGTGGTTGAGAGAATTAATGTGATCCGATTGGTGGGAAAAAAAAATTAATCTCGCAAAGTGGCTCAGAATTGCAGCAACCGCTGATCGTAATGACAACAGAACAGGGATTGATAGTAAAAAAACAATATATCATAAGTAATCGAAAAGTATAATTGTGTATTGAAAATGCACGTACTTGAAAATTTGGCGGTAGTGAACGGTCCCGGTGGTGGTGGCAGTGATGCAAAGTAGTCTTGTAGTGGCAGCGACACGTCAATTACCTCTCGAGCTGATTATCACGCAGGCGATGATTCAAAGCACCCCCAACGATTCCACCGCCACCGGGAATACACCACAGCTCCATATTAATACAAATTAACACACCAATATTCTTCTCTTCTTTCAACTATCATTATCACTCGCTTAGTCTCAACCTACGTTTACTTGTACTACTTGCAACTTTAACATCTCAACTCGAATTTTTGTTCATCTTACAATTTAATCAGTTTGATCATTAATGATTCTCAAAAGCGTTCCATTAATCATTCAACAAAATCATTAATTTATATTTATACAATTTTGTTATATCATTTTTTTTTGTTACATAAAAATGGGCCTTTTTAAGGATTCCTTCAAGTTTTGTTAGTTATTTTATCTTTTGATTGGCAAAGTTATCTTTAACGATATGTAAAATGAATTTGTAATTAACTGACCTGTCGTACTACGTGGACAGAGTAGCAAGAAGAAGACGAGAAAGGCATATGAAACGAAACTACTCCCAGAAACATGCCATAGTACCGAAGCCATGCTGTATCCTGTGAAACCCAACGACATTTAAAAGTTTTCCATTTTAATTGTTAGGTAATCACGATCAGATTATCACACCTAGACAAACTTCAATTATCATCCGTGATCTTGAAATTGGCGAACCCTATGTTTAATCATCTAATTGAATAATTTATAAACAACGGGATGATGAATGTCTAATTAACTGGGAATTGTTCATGAATTTACCATAGCGTCATTGTCTATCCCAGACGTAGGAAGAATGGCGAAAGCTGATCCAAAAGATCATCTGCAACAAAACGAGAGTGCATCTTCTTTAAGTTCCTTCAAAACTGTATTAATCTTTAAACGAGAAAAATGTTGGCCAACGACATCTAGCGGGCCAAACAACTTGATCTCTGTGTTTTTCAACATTTTTAAATTCATGAATTAAAATGAATTTAAAAAAAAGAAACAACGTAAAACTGAAAGGAACAAACAGAGAGTTATGAAACAAAGGTACTTAAATAATCTGTTGGCCTCACAGCCTGCTATATTAAATATTACCGAGAACAACAAGTAACGTCTTGGTAGCTTTAGTATAAAGCACCTCGGAACAAAAGGAATCATCTATATTTTTGCACTTGCTTTGTAAAGAACCCTTGTTTCGGTAGAGCTTTTAGTTAAACACATTTTGGTTTAAATTAGTCTATTTTTGAATTTGGATTCAAGTTGATTAGTCGGAGCCGTGCGACATTCACATGTGTTTCAACCAGAGACTTTCATTCACGATCCAATTGTTTCTTTTATTTATCCCTATCGCGCAAAACTTTTAAAACCAAAGTTCCACGAGATGAGATTTACATGTCTCTTAAAACTTGTCACATCGTGACCTTTCGCTTTCTCTTCAACTTTTATATTTGTTTAAAGTTGCACGCGGAGGGTGTGGCTGTTTGCAATCTATGACAAAAGAATTTTTGTCACAAATCACGCTGGTAAATAAATAAATGACAAGTACAAATTGTGTGTCAGGAGCACAAAAAAGGGATCTTCAAAAATGCAACCAACCAAGTTACTTACATCTCCAGCGGTTTCACGAAAATGCTGCACCGGACTAAATAATAGCTCAAGCAAATAAATAACAAATGTTTCAATTGAACTTCAACAAGCGAAAACAATTATTCTTGTTGCTGTTTGTTTTATAAATGGTCTGCCAGGGAGTCTCGCTTGAAAAGTTTATTCCGAATTGTCTCGAGATGAATGTTTAATAAGCACATCAAACTCAAAGACGGATATTCAATAAAATTTATTTTAACAAAAAACCAACGTCGCTTGGATGGGCGTATTCGTGAACCGAGTGAACTCAATAACATCGGCTGATCGCACGTACTAGAAAAAAAAAAAAAAGAGGAAATTTGTCGATCCCCAGATGATTTGAACTATTTTCATCCCCCGTGAAAGAAAACGTACACGATTCATTAAAGTGGACCGAGGCAAAGGGGAGGGGGACCTGTCAAATTGCTTGGCCCGACGCTATTACCACCCCAGTCATATTTTATCCATCCGAAATTTCTCTCCCGAGGAGCGAACGTCCTCAGATGAATCTACACAGGCAGAAAGATAATACGTTACTGAACGACAAAGACAATCGATAATCCAACTGAGTAAAAATAATAAACCACGTTACACGAGATGAAACTGACAGAAGACGTGATAATATTGACACGGGTGTTATGAACGAGTTGCGGATGCAAAAAAAAGTGAGCAACAAATGCAGGGGGAGATTAGAAAATTAAATCATAAGTAAATTGGGGGGTGGGGAATAAAAAGTGGGTAGTTTTTTCTTTTGTTATTTTTGTTTTCAGAGGTGGAAGATCCGAGGCAAGTTGTGCTGGGAGACTGAACTGGGTAGAATAAAATAATAACGAGGTGTGGGTCGTGCGGGGTGTTGGAAAGTTAAACTGGAACGCCGCCCCACATGTTTTAGAAAAAGAGACTAACCACCGCCAGCGTCGTATGCATGATTGCGCAAATGGCCAAGTCGCGGAGCCTCCAGGTGTGGCAGTTAGTGCAACATTTGCTGGGCGTGCGACTGACATCCACGTTGGGAGAGCGCCCTCGTGACACACAATGCAAAAGGAACTAGTCGTCGGTGGTCGACTCGCTGTCACATCTACCCGGCGCACTCGTGCGGCCAATTTCGCGCAGCCATCGCGAAATCCTCGATCGCCAACTAATCCACCGGACCTGCCACCGCACCACAAAATCTCAACGCTCACGGTGCAACTGCGTCGTTATGTCGTTGCCAAACCGACGACACCCACAGCTCCAACCGCTCCGTTCATCCTAACACGCCCCTACGAAAAGATAGAGGTCGTCCCGAACGGACGGGTGGATGCCGCCAGGGCTGTCGTTGCCTCCGACAATCTAGGGCTACCCCTACTCTAAAATAGTTCGTCCCATTTCTTTGCCTTTCCTTTTATCCACCCCCCCCCCCCCTCTCTCTTTCATCACATTTTTCTTCCCCACTTCTCCCTTCATTGAAAATTTTTGATGGGTCTGAGCGAAAGTAAAAAAATTTGAAAGTTGTTGGAAGATTTTGAGTAAACATCTTTTTGGTACAACATTGTTCAGGATGTTCAAATAAGTGATAAAGTCTGCGGAAAGTTAAGTTGGAAGATAAGTTTTGAATGATTGAATAATGTTTTAAGTAGTACAGCCGTATCTTTGGGACGGCCCTGGATAAAGTCGAGTTTCATCTTGGGGTAACTTTAACAATTGGATTTGATTATCAAAACGTTTCAAGTATATTCACTCTCCAAAGTAATTACGATTACTTACCTAGATTGGATTATAGTTTTCAGAAATTTTCTCTGGAAACAAAAAAATAAATAAATAATACAATTGCTTAAGTTTCTGAAAATGACGAGCGGTAGCTTGTAATCTCGTCTGGACTATTTGTTGACATTTCTGTTTCCTCAATTTTCCAGCCTAATTTTCATGATTCGAAACGCATCCCCGTTCAGATTTGTCGTTCGGAAATCGATAAGCATGTGGAGAATTTCTAACTTTATTTAGATGCAGATAGTATTCATAAATTCTCAGCGTTTATCATATCCAATATATTCCTTGCCTGCGGAGAGAATGATTGGTCACCTCTTGTGGCAAACATATGTGCTTTTCTACCCCAAGTTCATCAAAATAGGGCGCGATTTTAGAACTAAAAAGTATCCCGAGCTTGAAATAAAGTTAATGAAACAAATTTTCACTTACCTTGTATAGCAAGTTTTAATTAGAAATATCTTTCATGTTGCTGGGTGTTCCGCTTGAAATGTGAAAGAGAATTTTAGAAATGTATGCCAATAAAGTTGGTTATAATTAGTGATTTAAATCAACTGTTATATAATGATAATAAAGTAAATGATTCAATAAATTGAATGAAAATTGGTGACTCGATAAAAGGATGATTGGTGGCACGATTTTGAAATAATGAAAACACGTAGTATTAAGAAAGGTAATTCACATACAACTGTTTATTGAGACATGTAGAATACATCTGGTCATACACAAAAATCTTTGACACTTTAAATTAAGCTCCTAATCCGAAAAAAAGGAACCACGATAACAATGTTTAAACTGAATCGTTCGTTACGAATAAATGTTAACTACGTCACACTAAAAAAAAACGGTAATTTTCTCAACTGTTTTTTTGTTTGTTTCAAATGGAAACTTCATCCAAAATAAAATTTTACGACAGTTACAAAAAGCAAAGCATCTGACAAAAATCACAATGGGTAACAATTAAATTTCAAAGAAGAAAAAAAAACTCAATGCCGTACAATTAATAAAACTTACAAAAAAAATTTTTTTCTCCCTCATATATCGTGCAACATATCAAATTTCGAACATCTCTTTTATCTTCTTTCATTTGTTTTGCGATTTTTTTTTGCCTTTTTTCTTTATCATTCTTTTTTTTCACCAATTTTTAAACCGCGGAGACGTGAAAATTATATCAACTTTTTTGCGTGTACCTGGCTGATATATCATGTATAATTTTACCTAACATGTCGTTCCGTTTCTCTTAATTACTTCTAAATATAACATCACGTCACAAAAATGTATATCCGCAGGTATATAATATATATAATATATTTATATATAATTAAAAAAAAAGAGAAAACACATTTCATCTTCGGGCCGTGTTATCAACGAGAAATCGCACCGGCCCAAACGATCACACAACATCCGCGTGACACGGGTCAACCAAATAAACAAATCTAAAGGAAGAGTCTAGTCTCCCAAAAAGGATGTGTGCCACGAATAAGGGCGTTGGCCGATTTTAGGGCCGCTTCCTACGACCTTGATTTGTTATCAAATTTAAGCTCCTCGTTTCATTTTCTTTTCTTCTCAACAGCAAACAGAACTTTCAATTTCTTTGAAACCACGAAAATATTTGTATCTTTAATGTTTAATATAATATTAATATAATAATAATATAATCATAATAATAATATAATATTAATTAATAATAATAACAATGATCCTTATTGCCAAAAATAAACTGGGCTAAGCCGAGTCTCGATATAATAATTACATAGATAAGCTACTTTTTTTTAGAGTCATTATAATATATCGGCTAACGATGAAGACTTTTTTCTTTTCATAAAAAAGCGCCTCACTTTTACATTATTACAATTTACTAGACCCTATCAAAGATAATTATCATACGTTCAAGATGAAATTCGCAGTTTTATCGTGGGAATCTCTTCTTAAAGAACAAACTATAAAAATCACTTTACGCAAAGGCACCAAACTTTATATTATATATAATATATATAATTATTTATATTTATATGTATATATAGTATATCTAAGAATATATTTATACATATTTTTATTATCTTTTTTTTTTCATAGAAAATAACGCGATAACCGAACATCAAAAACAGTTTTCTTAACTTTTGCACACCATCAGCCACCTTTCTTCTTCCCTTTTTTTTTTTCATTCATTTATATATAATCGAAAAACGTTTCAAGCAAAATTTCTCTGGAGAAATGGAATTTGTACAGTCGACTGAAAGAGATCGAGGTGTCGTTCCGAAGAATTTGCAAAGTCCAAAAAGGGTTGACCGAAAGACCATAATAAAAAATCTTATCAACGCGCGACATGTTGCAATTCATTTTGAAACGATTGAGTGAACTTGAAATCGAGCTTACGGTCTCTGACAATCGTTAATTGTGTGTATAATTTGGAATAGAAAAAATTTGTTTGTCGGACCATAAATCCAAAAGTCAGTTGGATTGTTCCAGTTTGTCAGAGACCTCGGCGCCGAGGTTTCAAATTGTGGGCAGAAAATTTCAGAAAAATTCGGAGAAGTTCAGAGAAATCCAGAGAAATTTGTAAAAATCTTTTTCAGTGGAATTTCTTCGAAAAGTGAATACATCTTTCTAAAATTCTCTGAATTCTTCTTAAATTTCTCGAACGACTTTGACGTTGTCGAAACGTGAACGTCGCAGCGCAAAGTTATTCCAAAAATTTCAGAAAAAACAAGAAAGAAAAAACAAAAACAAAAGAATCCAGAACAATTGTTTGCGAGCAAAGTCCAGAACCGCCGCAACTCAGTTGCAAAACGTGTGCCGAATATTTCCGATTTTCCGAGGCGAAGTCAGAGTGGGCAATGGTGCTGAAACAACTCTTTTTAGGGCAATGAAAGCTAATATTATCAATATACAAATTACAAGAGAAAAAAAAAGAACTGAAAAATTTTACAATTTTACAACATATCACATTCTCCTTCCAACCGATTATTCAATGCTAGAATTAAATTTCATTCTTGCATTTCAATATTTAATTTCTTTACAGAATTTTTTTTTTTCATAATCTTACGTTTTTTGTCACTTTTTTTTGTTGTGTTTTTTTTTTCGTCACGAATTTGAAAATTTTATTTAAATGAAATCACGTTAATTTTGACGCATTTATTATTTTAATACTTCAATATAATTACAATTATACAATTCCAAGGAAAAGACTTAGAAAATCTACTAAATTTACGTGTCAACAATTTCGATTAAAGTAACACTTGCATCTAAAGATGGCAGCATCATCGTATTAATAAATCTTTATTCCACAATTTAATAAATCCTTAATCTAACAACTAAATAATCGCATATTGAAATCTCTCAAAATTGACCAGAACAATACAAAAACTCACGCCGGATCTGCCATCTCACAAAAGCCAATCACAATAGCATTAATAATAATTAATTAATAATAATAATATTAATAATAATAATAATAATTATAATAATATAATCGAGTCGCACATTCCAAAGATCTAGTTTTTAATCTTTATTAATCATTTTATCTTTACTTGAAACTTGATTTCATCGTTAACAAAACTTGGGTCTCTCGCATATCAATATCTCAATAACGGCCACGGAAACACAAAATTCCGAAAAATTCATCAAACGCGCACACGACGTACTCGTCGTTAATCCAAAAAAAATTAAAAATAAACAAGAATCAATAAACGATAAAAAGTTGATTGATCAATTATCACATTAGATGAATTGCCCTAAAAAGGGTTTAGAATGAAGGTTCGGTTGTAACGCTGCCGCTTGATCGGAGCTCGCAAATCTACCATCATTCAAAAAATAAACTCGAACGAGACAGAAAAAAAAACTTTTTGTTGTTATTAAATTCATTAAAATATTGTGGTCACTAGGAGACGGCCCCGAAAGGGCACGCGCGCGGCTTGGGGCATCGTCAGCCACAGTGCTGCATTATCCTAAATGCGACCTGAAACCTCCCCGAGACACCCCAACGGTCCATCGTTAAACAATTGTTTCTTTTTTTTTACTTTTTCCAGGTTTTATTAGAATATGCATGTTGATTTAATTGTAATATAAAGTTATGAACGGTTGGGGCGGCTTATCAAAGAGGTTGAGGTCAATATCGTAACGCTAGTACCTAGATCAGTCTAAAGTCTCGTCACCGTGAACTGCCTCCGCCTTTGCCAGACATGCTTTCCATTTCCAATGTTGTCAGATTCAGCGGCCTATCATTTTGGCGTCTACATATTGTTATCGCTACGTTTCTTTCACATTTTACAAACTACAATTAAATGGCATTGTTACGTAATTGCGACACGTCAACCCTAAAGTTGTTCCTGTTCAATTGACGGTTTTATTGTCGAAAATTGATGATTAACCCTGGTTTAATTATTGGTCCAAGTTCAACTGCGGTTTTTAACTATTTTAAAAATGTGCTTGTATGTGGGTGGACAAGTTTGGTAAGCCGACTTTTGAGTTGTGCGTCGCACTTCGTAACGATGCGCCGTTTTACAATTTCGTGCCAACCTGACAACAGTGTGTTTTTGTCAACTTTTTTCCCCCGCAAGCTGTACTCTCAAAATCTGCGCGTTGTGTGTTTTTTATGTGTTTCATTTTTTATCCATTCATGTGTCTATGAGCCTTTTTCATTTTCAAATTCGGTTATTTTCATCATTGTATCCAAATTGAATCGTCTCATATTGTTCCCTCCGCACATGGTTCGTACCTCTATTCGACGTTTCGAAAAAAACCGATAAACGTTTCCGGACAAAGACCTGAATTCATTAACTTTTGTATATTTTTTTTTCCATCATTTTGCCTTTTTTTATCCATTTACTTTTTATAATGAAAATATTATCATGTCACAAAAACCCACTCAGTATTGATTAGCAATATTCATCCTTATCGTAATGTTATTATTAATATTATCGTATCCTCGATATTATGCTTTTATAAATAGGGTACGTAAATAGGTAACTGGATAGGTACATAAAATAGATCAGTAATTAATAACATAAAAAAACTTGGTATTTTTTTGTGATTTTTTTTCATTTTTTTTTTTCTCAATTTCCTTCCGATAGTGTGAGAGGAATTTTTTTTAACTACTAATGGTGGAGGAAAAAGTGGGGAGGGATAGGAAGAAAGAGAAGAAAGTGTTTGCAATTAATCATTAATTAATATTACTAGATGCGATAAAATTCGGCTGAGCCGTGCGCGAAAGAAAATTGATTACAAATAACGTAAAAACATTGAATAAAAATTAACAATGTGCTCATAAATAAGAAGTATTTTTGCGAGCTTTCTCATAGGGTTAAGCAGACTGTTGTTATTACATTGAAAATTTTTAATCTTTTCTCTCACCGATTTTCATTTGTTTCTTCATTATTCTCAATTCGTATTTTTTGTCATGCCTCTGTCTATGGCTGTATTACGAATCACGTTACTTTTTATTAACTTGATCGCCATTATGTCTTGCTGTTATGTCCGCACGAGGATGATTGATCTCAATTATGATTATGATTGTTGTTTTCTTTTTTCCGTTTGTTTTAATAACAAAAAAGAAAAAAAGGTCAAACAGAGGGCCGATGTTAAGCATGCTTTTGTCTAGAATAGTGGTGTACGATAAACCGGGATTAATAGATGTTCGATCCTATTTTGTATTTTCTTTTTTCTATTTCCTTGTTTTTCGTTGGTCTTATTTTTTTGTTGTTGATGGTTTTTTTATCATTCCATTTTTTTTTTTCAGTACAAATTGTTTTTTTGTTCATACCGGGGGGTGCGTGAGTGTTAAATAAACCGTTTGTGTCGTGGTACAATTTGTCGATTATTCTCCAGAACAGGGGGGATTGGGTAGGGGGGTGTCTGGGCTCCAGGGACAAGGGACCAACTACAGCCCGCACTTACAACTCTTACTAATTAACTAACAGGCTAACAATAACAACGAGTCAACACTCAAAAGTTGTGTGTGTGTGCTTGTATGTGTTCATGCACTTGCATACAATTGCGTACATTAATCAATCTATTTCAATCTGTAACTATCATTATTATCAATTCGGTAGCAAGTCGTTATCAATTTCGATAAAATTCAGATAAAAAGAAAAAAAAGAAAGCGCAACTGTCGTTCCAATTTCTTTTTTTCATTGTTTTTCCCTTTCTGTCCAGTTTTTTTTTCGGCATACTTTTGTGGATTTTCATTTTTTTCAGCAGAAATTTAATTTCTGAAATATCGTTTTTTTTCTTTCTTCAGTTCCGTGTTACTCTCTTTCTCTATCATTTTTTTTTCATTGTCATATATATTCTATACATTTATATAAAGAAAAAAATAATTAATAAAAAAATAGACATAAAACGCGTTGTTAACGAATAAATATAATAAAATTTGGACACAAATTTTAATTGAACTTCGACGCGAAACGCAGCTGGCGCGAACATAAACGTAGCCTACGACGTTCAATAATATCAACGATTCGAAACTCATATATATATTTTTGTTTTTTATATATTAATATAGCACCATTCCAAAAGAGAAAAATTTGGCAAGGCAGGCGGACCGACCGAAAACATTTGTTTTTTTTTTTTTTTTCATTCAATCTTATTTCTTTTGACCAGAATTTATTTTGTGTTTGAGTGGTCCGCGCACCTCCGAAATTGAGTTCGCGCGCAATAGCACGTCTCGACGACCGAAGCCTGTCGCTAAATCGTTCAATGAGTAACGTCGTAGCGGTTCAAGATTTTAAATTTCTCTTTTTCATTTTTTTTTCATTTTCGTTTCCCTTTTCACTCTTTTCATTTCTGTACAAGTGGGTTTTTTCTCATCCATGAGCAATATTTCCTTCGTTTTTATCTTTCTTTTTTACGATTATATATAACATGCATCGTCATCTACGGACAAGCGTCTTTTCGCGTATTACAATTTGTTCATTTTCACGTTTCACGCTAATCTTAATTTTTCGTCTCTCTTTGTGAGTTAAACAATTTATCGGAGACACCGCGTTTGCAGAAGACTAAGTCGTGGCTGGCAAACTGGTGGTTTCATTTTTTCATTTTTAATATATGTATATATATATCGCAAAACTTGTCTGACCCTTAATAATAATAGTTTCACTTGACTGTACACGTTATCCTTTTTTTGTCCTTTTTTTTCTGTGTTTTTATGCTTTTTTAGCTTGTTTAAAGACCAACTATAGATGGTCTGCTAGAAAAAAAAAGTTCGCGCTCTCTCGCACATATTCGCAGACACGCACACACAAATCGTCGTCATATGTTATCATTAATCTCGCGTTTTACGATCGTTCCTCCGATTGTTCAAACTGTGTATTTTTCTTTGAAAATGCGGCAGTCAGTCATTCGTACGAAAACGAGAATGCGAGATCATCGGGTTTTGTTCTCGCAGTTGCTCCCACTCGTTCAGGCACTCGGCTAGGAATAAAAAAACAATGCCGTTTTTTCGTCCCGTTTGCATCAGGCACGCATGCACACGTACTCTCGCTCTCTCTCTTTCTCTCTCTCACTCTCGCTCTCTAACTTAACATGAGCCATCACAATCCCAACGTCAACATCGCTGATCTTCGTCGCTTGGCAGTAAACAATGTGACAATGCAGTAGCGGTACTTAAGAGTAGTATTATAGAATTATCATAATAGTACGGGGTGGGTGGTCACTCCGATGTCATAATACAGTCCCAGTGGCATCACTGTACACATCAATCACAACAACAGCGGGCGATGGTGGTAGTGGTGGTGTTGCTTCTGCCGCCTCTCCGTTAATTCCAATACAAATTTTTCCTTTCTCATGTTGCTTATAATCATTATCCCCAAATTGTCTAATTGCCAACCATTTCAACATGTTTTGTTTTTTATTGATAAACCAAGATGCCATTTGAAAAGGTAGTTACAAGCCATGGTTTCTTTTTGGATATAAAAAAGTGTTGGTACAAAGGTATGAAAAGTAATTGAGCGATGTGGCAATGTCATCGCGCCTCACGTCTGCCTATGCGTGTCGATCTGCTGAGACACGATTGTGATGTTGTGTTCTTGTTGTTGAATGTGGTAAAAAAAATGTTGGCGTCGATCTGCGTAGAAGTAGAACGTACTTTCGTGCATGCATGTTTTTGTTAGAATGACTCACAGCCTGGCAGAAGTTAGCTCCATGTTTGATACGAGTCTTGATACCATTCGTGATCGTCGTTAGACGCAGCTGCTACCGCGGCCTGGACTCTATCAGTGAATCCGACGACGCAACCGCCACCACTGCCCGCGCCACCGTTCACACTCGCCAATCCGTACGCGTTGCCCAATGGTTGTTGGGCGAGGGGCTGGTTTCCCCAGCTACTCTGGAAGCGACGTTTAGATTCCCCCTGGTTCTGGTGACCCCCGTCAAATTTTCGCTTACCTGCTGTGAGAATCAAAAATTTGCCATGTCAGAAACCAAATGGTACCAAAAATACATCAAAACTTATCAAAACTTATATCACAAAAAGTATAAATCATTTAGAACATTATTAATTTTTTTTTTCAAATTTCATCGTTCGCGCTCTCTCTTTCATTTTACAACAAATCATTTATAAAAGCTACTGTTCTGTTCTGATTTTTTTGTGAGCACAGGTGGCGCTGTCTTCATTAAACGACCATCGCTTCAAAAACGATGCTCGATTGTTCATTGAAGGAGAAACCAACCTACAGGATGAGTTGATTGGATGGATCAGAGGCTGCTTTTGGAAGGAAATGAATTCGATGACTGCAATGCAAATGATATGACAATCCAACTATCATTAATTAACAATATACATGCGCTCTTATGTACACTTGTCTTTTGATCATTTTATATCTCTTGTCCTCTTACGTTTTTAGTTTCAAACTCGACTGATTCTTTATGGTCACAAATTAATATCTTGCACAACTTTTTATTTATTTTTTTTTTTTCATTTACTGAGCACATTTTTTTTCTTTTTTCAAGATGTTCGCAAACGTAAAGCGGCACTCTATTTTTTTGATATCAAGACTTTCTTTTTTTTATTACAGGTCGTTAAACATTTTATCTTCGATTTTGATCTCTTTCCTAAAGATAATGATGGTGCTTGAAAATAAAAAACCAATGCAATAAAAAAGGTAACGGAAAATCATAAAATGATTTGTATTTACAAAAAAAGTTTGAATAAAAATTGATGATGGTATCATTCGCATGTGTTCGTCATAGTGCAGTTCTACGCACAAATAATTAATTCAAAAGGTGGAATTTTTGTTGACAAGGATCCAAGGCCATGAAGGAATGTGATTGACTGAACGATGGAGTAATAACTTAACGCAAGCTCGTTTAGCAAAATGTATGCTCGTTTCGAGCTCTTTTGTTTGTTTCTTTTTGGTTTTTTCAGTTTAAGACGCAAAGCTGCATTTGATATTAGAGATGTATATAATTTGCTCCAACATTTATATATGAAATTTGAATTAAAAAAAGTGATTTTTGTCAAGTTGAACTGAACACGCGACAGCAGCTCGTAACGTACATACATATATAACTCGTACAAGCTTTATTAAGGAGGCGAAGGCGAACTAGCTGTTTAAATAGCGGCAAAGACTTATGTACTAAGGATTATACAGGATTTGTATTATTAATATTAGTGAAAAATCAAAGATTTTAGATTAAACAGGTTGTTTTGTTTCTCATTTCAAGATTCTATTTCTTTTTTTTTTTTTTTTTGTTCTTTATAAAAAATAAAAATTCGTCAAACAAAGTCAGAGAATCAGCGTGGGTGCATTTTTTTGTTTAAAATACATTTCGCGATAGATTTGCAATTTTTTGGCAGCAATTAATATTTCAAGTAGCTGAAAATTTGGTTAAATAGTTACAAAAGATGTATGAAAAAATGCAGCGAAGACTACTGGCCGTTCTGTCTCACGAATTTTTGCTCTAGTTTTATGAACTTTTATTTTTTTCAACCACTTTATTGTACATTCAACGATCATTGTAAACCCTTTTCTGAGATCAATCAAAATTTTCATTTTTTTTTCAATTATTTGTTTAATCAATTGTTTTCCATCTATCAATACTCAATCGATTAGTTCCTTCATGTTAAAAATTGTCAAATTTTATCTTGGTTTAGTAATCTAACGACTTTTTTAAAAGCAGAGTGAAAAGGGTTATTTTTTTCTATACAAACTGTACAATTATTTAAACAATACAAAAAATTAGTTAAACAATGCGCCGAATGTACATCAAAGAGTACTGGAATGGAGAATGATTAAAAAAAATTGGCTATAGAAAAAAGAAATAAAAAAAAGTTTAGTGACAGGGAACCTGTAGCTAGATTAAGTAGGGGGAGAATTAAAGAGACGATTGTTTGTGGAGATACAGACCATCCTCACCTGGTAAACTTCCCTTGGCGCGGACCCCCCCACGAGCGGCTGGCCGCTGGGCCCCACGAGCCCCTGAGGTTGCGGGGTTGCGTCCCCCCCGGACTGACCCACGGGTTTGCGTGCCACCGGTTCGGCCACGCGGCACTACTCCACGACCACGACCAGCCTGACCAAACAACACACACCCAATTGTTACCCCATTGCTGCTAACTCTCCTCCACATCTTTTCACTTTTGCTTTTTTTTTTTTTTGATGGCAAACTTTTTATCATTTCCCATCCCCTTGTTTAGGCCAAATGAACCTCACTCATTGTTTTTCTTTTTTGTTGTTTTTTTTTTTCATTGCCGAAATTCGTGAGATTCATTTCGCGTCAACGTTCTTTTTTTTGTACGCCTTTGTATTGTAAGTTCGGAATTTACGTATCAGTATTCCCGTTTACTCATATTTTACTGAGCCGAATAGCAAAGAATCTCATTTTTTATCACAACTTGATCACATATTTTTATTATCTATATTTATGCATCTCAATAATTTTCAACTTTATAGAAATTATTTTATTGTTAATCTGGATGGATAACTGATTGGAAATCAATTTAAGTCATTCGTTGCTATTCTGTATGGTAAATCTTAACTTGAAATAGTCGTATAGTATCATTACCAAAGCCCCCTGGACAATCAAAGATGATGGAATTATTAAAACTGGATCATTTGATTTGTCGTCTCCAGTTGATCACAAACGAGCATTTTATTTTAAAATGCCCAAGAGGCCTTGATTTGATGCGAGAATTATTATGTGACATTTGAAACGTATGAGGGACACGGAAAATGCAGTGGCTATTGTCAGCCAACCTGTTGATCACAGAGGAAGGCAGAGTATGAGATTTGACAAGAGACAGTGAGAACAATGAGGTGCACAGAATCAGCAAAATAGATAAGCAGAGATGAAACAAAAAATGGAAAGGAAAAGATACAAAAAAAATGGTTTGATGGCGATTGTGAGAGCGAAAAAGCAACTGGGGTTTTGTACAAACAGCAGCGTAGTTAGCGGAATTATCCAATTCGGTATAATACAAAAGCGATTCGCATTGGCTTGGCGTGGGAAATTTGTAAGCGACACAACTTAATGCACTGGCAGCTAAAACAAAATCAAATTGGATCAGTTGCGCAGGGTAACACAAATTGAACAATACAAAAAAGCAGCGGATTTTTTTTTTCGTAGCACTAATGGTCTAACAAAAAATTATATCACTTAACAAAAAAACAAATAAGCGTATTTTTGTCGTACAAAAAACTTGTACAAATATTTCTTTGGCTTTTTTCAACAAATTTTTAGTCAACATTTTTACAATGGTAGCAAATTTTGTTTGTTTTTTTAGAGTACAAGTTTTTTGTATGACAGGATGTAAAACGTGTAAAAATATAAAACAATTCGATAAGCGGTAAGCGTAGAGCGATTTCACGCGAAAGCAAGCAAAGCTGCGAGGCGCGACTACTATTTATCATGATTATATACAAATATACATATATATAATTTTCATATATAAATGTATATTCAATTTATATATTGTGCATGTAAATATATAAATATTGCTATGTTTCATGTATGTATGCATACGGTTATTTACAAAACATCTTTCGTCTCATTCCATTTCTCAATCCATGGTTTTGTCAAATCTTCTATTTTTTATATATGATAATATATATATATATATAAAACAAAATTACAACCACCGTTACAATCAACAATAACAAATTTTGATTCATTCATTAACAAATTTTATATCATTTATATAAACAATGTAACATTTTTTTCTGTATCCGTTAATTCCAATGCCGCTCTACTGTTTGCGAGAAACTTTTTCTCGGACAATACAAGCGGTATGCAAAATCATGATTCTTTCATCTTATTTTTTTTTTTTTCAAATTCAATTATTTTTAACTAGTTTCAGTTCATTATCAAGTCATTTTATCAAATTATTAATTACAAATTCAATCATGATTTTGATACACAGTCATAAATCACAGTCAAAATGTTTAGCTTAACAGCCAATCCGGTCTGAGAGCCTGTAATTCCTCCTCATTAAGAACTTCTAACAAATCACAGATAGTTTAACAATTTTGACAATCATTTTCAAAGCCAATGTTCAGAGCCTGCAAGAAACGATGAGGTTAAAATTTTATGTTTTCTGATTGCAAGACACAGTGGTTTAACGAATGATATCTAACTGGTTAGAATGTTTTCTCTTAGCAGCTGTGATTTGCAATCAATGAAAAAAAAAAACAAAAAAAAGGTAATGATAAAAAGATAAGAATCCTGTGACAAACTGCGAACAAGTGCGTCAGAAAGTGCTAAGAGAAAAAGTTAATCGCATTGATTTCGAATTAACAGAACCTCTACATACATGGTGTTAAAAGGAATTGATTATTCGTCACGATTATGTATGTATGAAAATGAACTGTCGACTGCGGTTCAGCTCCCGTGCATCAATATCAAATAATCCTAAACAAAAATTTTGGTAACAAAAAAGCGTTATCATATCCGAGCCACGAGACGTCGCTCATTCCAACAATTTCAAATTTTCAATCAATCAATTTTGTTTAAAAAAAGAATTATTCTTTTTTTTTTTTTTTTTTTGAAAATAAAAGAAAAAGACAAAAACACTTCTGAACACTTGGTTTCTAGTTCATGGCTTGGATGGTGTCATTGAAGATGAGGTTGTTAATCAAATTGCAGGGAAACACCAGGGTGGTGAAAGTGTCAAGGATCAGCGGCAGGTTGTGTGTATAAAAAACTGCAATTGGTCAAAATTTTAGACGGTACAACAGCCCCGAAGTATCTGCTTGGTCAAAAAAAAAAAGAAGGAACTGAATATTAGATATGAACAAGTTTGAATTTGTTTGCAGACACAAAACTCTCAGCTGCTGCTAAATTTCCTGTTTCTCAGTTGTACCTAAATGTGCAAATTTTGTTTTCTTATTCAAGACAATTGGAATTACTTTTCCCGGCTTCACTTTGGCTGTAATTTGGACTATAAAAGGGTCTACCATGGCTCAGATATGATATGCAAGCAATTTGAGAGTGGCAATGTGTTCGAGTTTCAAAATTAAAGGTAATCACATCATAAACAACGCTCCGGATTAGTTTTTCAGAAACAAAAAAGTTGAAGGAAAAAAATGGAAAAATAAAATTTGGCCATGGAGATATAATAACGTTTTCTTTTCTTTTTTTTTTTTTTTTTCTTTAACTGAACAAATTTCTTTTAAATGAGACGAAACACATTGAATTGAAATTCTTATTAAACAAAAAAAAATCTAAGTGAAATATAAATGTAACCAAAATTACTATCTTTATAGTAACTTTTACTACAATTGTGATAACATGATATTTAACTGTATAAATTGGATCAGTGGTTGCACATATCCCAAACGATTATTGTGACAAGCAAATGAGTAGGCATCTTTGCACAATTTGTTAGTTACATCAAGCTGGCACAAAATGTTAATTATATTACAATAGTTATAATAATCATAATCGTAATATTAATATGTATATCAAAACACGCGCGCAGGTCTACTGTGATTAAATTCAACGGTTTCTTGATTAAAAATTGAGTTCAAAATAAAATTGAAATAAAATAAGAGAGGAAATAAAACATGGATGTAGTTTGGGATTTGGGAGGGTACAGAAAAGAGGTGACGATAGAAAGTGGTAGTTAATTGTGAGCAAGGAAATGATACGAAGACGACGCCGTGAAGGAAACAAAGTCCACGAACACTGTGCCACAGTCAAACTACTGCTAATATCAAATAAAAAGTCAAAAAATTTGGTTTCGTTTTTGTTTTTTTTGGTATAAAATTGAAACTGTAAAAAAGAGAACGAAAAAAACTTGACTTGAAAACGATTAAAAAAGACGACCCACCGGTTGAGGCTGCCTGCCTCTCCCTCTGGCAGGTGGCGGAGGCGGCGCGTAATCGAAATAGTAATCTTCGTATCGATAATAGTCATCGTAATATGGATCACTGTAGCCACCTCGATAATCCCCATAACCGTAATACTCATAGTCATAATCTATAAAAACACACATTACAAATAGACCCAATTTAAGCCACGTCTTCCATTTTTCTTCTTTTTGTAAAACAAATTAATCTCCAATTAATCAAATCATACTGCAATAATAACATTTTGTTTGTTATGGATTTCCTTTTGTTTTTTCTTTCTTTCTTTCTTTTTGTAATTGAACAAATTAAATAACACATGCCGGGAAAAGATGGTAAAATTTTGATCTGTGCCAATGAAGAATTACTTAAATCATAAAAACAAAATTGTAAAGAATATGTGAAATTCATCTGTCAATTTTTTAACATTCAAATTTGTCCCCGAGGAGACACAGAGATATTGTTGAAAGTGTTGTTAATAATGCAGTTACCCTACCATCATCACGTGGGTTGAATGTGTATGCACTTGGAATTCATTGAAAATCGACTGCAATCTTAACATTGGTTTTCATTAATACAGAATTTTGACAACATATTATTCATGCACATTAGAAACTTAGATCGAAACTTTGGATCAAATTTAAATGTCGTTTTTTAATGAATCATTTTGATTTGAATACAATAAATTTTTGTTCTCTCTTTTGTTCTTTCAATACAACATAAAAGTTTGACATACATTTTTTGAAATAAAAGTTTCAAACCAGGAGAAATAAATTTTGACACAAAATGAGTTTGCACTATATTGTATTCAGTGATACGAATAAAAAAAAGATTAAAAATAAATACTTGTAAATTCTGATAACGACAAAAATAAAATAAACACTCGGAAAAAAAGCGCAGCTTACCTATATCCGTGAGGGCTGTAAACAAATGGTTTTGAATCAACGTAAATGACTTCATTTACGTCCTATACACTCAAAAAACACACCACAAAAACTGTTTTTCTTTTTTTTTTCTTTCAAAAAACCAAAAAAAATACTGAAACTAAAAAATAAAATTAAAAAATGTCTAACAAAAGTTTTTGTTTGAAAAATAATTACACTCATGTAACCAAATAACTAAATCAAAAAACTTGATACACATGCAACAAATTTGTCTGTGATGAATCAAAAAAAGAAAACTTATAATGAAGTCAAGGAAAGTGGCAATGGTAAGGTAATATAGTCGTGCTTAAATCAGTCACTGACTAAACAGTTGTCACTTTGTGTGTTGAAACAAAGAATAAAAAATAAAAGGAAAAAAAAACTTCGGAAAAGTATAATAAAAATAATCAAACTTTGTTTAAATGTACAACATAAAATTTGAGATGAAAAAATTGACAAATACGAAACGTTTTCGAAAATCATAATGAAATTTGGACTCACAAAAGTAAAATTAATGTGTGAGCACTTTCTCACTACAACCTTTGTAACCATCAGATTTGTATTACAGTTGTACTTTGTAACATTTATGATTGCAGTTTCACATATTGATTGAAATGTACAAAAAAAAATTGTATAGTTAAAGCGCGAAAATCTTTTGCACTGAACTTTTGTCCCATTATTCACAAGAGGCATATTGTTAAAGACATTTGCAATGAGTGAAAAAAAAGTTTTTTTTTTTAATTGACTTGAAGCTTGACAAAGGGATTGTGAGGAGTTGAAGGACACACACGTAGCGGGTCTTGTAATCATGTCACTTAGATTGGATGATCCTAATAAATTTGATCACTATTAAAAGTTGCCTATCATGCGCGTAAGCCAAGGTATGTAGTGAGATAGTGGGGAAAACAACAAAATCCCCCAATAAAGCATGCGGGACAATTTGTATCGAGCGCAAAAATCCTTTCAGGAAGTTTGCGCTCCGAAAAAAAGAATGTAATAAAACAAAATCACGGTGAGTGAGTTTTGATACTAAAAAGGAATCGTTTCAAGATATGCTGCAAGTTGCAGCATTGTATTGGTAATGATAAAAATAGTGTATCACTCAACTTGTGGGAGAACTTGGCGGATTTCACACTCGCGTATGATCGCCAACTTCTCACGCTAGTTGAGCACGATATTTTTTCTCACAAGTAATGTAAGTGTGTGCCATCTTATTTTCTCCACTCACTTTTACATCATGTGTAAGAAAAAAAAATCATAATTCTATAAACAAAATAAGGAAAAAAAGTTGAATAAAAAAATAAGATAATTCTTCTTGGTTACTGGCAGTTACTATTGCATTTTTTTAAGATTCTCATACGACTTTTACTGATGTGATTTTTATTCAGACTCAAATTTAGAATAATTTAATTCTTAGTTCAATTTTGTATAGAAATTTCACAAATGTATTTGAAAATTGTAACAAGTCGTTTAAAAATCTCAAAATGAATACTCATTTTTTTAATCTTTGGTTTATGATAATAACGGTTAATGTTAACTGCTTGAAATTTGTTATGGTATTTACCGTAATCTCCTCGGCCCATTGGTCCTCGCATACCTACTCCGGTGCCTCGTGGACCTTGATTAGGTCCGCGAACTGTCATTGGTCCACTCATCATACTAGGATGAGATGGAGACCCACTGAAAAATCATAAAAAATGTTAGTCATCCGCTTATTTTCTTCATCAAACTCCGCATCATTGAGTTCAAATTAAAACTTTACCGTGATTGCATAAGTTGCATAATTCTGCGCTCTCTGGCTCTCAGCATTTCTTCCTTCCGCTTTTTATCCGATGGTGGCTTTGCCAATGACACTTCTATATGCGATCCAACCATTTCCTTCCCGTTCAGTTCTTGCATAGCCTATTGTGCAAAAAAATTCAATTTAATTTCACGTAATGCATAGATTTTATTTATTTTATAAATAATTATAAAAATATGAATTATAAAAATGCAATAAAATTACCTTAACAGCATTGTCCCTTTCTTCAAAGTGTATGAAGGCGTAGTCCTTTATTTTCTTCACCCTATCGATTTTCCCATATTGCTCAAAACACTCCTTTAATTTTTCTTCTGTACAGTCTTGAGTTAAGTTTCTTACATATAGCACTTTGACCTGGAAAATAAAAATAACAAACGAGTTAGCATTTGTGTTCATTGTAATCGAAAAAAAGAAAAAAAAAACGTAATGTAATATTGAAAATGAGAATTACTTTGGCCATAGTTTGCTCGTCAGGCTCTTCCTGAGGATCGGCCCAATCGACTATGATATCACAGCCCCAGACTTTCATACGCCCGGTGCTGAGTCGTCGCTTAGCCAAAGAGGCTGCTTTATGAGACTCGTATTCCAAAAAACAGAAACCCCTGTTTTTCTTTTTGTCATCTGGCGAACTGTAGATTATCACCTCGGTTAAGCCGGCTAGATTTTTAAAAAGAAAAGGACAACACACAAGTTAACAAATTATCCAGCGGTTCATCTTAGACTGATTGAAAAAAAAAAGTTGTTGTTCGTGAAGATAAATAAAACATTTTGAAAACAAAAATTAATTAAAAAAAAATGTACGAACAAAAATTGAATAAGAAAAAATGATAAGAAAATTGAAAATGTAAATACAATTTCAAGGTACTTTTGTACCTTCCACATCCACATTTTTTGCAAAATTTCATATTTTTCTTAAAGCCCGTATCTTTGATTATTTTTATTATTTTTTTTTCACTATACAATTTTAACTAATGTCTCAACAGTTTTGCTTGAATAAATGATTAATTCGAGTTAATTAATTAAGCTCATTAAGAGAAAGTTAAAAATTATTTGATATTAATACATAAAACTGTATGATTTAAAAATTATGTTTCTGTTTCAAATGTATACAATTGTAAGAAAAAAGACAAATCAATACCTTGAAGATATCTACTCTAAGATATATTTGGGATGTGGTTTAACTCTCCTTCCTCTCAGTTTAAAAGCACAAAAACTATTCTGTTCTCTATAGCATAACAACACACCTACCAACCGTTACTCAAAAAAAAGTAATCCCTTCAAATGTCCTTCCACCACAAAATGCATCCTTTTGAAAAGAATATAACAAACAAAAATACAAAAAAAAAACCCATAAATGACAAAAAGGTGTAACAAGAATAGAATCAAGAAAAAGAAACCCAAAACCACTTGACAAAATCATAAGTACAAGAACTGCAGAAGGTTGCGCACCGAAACCCGCGGCTCTTTACTCATTTTTCTTCGCATGCGAGAGAGTTTTCATTTCAAAAGCTTGAGACATTAGATTCCAACTAAACTTAATTTTGGACTTTTTCATCTTGTAAACGAGAATAAAGAAAAACTCGAATGGGCTCCTCTCTGTGTCCAGATTCGATCATGCAAGTCTCCCACTTGTACAAGCACTTGTTAGAACTTTCGTTTCTTTTTTTAAACAAAAACATTAATTGAGATTCGACGATGACGCGATTAATTTGAACGAAAAAACAAAAACATTCTTTTTTGTAATTAGAAAAAAAAACAACATGGGGAGGGTGAAACATAATTGTCAGGACAAGACTCGTTTTGCTGTTGTTACTGCCTGCTGATTTAAGGGCAATATTTCAACTTACGTGCGTGCTTTGTAAATTCTTCGAACAAGTCATCTCGGTCTCGATTCTTTGGAATATTTCCCACAAACAAGCGATGATTGTTATAAGATACGGTAACACCAATCTTTTTGCCTTTCCGAATCTCATAATCATTCAGCTGTAAGAACAATGTGGAAGGAGAGTGCCAATTAAGCTTGCCTTGAGTGATTATTTTAACCTGCTTATTGGCTGATAATGTTTTTTGGACAATATGAGAGACAACAATTTGCTTCAAGGAACGAAAGGACAGGAACGGGAATTCAAAAGCTTGTATGGTGGTTGGGAGTGCCTGTTCGTTTTTTTAGTGAGCCACACGTCCCTAGCGGTCCACCCAGCTCTCCCAATCCCCCATGTTTCGGTTGACTGTTTTCAACAACTTGAATCCGATTTAATTTTTCAATAATCTGCCCGATAACTTTCTTTTTTTTATTTTTCATCACCTGGTGTAAGAATTCTTATCAAATGTAAATAGAAAAAAACATAACAAAGCAATAGAGAACTGTGAAATAATTCAATTATCACGACATGCTTATGAAACTTTTGTGCGTTCTACCAGCGCACAGAAAAAAGATGAATGACAAAATTACCACACGCACACATATATTTATATTTGCAGTACATTTTAGTTCAGTTCATTTTTTTCTATGCGAACAGTGTCATGATCATTTACTTTTACATAGGCTACTCCCTTCAGCTGACAAAACATTACAGAAGTGGAAATTACAAGATTGATAGATCATACACAATTTTCATATCACTTATTTTTGTTGTTCATCAATTCTTTGATTATTTTAAACACATTTTTAGAACTAGAAAAAAGAAAACCAAAGAATAAAGTGTGTAATTGAATAGAAAAATTTGTTTTCGAACTCGCTTTCAAACGTGAGTAGCAATAAAAAATGAAAATAATAGAAAATAAAAAAGATATAGGATGATGTATAAAAATGTATAAAAAAGAGAGAACGTAAAAAACGAGAGGAAGAGAAGAGTTGGACCAGAGAGGTGTTACTGTTCACTAATAAACCGAGAGGCAAGGAGACTAACCAGAATCGGCGGTGTGATAGGTGTTGTCGCGCTCAAAATTGTAACCGCGTAACAGTTTGGCATAGCATAATATAAATCAATGAGCACTACTTAAAAGCTACCACTCTGATTGTACAAAATACAAGGTAGACGAGACAGGTATAGGTAGAGGTAGGTAGGTAACGTAACACACGCCTCGAATTCACTTTACCTGTTATTTTACCAAATTCGTCCAAGATCTCCTCTTTGCCTTTTGACTTTGGTATGTTCCCCACGAAAAGTCGCAGATTAGGAACGCTAATGTTTACTTTCACACTCTTGCCGGGTTTTATTTCGTGATTATCGAGCTGTGGGATGAACAAAAACACACACATGCCTAATTTTGCCAATTCAATTTTTTCTTTTCTTCCAATAAGAATTTTGATTTCAAACAAGCTTGGGTATATGAAAGATGAAATTCTTTTTTTTTTCTTTTTTTCATTTATAAACTCACCCAACCTTGTTTTTTTCGTATCTTATAGATTGAATTTAGAAAATGAAGTAAATTTTTGTTTAGATGTTGCATCGCGTCAATTGCATTTTAGACAAAGAGACGAAACGCAGATCTATAGCATGGCGTGGATCCATGAAAGCGAGAAAGTGGCATGCGCTTAATCGCTCGAATCTTCACAATATAGGAAACCGGCGTTTGCGAAATCGTGTGTTCCTGCGAACAAATTTTTCAAGCCTACCAGTTTTCTTTTTTTTTTTTTAATTTTGTTACAAAATTGTCACTGTCCAATTAGATTTGACCAATTCATTTTACCCCTAACCAATCAGACCAGTTCTTTGTTGCTTTTTTTATCAACAATATTTGTTTTCCTTTTTTTATATTTATTAACTTTAGGAAGGTCTTCCACTCCCAATTTTGCCCACTGAGCAAAGAGGAGAGCTGGAAAAGAAACTCATCCGTGAAAATCGTTAGATAGATTTTGCTGTTACAAACATCTGGGATCAGTTGGATATACAAAATACAACTTGATGAACAAATGGTCAGGGATGTTAACATTTAAAACAACAAAAATAAAAATTGGGGTACAAATTAAAACATGTGACTTGTTCTTTAAAACGAAACTGCAACACAATTTTAAACGACAAAATAAACTTTCAAATTATACGGAACAAGGCACAAGGTTAATTCTTTCGATGCATTTGCAACATATTTTAATATTTTTTGTTAATTGCAAGTTTTACATTGCAATAATCGTTGATTTCGATTAGATTGAAAGTTGTAAACATTTCGAAAGAATGCAGAGTTTGGTAGCAATAACGAATTTTGTAACAATTTTGTAAATAAAGTATAAATAAATGAATCGAATGAAGTCCGGGATAGCATGGTTATCAGCTAAAGAAGGTTTTTTTTTGTTTCAACAGATCGACGAACAGATTCAAACTTACCTCTCTGACAGCTTGTTGCGCCGCTTCCCGGGTTGTGAAAGTGATAAAAGCATATCCTCGGTTGGAACCCGTCATGGGATCCATCATCAGTCTCAAATCCCAAATTGTACCACATTTTTCAAACAGTGGGATCAGCTCATCCTCGAACATATCTTTTGGAATTTTCCCACAGAAAACCTACAGACACAGTTTGGTTAAAATTAATTAATTCGACACCAAATTGTTCATTATCATAGATTTAACAATCATAATTTAACTATCATGATAAAAGATGTCTTATGGAAAAAAAGTTGCTCCTCCTATAGGACTGTTATTACGAAATAGCAACAATTCTACCATATGAAAAAAATACGTATATTACTAAAAAAGTTGAAACTTTGATCTAGAAAATCCATGCATTTAAGCAGTTTCTTAGTTTTCGATTATAAAAAACTGGTGATTTTTCGTAAAAAAGATTGTGCGAAAATGTGCGATGATGAATTTTAAGAAATCATTGTTATCTTGTACTTATTATTTTATGTACATACATGGTGGAAAGAAAGAACTTGACAACTAGAAGTTTAGCAAAAATCTAGACAGCTATCTGAGGTTTCATCGGAATGATATAAATTGATGAATGATTTCAACCAGAAATTGTATATGGATGAATTTATAAAGTTATGAACAATACGTACAATTTTTGAGGTGAGTGATAGAGCAGAAAGCAAAAAAGAAAAACTTGTTATATTAAACGTCGGACATTGATCGTCATCTTAAACCAATAAACAAACACACAATTGTTTTTTTTTTCACAAATTGTATCAAACATTCAAGTCCTTGCACACAAATTTGCACATTTTTTGAAAATAATTTTTTTGGTTCGTCATTAGTGAACAATTTGGATTATAATTTTTGGAAATTCGAATCGAGATGTGCTAAAGAAGAAGAAGACAAAAAGAAACGGTGGAAGGAGGTTTGTGAATTATTATACCTCGCATCCAGTTCCAGGTGTCGGACCTTCCCAATTCGGAGGTGGCCCGCCATATTTTCTTTGTCCAGTTGTGACATCTAGTGGGTAACCAGTTCTCTCCAAGATCATCTGCAAGGCAAATTTCAAAAATCAACGTTAACCCTTGAGTGTTCGCGCCTTTTCACATCTCATTGTTCCACCCTTTAAAAAACTTATTTTCATATCCACGGTGAGAACGTTTTGCCTCACACCAAAAAAATGCATCTGTCATTTATCTCTCATATTTCATCCTAAATTTTTTTTCATCTTTTTCATCTCAATTCACAATGGATCTGAACCAACATTTGATTTATTAAAACAATTTTCTTACTTACAAAATATGTCAAACTTGAAATCTAACTTGAAATCTAATATAATCTGAACAATTTCAGCAAAATCTGCAATAAGGTTAGGTGAAACTTGATTGTGTCGTTTTGTTTTTTTCTCTCTCACAAAAACAAAAAAAAAAAAACAAAAAGAAAAACAGATGAAGTTATAGAAATAATAGGAACAAAATAAAAACCTTAATTTTGTCGCCATCTGGAACTTTAGGTGTGGTGGTACTGGTGCCCGTGCCTTGACCAGCTCTGCTTTTTTGTCGATACGTTTTCATGACTCCACAGAGGTATGCCGATTTGTTTGACACATGCTCCAAATTGGATTCCAAAAATTGTGTCAGAACGTTGAGCGCGCCGTCGACGGGGAACTCCTTTAGCGCGTCGAGAGCCCGCTCGTCGAGATCCACGTGAGCCAATTTGCCCGTTTTGTAGATCTCGTCGAGTTTTGCGGCGACTTTGTGGTCCAGTCCGTACGCGATCAGTTTGCCAAAATCCTCCGTTCTGTCCGTGTAGTCCATATCCTCCTTGTTCTGTTTGTCTTCCATCTTTATTTCCCCGTTCCCCTCGGCCATTGCTTCACACACAAAAACATTAACCATTTTTAATTAAACCAACGAGAAAAGGTTCACAAACGATCTTCAACTTTTTTTTTGTTTCGTGTTCCTTCACTTTTATTTCATTTTTTTTTTATCAGAAATAAAACAAAAACTGGCACTGAACGATTCAAGAACTTAAATTGAAAAAACCAAACACGGGTCTTATAAACAAATGCAAATTCAAAGATAATTCACAAGCGGAGAAGAAAAAATTCGCGAAACAAGCGGAGATTGCAATTTCGCGCGCCGTTTCGCTCGGGATTCCACGCGAGACTGTGTTCAGGCTCGAGTCGGACGCGGCGCAGCCAACTTCGCAGCAGACCGATTGTCTCGCTCGCGCGGCTTGTCTTTCAATTGTTTGACGACGGTGCCGCACGACAAAAGGAACAAGGAGGGACGAGATGAAAAAAAAGAGACACGAAAGCGCATTTAATTTTTCTCCCGATTTTTCATTCGCTGCACGCCGATCACGCATTTTGCACGTTACGTAACTTTGCGAATTTTCCAACCTAACCTCGAAAACACAACACGTTAGCTATGTGTAGGTGAGTGCAGAATTTTTTTTTTCCATTTTTGTTTGTCAGGAGATTAAAAGCAAACAAACAGAAACATGCGTGGCGCAAAATGTCTACTCGCGCATGTGCGAAATTTGTTACGATTTGGACCAAAAATAATAAAAGGGGAGGATGAAACACGTTTGTTTTTGTTTTGCAACAAGCCTCGAGAGAACGAATTAGAAAGAGAGATGTGAAAAAGAAAGCAGATGAACATTTTAGCGTGCAAGTTCGTAATCGACGGACACACTGCCTCGCGAATATAATCGTGTGTGCGATATTTCGAGCTACGATTATTAACAGTCGCACCGATCCATCAACCGGTCGAATTTTGCAAAAAAAAATTTTTTGCAAAAAAAAAATTTTTGCAAAGAAAAATTAGACAGCGTGATAAGAACCCAGAGATGAAAATATATCCTCGAGATGACAAATTTCGTCTTGCAGCGCCCAAAAGTGCAATGGCCGGTGTTTTCCCACGCGGCTCGAGTTCACGAAACTCTCCGCAGTGGAAACGTTGCAAAAATTTCAAAAGCATGATGAAAAAAGACAGCGATAGAGGGAGTGAGAAAGAGAAAGAAGAAAAAAGGAACGAACGAAAACCAGCAGATTTCGTGGAAATGCCGGAAAATGAGGATGCAAAATGCAGCTTGGTCTGAGAGAGGAGAGGGGGAGGGGGAGGAAAATAGAAATAAACAAAGATGGTTTTTGAAACGAGGATGAAAAAAATTGGCGAGGTGCGTGAGAGGTTGGCAGTTGCAGTTGCAAGTGCAAATTTGGTCGGGGTGGATTTTGGCCGGTTGGCTTGGCCGGTTGCGGGTGGTTTTTCGCGGGAAAAGCAGGCTGGGCGAAAAACTCGCGCGAGGCTGAGCGAGCGCGAGGGCACGTACCTGAGAAAAGGGATGAAACGCGGTCCTCTGGCGAGGAAATGGCGACGGACGTCAACGTGATTCGCGAAATGCACGGGGTTCACAAAACGACGCGCAAAGATACGCTCGAACCCAGCGCGTTCGCGGGCTCCGCTCGTTGGCCATTTTCTTTCGGCTGCCTTCGCGAATTCTGATTGGCCCGTGCAAAAACCTCACCGAGAATAAGAACAAAAAGAGGAGAGCAAGCAAAGACGCGCCGCGCGATAGCGCTTAAGAACGCGCGCGCGCGCACGCACGCCAAACAAAGACAGAGAAGGAACGGTCGTCCGCCGCCGTGCAATATGCACCAACAATAACCGACCAACGTCAACCCGAAATCCCGTCAATTTTGCCCACTCACCATCCACGATCACTTTTACTTCCAACAGGTGTTTTCGACCATTTTTATACCCCAACGATAAATTTCCCTTGCTTTTTCCCCTTGATTTTCTTTTTTTGCAAAAATTTCTTCTTTATTCTCTCTCTCTCTTTTTTTGCAGCACACCGATAGACGCCGTTGACCGAGAGAAAAAAAACAAAAAAAATAGTCACAGATGCGGGGAGTTCGTTTACCAGTGTATGGTAACAAGTGCGGGACGCGAAAAATTGTCGGATGACGGACACTGAGAGACACGCATTAATCCTTGCACAATTGAACCATATTTCGGGGCTGACAGCGGCGGCGGCGGCGACATCGTCGGTTCGCGTGGGCCGATTCTTCTAAGACGTTTTACCACGAGCGGCGATTTTGTAACGAAGGGTTGTATTTAGTTGAGACTATACCTGATCAATTTGGCTGCTATTTTGGTGTTAACTCTCAAATAAATAGCACGAGAATCCGTACACACACACTCAGAACGAATATCAATCACTGTACAACATTAAGGTGCGCGAAACATATTATAGAGTCCGCGTCGAGCGTTTATCTTCGCGCTCTTTCTGTTTGCTTATCTCTTTGTCGCTGATTCCTCCTCCTCCGTCTGGGTATCGTGCACTTTGCAAATGCGATCAACTGTTTTCGACAATGCTGTAACTTGGACGCGCCACAGTAACCGCAACTCATATAAACCAAAAGCAATAATTACTCGTGTCGACAAAAAAGAAACTCCAATTTTTCAATTTTGGTTGGGCTCAAACACCGCCGTTGCTTTTTTGCTTGGTTGCTGCTTCCGTTGCTTGTTGATTGTTGACGTTGAACTTGGTTGAACTTGTTTGTCCGATGAACTGACGGTCGACGAACGAAAACGAAACAAAAAAATTGTTTAAAAAAAAATAAAAAAAAAAAAAACAAATAACGTAATCCGGCGAAATTTGGAAACTTGTAGGCACTTTGGTAGATGAACTGATATAATATTGTTGTATGGTATAATGTGATGAGGACGGCGGTGAATGTAGAATAAAGGTCCGGGCTCAGCGTTTTGATCGTGTGTAGTGCCTACATAGCCGTAATGCATAAATTGGACTGTCTCGGCGCGAGAGCGGTGCAGCGGTGCAAGCCGTACAAAACCAAACCAGTTTGGCTGCGAGTCGCGCTCCAATCCAATCCGATTCAACCGCTCGCCTCTCTTCGCGGGCCCCGCCTTAAACAGGACCGTACGAATTTTGTAAATTAAGATAGTCGCCGGAGCGTTGCCGCAGTCGCCCCGCAAGTACTGCCGCTACTCCTCTCCTTTGTCTCAATCTCATTCCAGCAGAAATCGATCAACTAATTACCTCCCACTAATCAATCGGTCATACAGATTTTGTACAACCTAGATTTGTTACATCCATCCAAATTTTACTACCGTCTAAAATTTTAAAACACAAAAATCATTCGATAATTTCTTCCCTTAACCAAACTACGAATGTAAAAGTTTACCATCCCTTTTTTTTGCAAATTTAATAATCGGAAAAAAAAATGATTTCTTTTCAAAGGACAATGAAAAATTGTGAAATTTGTTGTACAAAATGAAATTCAATGGGAAAAAATAAGAGCAATCGAGTAACGACAAAGTCGTGTTCAAATCTCTATTATATAATTCACTTGGCTATCACACGTTCTGATAAAACTTATGCACATCGCACGTCTTTTTTTTTTTTTTTTTTTTTTTTTTTTTTTTTTTTTTTTTTTTTTTTTTTTTTTTTTTTTTTTTTTTTTTTTTTTTTTTTTTTTTTTTTTTTTTT
>JAPYZS010000131.1:0-272190 GCA_030522925.1 Trissolcus japonicus | reverse complement strand
GGCTAAAATGCTAGTGATAAGTGACGTAAGTATTTTATCTTGGCATATGGCTAAGATGGTAGTTATAGGTGACGGTTTTTCATCTCGGCATATGGCTAAGATCGTAATTATAGGTGACAGTCTTTCATCTCGACCTATGTCTAAGATGGTAGTTATAGGTGACGGTTTTCAAGATTTTCCTCCTGTGTTTACAGTTGTGGTGAGATTTTTTTATAGGTAAAAGCCTAGATGAAAGTGTTAGAAAGAGATATTGCGAGTAAGTATAGTAGTATATTGAGTAAGGATATAAGTTTAAGCATATTGTTGGCTCCTACTACAGATGAAAATGGTATTCAAGTAGGAATGGTTTAACTGGCAAATTTTCATCCGAACTGGACTTATATTTTCATATTTCCATTAATTAAAATGGATATCACAAATGAATTTCACATTGTCCTTGAGTCAACTAGACACCGTGAAATGTGAGGACAAACAATACTATTGTAACATTTTTTTTAAGAATAAAATTTGTGAGCATCTACATGTACAGTCTAATGGAAGAAGAATTTTTTTGATATTGATCGATGTTGTTTCTTCGGTTGCAAAAGTACACGGTTTAGAAATTTAATACACACATCAAGACACGTGCGGAAACCTACACCTTTCATTACACTTAATCGGTGACACTCTGAATCAGCCAACCAAGCCTTCATGGAAAAAAAATATATTTTGGAAATATACAAAAATATATTATTTCTATATAGAATATATTCCGACAATTTATAAAATAT
Source organism: Trissolcus japonicus (assembly GCA_030522925.1). Taxonomy (NCBI): domain Eukaryota; kingdom Metazoa; phylum Arthropoda; class Insecta; order Hymenoptera; family Scelionidae; genus Trissolcus; species Trissolcus japonicus. Next base: position 271,420 of record JAPYZS010000131.1, on the reverse strand, counting down.
ATAATGAAATATATTTCTTATGTAAAAAATTATAAAAAACCGCAGTTATGAGTATTAATTAAAATTTATTTTACTGAATATATTTTCTATCGTGAAGGAGAATTGACGCAATGATCTTTACGAAGCGTTCAGCTTGAAAAAAACGAGTATATTATTCATGCTGTAATATTCTATAACAGATTCGACTCTAAACGTTCCATCCCTTATCGATGTTAGAACAGATGAAACGCTTTCCGACAGTGTAGCACGTGCCAGCGATCAACATCTGCTGCAGTTTGGTTAGCAGCCCCTCAGAATTCTCTCGAATGACATTGCTGAGGCCCGTGTTTCGTTATAAAAACACTTCCGCAGGAAATAAGAGCTCAAATCTTGCTTTTTGTATGCTTATATATTCTTATATATTTAGTTTTCTTATCATTTTGTGCGATTTCGCGTCTAGCACTAAATTCTGCCATTTCATTTCTTCTGTTTCATTTGCAATGAAACAAAGATCGGATATGTTTCACAATTGATTTTCTAATCGAGAAAATTTAGTTTCGATATACCAATAAGAAATGTTCTTCATTGTTAAATTTAAAGTTGATCATAATTATTATCGGGTGTCAAAATAAATTGTCATTAAAACTTTTTCGTTGTAATTTTTCTTGCAAAATATAGCCTGATCTTTTACATGTAACCTCTCTGTTACGCTATATCTCACTAGATCACGTTAATGTAATTAAATACTGAGACAAAACTGTTATAATACCGTACAAATTTGATTCGTGATATTTTATCTGCATACATCATTAATTTTGGACAGCAACACGCCTGTCAAACTACACAAGTATACATCTTAAAAAGAAGTTAAACATTGCAAAAAATCCGGTTATTTTTAAAAATTATTTAACTTTAATTATATTTTTAAAATGTTTATTGATTTTTTTGCCCAATGACGTCTTTAAAACGATGACAAAAAATTTCAAAATAAATCATTAATTTTTTCTATATGAAGAATTTTTTTAGTATTATTATTTATACAAATATCTCTAAACTTATTTGTACTGATCAGTTTATATAGCTAAGATAGATAAAATCTATATTTCTCATTGGACATTTATAATAATAATCGATTTTCGAAAGATCATTTTACATACTTTCGTTATCTGACAGGTGATGTTGGATACATAAACGCGTAATTTCGCTTAGCACGCGATAGCTCTAACTTTCTCTCGAGGACAAAAAGTTATCGTGAGCAAAAATTATGCTGCTACAGATCCAAATTTGCTTACCCTTCAAACAGACTCGACCAAAACCGGTACCGAATAATTACGTACAACCAGGCTCATAGATACCTGCTCATTTGAAGTACCTAAATTTTGTCTTCGATAAACGTATGCACAAACTGATTTGCAAGTTTTCGATGCTTCGATACTTTTGCACCGAGACGTTTCTACAGTAGAAGTGTTTTTGGCAAAAGCTTTTCAAATATTACTATTTCATTCTTTTCTTAAAAAGTTACCAAAAATATAGGCACGTTAATGACTATTGTTCTAACTCTTAAGCCCCTGAACCCTTAAAACGTTATCATAGAGTAACAAATATTTTTATTTTTTAGCACTAACAAAAGCGGAATCTGGCAAAAAAGTTTTGACTTTTTTTATATTTTTTGCATTTTTCCCCAATGAAGTTGAACATTTTTAATCCAAAATTGCGTTAAAAGTGATCTTCGGAAAAAATCCAATCGATTAAATACCAATAAGTATATGATACAGTGAGCCTAGTGATAGAAAACGTAAAAAGTCTAAAAAATGTCAACGTATCAAATATGATACAACATAAGGCTTAAGGGTTAAGTTACCCCTCGGTAAGAAACAAAATTTTATTTTACAGAAAACATTTTTTTATTTAAAATTCAGTTAAATTAACACGGCATAAGTTAAGACAGATGCAACAAGATAGTATCAAAGAAAACTTTCAACATATCTTATGCATTCAAGATGTTCTTTTTCAAGTTTCGGGACACCCAGTATAAGCAATACGTGCCATCCGGTAGAATATACTATACTTACACGCAGCTTCGATTCGGCTCGAAAAGAAGGCAATAATAAAGTACAAAGGGATGGAGGGGGTTTGCTTTTGACGGTTGCCGAACCGGCACTGTGTCCGATGGATCTGAACTAAAGAAAGGGCACGATTGGTTGGAAATCGTCGGAGCCTGCAGACGGCCTCAGGTAAGCAGCTGCTGTTGGCGATCCATCCGCAGGGGAAGCCGCGTGCGTCAATTAGTCTCGGCGCAACTGTCGACCGTGCAACATAAGCGACTTGAAAATGATCCATGAAAAAGTGAAGTGCGAACAAATTCTGATATTTTCTCAATAAAATTTCGATTTATAAACAAAATTAGTGTTTGTTCAAGTGATACTAAAGTGATTAGAACAAGGAAAGTTAGCCCAAGTTTGTTTTAGTTCTTCCGAACGTATCTAATGAGAAAGTGTATTATTTTTGTCGGTTACATAAAATTGGATTTGCTTGTTTGAACTTAAAAAATTAAGTCACGTCACAGCTAAGTTTATGGGGTATTGAAGAAAAGATTCACCTTCGATGTGAAGGGATCAAAAACATTATCGCGAAATGTTGATCGTGAAGGTGACGACGCTTATGAGCGTCTTTTTGTTGTCAAGTGCGGATCTTTTAGACCTGTACGTGCAGCACATGGACCAGACCATGAGGAGTCCACATTACCGGAAAACGTCGCCGAAATTAAATCTGTCGAGAAAGAGCCGGAGTTTGATTGAAAGTCCGCTTTTGACTGCCGGAAGCTTTAGAAAACAACATTTGGATGTAGACGAAAACTGGATGTTTAACTACCGGCGAAAAAAGAAACCGACATTTGAAAACGACGGGTTGGAAGTGCCGAACCCGAGGGAAGAAAACACCGAGCCGGGTCTGCACGAACTGTTGAAAATGAAGTCGAAACCGAAGGTGACCTTGGAGAAGGAACATATGGCGAACAATAGGTCTCGAACCGTTTTCAAAAGTCATCTAATTAAAGAAGGGTTTAAGTGGAATAGAGTACCAAAAAAGTATGCTCGCATTGAGAAGAATCGTAAAACTCGCAAAGGTTCTTTTTTTGGGAAGAAGAGCAAGCGGCAGAAGAGGAAGACAGACGAGGTAACATTCAACAGGTACGAAATATTGGATGACGCGGGAGATTTCGTATTAGAATGGGACTCGACAAACGAGGAAATCGTGACTTTTCGCGTTACGGCGAGAACCCTCGGTTACGCTGCTATCGGATTCAACAAAAAGAGCCACATGAAGGGCGCGGATTTAATTATTACCTGGGTGGACGATCATACGGGCATCGTTAATTTGTTGGTAAGTTCACTAATATATTGTTTTTCAGAGAAATTAAATTATTATTTTTGTGATTCAATTTTAAATTATATAATATATATACTCAATAATTCATTTGCCGTAAAAAGTAATGAACTGAAAAGGAAAACGAATTTCTCAATGTCTTTAATGATAGAGTTTAATTTGAAAAATAATATTGAGCGGCAAATAAATCTCACGGAAGGAATAAAAAGTTAACTTGTGGTGTAAACACTGACACACGATGACATCATTTTACCTCTTCTATTGTCATTATATTAACATAAAGATGTCAAAGGATACGGCGTTATTAAATATGTGAAGAAATCTTCGAAGAGATCGATCGGCTGGTAAATTCGCTCTTTGATCGATAGGATGCCTTAAATCGCTCGAGAGCCTCTACTTCAAAGTCACCCGAACATCTGCCCGTCCGAGGAACTTGAAAAGTCCGCACATTTCGTTTTAAAAAGACAATGACCTTCTTCCTTCCAACGCTGCAACATCGACTTGATCAAGAAAAAAATCGACAATTTCAGCCAACTAATCGAAACTTCATCATTCTGGTCAAAAAAATATTTGTTTTATTTAATATCAAAGTTAATCGTTCAATTAGCAAACAAAAGAAAAACTGATAAAAAATTTAGAGATTTAGCAGAATTTTGCACTTTGTTAACTTTAGGTAATATAAAGTATATCAAAAAAAAATAATAAGAGCGAATTGTTTAGAAATTTTGCGGAGTAAACAAAAGGCTGACCAATGTTACAATCACCGCCACGTAAGACGCGCAAACTTTTGGGTCCCAACGAGATCCCTCGAGGTTGCCGCGAAAAAATAACTTGGACAGCAAAAAAAGAAACACCACAGAGTCGTGGAATGAGGGAGAAACAGGGTAGCCCGAAGACGAACGAAAAAGGAACGAAGGAATCGAAAAGTCGAGGAATTAAAGGAAGATTAAAAAGGCGGCTGGCATCAGAAAGGCCTCGCCGGCCAGCTTGCAATGTCAGAGTATAATACAAACAAAATTACAAATCAAAGAGCTTTCAATATTTACATAGAATTAATAGCCAACTGACATTGTCACTTTATTATTGCATTTCAATTAACAACTTTTTCATTAAACATTTCACCTCGAGTGTCATACAAAATAAGTATCGACAAATAATTTTATGCATCTTGTGCGCAAAATTTTGCAGATAAAGACCAAAAAAGTAAAGAACGAATTTTGCTACTCGGAGACAGCAGAGATTGGCCTATCGATATCGTGTTAATGAGTCCCGGTTAATTGGCATGTAGAGGTCTTTCCAACTCGCAGCTGCTGTGTTGGCACACACAATTTCAACAACAAAAGAATAACGTGGAACAAAAGTTTGTTGTTTTAACACTCGATCGAGATTTTTTTGCAATTTATTTGCAAGAATAAATAAGAAAGGACTAGTTTCACCGACAGGGACAAAAATATACGTACAAATATATATCAAATTTATATTTATTATATAAATATTGTATATTTTTTTAAATTTATATTTATTTTATATTAAATTTATATAAGTTATTGCCGCTTTATAAATAATTTATAAATGAGATATACGTAGAATATATACGAATATATTTTAGGTATATAAAATATATGTAAAATATATTTTGAACTATATTTTTGTCCATGTGGGCATTAATTTACAAAGAAAAGTAACTTACAATGTAATACGAAAATATGATTAGAATTAAACTTTTAGAGAATGAGATTCGGTGCCAATAAATTTGTTACTACATTGTGCGTCAACTTTACGATAGAAAAATACCATGCAAACATGACGGAAATAAAGCTTTCTAAAATTCAAATTAAAAGGACAACTATGCCATTCTTGTCTTTAAAAAGGGTACCATCAATTGAAATTTGAAACTGAAGTTTTTCGATTTGATCCTAATCAGTTTGTTATTAAAATAAATTACCGATCAACTCGCAACATCAATCTCTCCGACATTCAATAGAAATATCTAAAGATATATTTGTCATTTTGAAAATATCGTTTCAAAGTTTTATTACCGATTGGTGCAAAAGATATGATGACGTCAGAGACCAAGAGACCGATCTTAAAATACACAAAAATCATTAACCTCGCGTAAGTAAATCAGTGTCGATAAAAGTACCAGCGAATGAGGCACCGGCCGGGTTATACAAAAAAAATCTGAAGAATCGTGCTGGGACTCGTTTTCGGCGTGTAACTGCACGTCGTAAAGGAGAATGAATAGGACAAACGGTTCTGCGCGAAGGATGCGACCAGTATCTCGATAGCAGCATATCGCAGACTTAATGGAAATAAATAATTTGATTGAGATTAGGAATTCGGGGAAGCCGGTCCATGCCAGGTCTGACCTTCTGTACTCAACTCGTCTTTTTTTAGCCATTCGCCTCTCCAGCTCAAATTCCAATTAAAAATTTTCAGCCTGCGAATCGCCCGCTCGTAGATCCCAACTAATTTAAGATCATCGCTCACGATAACGAGCGTGCACGGTCTCCACCTGAAATAATTCCGCAAGTCCTCTGACGTTTTTTTAATTTAACTCCAAAAATTGCCGAAACGTTTTACAAGAACGAAATAAATTTCTAATACAATCAGGTATACAATTTTATTTATTTGTACGAAATTTCTTCCAAATAATTTAGATTGTTAACTTCAGTTCAACGTGAAAAGTTTGTTCCCGTGTGTTTCAAGTTGAACCATAATTCAATTTGTATTATGGACCGATAACACGCCTCACAGTTTGTATAATATTAGACTAATGATTTCTTCGGCTACCCTTTGCGACTTCTATTTGCCTGAGAGATTAGATCTTACGGAACCATCTGGTGTCGGTCGGTACAAGACCAGTCAGTTGCATACCTACACAACATCCGTATGACAATGACTTTCCAAATAACCATGGCCCAGGGACATCTGTAATGTACAAAACATAATGCATTCATCAGTCATAGTTTTAAAACAGGGACCAAAACAGAAAAACATCACGAATTTTCTGAAACTGAGCGTGTAATTGTTCTTAGATACAAAATATAAATAACAAAATAAACTATATTTTCACAACAACTTAGAAAAAAATATATTATTATTTAATATGCCATTAAAATATGTATACAAAATATTTTATTTCAATAACTTTCAATAATCTTACAACAAACGAACTTTCAATGAAAAGAATTCTTGGAGAATGGATCATCGTTTAAGAACGGGACCAATTTTTTACCGAAAATGATTTTATTGTTCTAAAGACCTTTGAAGTTTCAACACTCAAACTAGAAGAACTTTTGCTTGTACACCCAAATAAGAATGTATACCTCACACAGGAACGTTGATAATTCATCAAAAACTTCAAGTCAGATCAATCGCACGCAGAAGAAAGGTAGGCCCAGAGCCAAAGCAAATTAATCAACTGTTTATCTCGTCTGTCGTACGACATATACGTTTAATTCTGCTTCTCATACGATGCAACAATTTGAATATTCAATATCAGATCGAAGACATAAAAAAATCACTTCGTCCGGTTTTGGGCAAACTTTCAATGACGAAAAATGATGAAGTACGTGATATTATAATATACCAACATTCATATCTGCTAAAACAATCAATTGGATGTGATTAATGCGTCGGTAAAATTTTTTCCTTTCTGTAACAATTATGTTCAGTTACGTGCCCCAAAATGTATAAATCGGGTTATTCGCTCATAAGTTTAATGCCTGACAAGATTAAAAAGACGGAAGTAATTGTGTCAAAAAAATTGTGGTAAATTGTTTGTAATTGGCCCTTGGCACTCGAAGTACACAGAAGTCGCGGCAAAAACAAGCGAACCACGAGTCAGTTGTTACGCAGTATCATAAGATTAACACGTGAACCTGCTCTTTGTGGTCACTACGGTCGAAACAATAATACAGTTTCACCAAAGTAATGTTCAAGTTGTCATTTAAATTGTTGACAACATTTTATAGTACGTAATTATATATTATTACATCCAATCTTCCTTTTTTAATCTTTCAGTTATTTGTTTTTTTAATTTCATTCTCATTTTATTAGTTAAACAAATTTTGTTTCATTTTTTATTATTACTTTAATCAGTACTTTATTATAAAAATTTAGTTTTTTTTAGAAATGAATACCATATTTGTTGCAAGAAAAAACTTTCAATGGACCTCACTTTTTTGTTCAAAAATTTAATGAACGCCGGCTCCTCGGACAAATAACGCGACACATGCTTAAGAATGGCCGCGAGAAGCGGGAGGGGGTGTTTTATTTGACTGGCAGACCGGTTTGTCTAATGCAGAAACCGTAAATCATGTGTATGCTAATAAGTCTCCCTCGCTTGCTTCCGCAAGACGCGTCGTATCAGCGTAGGTGATGCTTAATGTATAGCAACCCAGCGGCGAGAAACAAAAGCTGGCATAATTAAGTGAAATAATGAAAACGTTGATTATCACAAACGTAAGTTAACGGTAATGAACGAATTTTCCCTCTTGGGGCTGCAATTTTTTTCCCCCAATTAAAAATTCTCTAAACTACTTTTTTGTAAGGGTTTTGTAATAATATTGCAATAAGAGACCCTTCTGGGTGGGTTTTTGTTTTTGCAGACATCATGATTAAAAGAGCAAAACGAAGAAAGTCAATCACAAAAGTAATCTTGAAATATTTTCGGATCAGCATAATTGCGTGCCGCACGCATATACAAATGTGCTGATTCGTTATTGTTTTGCCAGATGTAACGACGATACTCGACAGCTTAATCGAACCGTATAGTGCGTGTGCGACCCCTAATTAGGTAACGTTAATTAACTCCTTGCAACTGAGAAATTTATGCTGATTTTCTGCTGCATAATCTTTTTTGTTAAAAAGAACTCCAAATCAGCATTTATCTTATTCTATAGTTTTTTGTTTTGATTTTCTTTTTCGTTTAGTTTGATTTTTTATTCTTTTTGTTTTTTATTTCTATGTCAAAATTAAAAAAATAAATTAAAATGAATTTATTATTATAGATTGTTATGAGCTCCATGAGAAGAACTTTTGATAGAGATTGTTTTTAATTTCTACTTAATCATCTTGATTCTTAATTTTGAACTCGCACTCACTTCTTACAAAAAATTCCACCTTATGAATCTCCATTCGAGGTTTTTTATCCCACCGCTCTATCGCGTCTCCTGTCCGCAATTGTTAGCTCCCGACGAGGAATTTCACTCGTCCGTGGCAAATATTTTATGGATTAAGATTAGCAGCGTCGAGGGTACAGATTCGAAGCTTCTGAATTAATTGCCAACTGATACTCTTTTACCGCTCTAGCAAAAGGTGACGAACAAATTTTTTAGACTGTTTGCTTTCCTTCTCTTCCAAGCATTCAAATCACTGCGCTGAGTTTGTTTTAATTATTACAAAACGAAATATTTTCCATAAAATTTATTGTCTGTTTGCAATTTTTGTAAACAATTTTTTTATATAATGAATAAAAAAATAGAACAAAACAATATGTAAAAGATTTCTTTCTGAATGTGTTTATATATTTCTTAAAATTATGTTTACTATTTTGTTTTCGAAAAATATAATACAACAATAATGAAACGTTTGCGAGAAAATTAGTAGGTCGAACTATTTAATAAATATACCAACCACTTGCGGTGCACTATGAGTATAATTCCGTTATGATTAATACGATTATGGAATAATGACCTGTGTTCAGTCAACCACAAGATCGAATCAAAATCGAACAAAATCAAAGACTCCCATTATTTGATTTCAAGTTATAGAAATATAAACGAGACATATATAGTTAAAGATCCTCAACGAATTTTCCAGTATAAATAATAATTGTTTATGAAATTTTTGCTTTCATATATTACGTCTATGATCATTCAACTGTTTTACTTTTTCTTTTTACAAAATTTAAAATCTACAATATATTTTTTAATAATGATGAAAACAATCTAAGTGTATAATGACTAAAATTGATACTTTTTTAAGAATCCTGTTTTTCTTTCTTGGACTGAGATATAATAATCTCGAACTTCCGAGCTATATATCTATATTTTACGACTAATTAAAGTTTACACAAAGTCAGTTTAATTATACCTATTTCAAATCGTCATTAAGTTCCATCACCGGGACTTTTTACGACCAATTATCATACTTATCAATCGAAACAAACCTCATTGTTTATATTGTCAGAGTTTAATGAAGGTCTCATCTGCCAAGCCCGAGGATTCTCGTTCTTCTCAAACTCTAATTTCAAAATTGAAATTAAAAGGGAGTAATTATTTTTTACCTTGTCTTATTTTTTTCTTGTTATTATTACTGTTTTGACGCAGCTAATAATAATAACTTTTGTTCCAAAAAGTACTATTTCAGTCATCGTTAAATGAACAAAATAAAAATTTTGAAAAACAGAATGAAAAAAATTGGCAGAGAGAAATATTTCTTATACTAAAAGTTTTACTTCCAAGTGCAATTATTGACTGTCTTGTAACTTTTACACGAATACTTAAGCGTCACGTTGAGCTTACGATCAGATCGCAGAATAGATGAATGAACGCGCATTCCATGTTGTGTGACGGTTACAGGAAACGCAGGTACCGATCCGTGACGTCATATCCGTTGAATTAATCTTCACCCTTCGTACGATTTACACCCGACCGAAAAAGTAGGGTAAATTTTCAAGACCGTTTTCTAAATTTGATATATTCAGAAACATTGAATAATAGATCAATTTCAAGTTAAAGAAGCATCTAAATGAATTTTTTATTCAAACGACAATTTTGTATAAAAATGTGCAACAATTTTCAGCAACTAGTTTTGGCGATTACAAAAATAATTCCTCGGCACACGTTCCCTGATCGAAAGATTATTTCATTTTAAAATTTAAAATAAAACTAGAAAAGAAAGAAAAAACGTCAGTTATTTATTTTATTTATTGATTGTCTTTAAAATTAAAATTTGTTTAAGTATAATAAAAACAGTTCAAATTGCTGATAAAGTAACATTTAACTATCAAAAACCTTAAAAAATAAGAATGAAAATCTTATTACTGTTTATCTGATGTCAAAACGGGGAACAACGAAAAGCAAGCTCCCTAATTGGAAAACAAACACCGCATCTCACGCTTGTACGCGCAATCAAAGATCGTTAATAAGACAATGCGTTGTACAATTCTCACGTTTTCGGGAATAAAGCACGCTTGAATTTCGGCAGATATCGCTGTTTAAATGGTAGAAAAAAAAACAGGATAGAAGCAATGCTCGGAAAGTCGCGCCTTTGTGCTTGGAATCTTTAAACGGTTCCCATGGATTTCGTCGAGGAGAAAAAGGTACGCATTTCTCTCTCATGAGAGAGAATGGCGATTCGGCAGGCGCCACGGTAGCCAGGTGTTCTAACGCACTTTCCCGTCTCTCTCTCCCTGCGACCCTTATTTCTTCGCTCACCGGCTTCTTCTTGCTCGTCCAAGCCTTGTTGCGCATCCTTTTTTTCCATCTTTCGTCTCTTTCGATGGCAGCTGAGACCTTCAAACATAATAGACCATTTCCGACCAGTTTTCAAATGTCTCATTTTGAAAAAAAAAATTTTGTTTTCAAATATGAATTAACTTTTATGTTTCAATTAATTTGTTTCGAAAATAAATAACTGGTTGTTAAATAAAATAAAACTTAATATAAATCAACTTATAGAAATACAATAAAAAATACAACCATTAAAATCGTGGCCCTAATTAAAAATTCTTGTCAAGAAATTGATTTTGATTTAATCGAGCGTGTACCTCCAATCTTCGAAATTGACTGTAAAAAAGGAACAGCGAGACGCACTATTTATAGTTATTGATAAGCGGGACATAATTATAGCCAGGGTTGAGACCCGATAAATCGAACAGGAGCACGCGATAGCAGCACGGCGTGGCGCGCAGGAAAACGCTAATCTCGCTAGTTTAATCGACAAATTTTCTGCCCGAAGCATCTTAATTGGCAAACAACTGTGAGAATATCCGCACCCCGTGCGAGTGCCTCCTGCTCGGCTGAGAAACAGAGAGAGAGAGCCAAGTAGCAAATTGAATTCGATATGTTTTATCATCGGGGCAAAATTTTCATCGCGACATAACTCTATGCCTGAGGTAATGAATAAGGGCGGGACGGCCGGAGCCGGGCAAATACGATGTGCCGTTGCACACGTTATGCAGTCAGCGTGACGCTGCAACGCCCATCGCCGCGTTAGCAATTATTGAGATTCATTACCCGCAAGAAAAGCCAAGCACTTTTAATAATCTACTTATCGAGGCCCCGACCTAGCTGGGTCTTCGATCTTCGTTTTCATATTTATAATTATATCCACCACCACTTCCCTCCTTGTCCATTATTTGTTCCGCTTTGATATTATGCAAGATATACAATGTAACCGAGGCAATTTTTTATGCTGCAATTCTAACGAGAAAAAAGTTCTTTTATTCAAAATTGAAATAATCACGAGAATATAATTCTTTTTCTCCTTGAAAATTCTAATTGAATTTGAATTTCAAATGAATTACAAATTATAAGAATAGATGAATTTTAGATCCGGTTATAAAGTTGTGTTACTTTAATTAGATAGAAAAACAGTAATAACAATTCTAAAATTGTTACAGGACTCGCATGGTTCAGATGAAGCTAACACTGCCCCAATCACCGACACGTCTCAAGATGTTCAAGTTTTGGCCGGCTCACAAAACGAGACCCACACAACTACTACATTTTCGAGAAGGTGGCAAACTTGTGATCCCCAAGACCAAAAGCTCACGGTAAGAAGATAAAACTGCAGAATCCAAAAACAACGGTTTTCTTTTGATAATTTCCTTCAGCTTGATTTATTTTGAAAACGTTGAGTGTTGAATAATAAAAATAACAAATTAAGACTGTGAAAATGAGCAATGCAAGAAGGAACTATAATCAGTACAAGGACAATGTAGCTCTGCATAAATCAGTGCTGAATTCGAGAGCGAGGCATTAAGATTTGTGTTTGACTCTTACTTGTATTATCATATTTCATGTCTAAGGTGGAATTTTTGTACATTCTGATATAAGGGCCGATTCAAAAAAAGAATCGAGATTCCCGCAGAGGTATTTAGGCTCGGCTTCACAGGTTGCTCGTTTCTCTTGGCGCGCGCATGCAACGAGTCCACCCGGTGCCATTAAAATATTTTAATAAAAGGCATCCTCTCTTTTTTAATCGATATTTATACTGGTAGAAAAGAAAAATACATTTAGATTAAAATTTAGATTAAAAACAAATTTTTTAATGAATTCACTTTATTTTTTAAATACAAAATTATTTTAATTCCCCCCTTATTTCCTTAATAGTAAAAATGAATGAATACCAATGAATTATTATCATTTAATTATTATTTTTATTATTTTATTATTCGGAATTTTTTCGTTTTATCATGAGACTTGTGCACCTTGCTGATTAATTCTGCGGCCTTACAGGGAGACACAATTAGAGTGCTCTGGGCCTACCATCAGAGCGATCCCGAACTCAACACGGCCCTTTGGCACGGCGATAAACGCGGCGGCAGAGCCCTCAGGCTAAAAGCGCCTGCTCCTCACCCACCGCCGCTTCTCGATGCACCTGATTCAAGACACTGGGATGTTAAACTCAATCGGGTAACTGCCCAACTTCCGTCATTTTAATAACACATTATCTTCCATTCTAAAAAAAAACATTTTTTAAACTAAAAATCTGTTTACCTTTTTATTAAGATATAAAATAATTTTCATCCTTTTTGTTTTTAATCTGTCCTTTCTTTTATTTTTTCAATGATTGATGAAATTTTTAATTGTTAAAATTTTTTCCAGTTTGCAGTCACCGAACATACAGTCTACTGGTGCAAAATCTTCAAAGCTCCATCCCTGAACGGAAAACATCACATGATTGGGGTAACTGAAGAAACAATTTTTTTTAATATGTTTAGTATTTAGCAAAATATGTTTAGTATTAATCAGGATATAAATTGAGTTAATTTTTTTCTCCTCAACAGTACACGCCGCTTATAGAAAAAGCAAATGAAGAACTGGTGCACCACATCATCGTTTACGAGTGTGCGTCAACGTCAAAAATTTTAGCTGATCACGCGAGACTGACCGGGTCCACTTGTTACAGTCCGACGATGCCGAAAGAATGGGACTCGTGTCTGCAGCCGGTTCTTGCCTGGGCCAGAGGAAGCAAAGGTCTCTATAAATAACAGTTCGAGGCAATTAAAATTCGCGAAAACTTGCACAACTTGTTACAGTATATAGTGAGAGAGAAAAATTTTAAATTGAATGTATTGATTTGCGCAGGCGAGTGGCTTGCCGAGCATGTGGGAATACCGATCGCGGAACACGGTGACAGTTCTTACTACATGTTGGAAGTTCATTATAACAATCCAGAGTTGAAGAAGGTCAACGATAGCAGCGGCGTGAGGCTGCATCTGACGTCCAATCTAAGAGCGCAAGAGGCCGGGATCCTTGTTGCAGGCGTGGCTGTCAGTCCCCTGCACGTGGTGCCGCCAAAGCAAAAGGAATACGCCACCGCGGGATACTGCAATCCTCATTGTACAGATTCGGTATACATATATGCTTATTATAAGTCCGCACTTTTATTTCTACCGTCCCTTCAAAAATATAAATCACCTTCTTAAAACTTGACCTCGCCTGCTCGATACCTCTATGCAACGCTTGATTTCTAAAATTACTCATCGCGCTTCATTTACTGTACTTATTACTCGATTTATCAATCATTTTATTTTTTTTTTCATTTTTTTCTTTTTATTTTATGAAATCGAAATTAAAAATAATTTGTGCAATAACATTCCTGTTATTCCAATATATCTTCGATTATCTGAATCGATAATCGATCTTTTTGAATAAATAAGAACAAACAGACGTTGCAACATATATCTAATCCACTTCTTTTATTTATCAGATGTTCCCAGAGGAAGGTGTAAATGTGGTTTCGGTAGTTCTACACTCGCACTTAGCCGGAAGACGTTTGAGCCTAAAGCACATCCGCCGCGGCAAAGAATTGCCACGTATAGTGCAGGACGACCAGTTCGACTTTGAGTACCAACAGGCGCACACCCTAGAGCAAGAGGTGAACGTGTTGCCTGGAGACGAACTTGTAGCGGAATGCGTCTATGATACCAGCGACAGGTCCCGGCCGACGCTCGGTGGCTATGCCGCTTCTCAGGAAATGTGTCTCGCCTTTATCGTGCATTATCCGCGCACTCCGTTAGCTGCCTGCTACAGCATGACCCCTGTAAAACAGCTCTTTCAAACATTTGGAGTCCACAGTTTCAAACGGGTCACTGTGGATCAACTTGAGAAATTCTTCCTCACATCTGGGTAACTAATTCTTTCATTAACAAAATTTTTTTTCTTTCATTTAATTGTCTTTCTTTTGTAAATTGTCCTAGAAATTGCAAAAAAGAAAAAATTTATTTAATTTTAACGATTTCAGTATGGACCCAAGTGCAGTACCATCGCCCGTAAACCAATTACCAGTTTATCCAGCAACAAAGCCAGGCGAAGACATCGACGAGGATCTCATCAAGCAAGCAGAATCAGCCCTGCAAGCAATGCAAGAATACTCAGAAGACAAAGACAATGATAACGTTTTTTCACGGCTTGTGATTGAGGAGCCAGCGGAATTCAGAGGTGAAAAATTAATTTCGAAATTTTAAAATGATGAATGAATTTCTCAATTTAATATTTAATAAATATTAATTTTATTTGTTTATGTTATTTATTTATTTATTATTGGTTACAGGAAGGACTTTAGCAGACCATATGTCAGCCTTACCATGGACGGACGAACTCCTCTCCCGTTCCATTGAAAACAGTATTTATCATGGGATGCACATGACTTTTTGCAGAAAGAGGGATGATAAATTGGCACTGGTAAACATTTTTAATTGAATTATAGGAAGATGTGACATCAAATTGAAATATTATTTAGTCTGTCAAGAAAATGCTAATATAAATGCATCCCTTTCAGCCGGCTGATATTCAGACGTTCCCGAATTTCACTGCTCTTCCTGAAAAGAACGTGACATTATGCAGCAACGTGAAGCTCGCATCAAGCTCATTACCGATACCTCGCGCGACGCCTGCTATTGTATTGACAGTAACAGTGATCGCGATAAGTTGGTTTGGATTACTCTAATCGCTGATGAACCAACGAAAAACCAAATGCGCTTTGTATCATATACCTTCGCAAATAATGTACATTCGCTTTTCACGTCACTATTATTTATTTAACGAAAGTTTTCGGTAATTGTTGATAACGAAAACTGATTCGGTTAATTATTATAGATCTATCACAAGAGTTGTAAATATATTTATACATAAAACACGTTGTGAATGTATATGTTTATTTTTAAGGCCACGCTACTTTTTAAGAAGTTTATGAAACAATTTTTTATTTCTATAATAAAAAGTTTCTTTTGAGACATCGTTAATTTTGTGTCTCATTTGTTACTGTCTCCCACTGGTGCATAAATAGTTTAAATAACTATCGGGATCATTCGAACATAAATGATCTTTGTATTCACTTTTCAATCATTTTATTTACATAGAAAACCAACTCAAAAAATACAATTTTTATCTGAAAACAAAAAAAATATATAGGAAAATTACAAAAACTCACGCGTTCTTGCTTAAAGTATAAATACTGATATTGTATAACTTAAATCTCAATTTTGTCTTAAAATTATAATTTTTTAATCTAGTCGGTATCGTGTGCTTTGAATCTATCATACATTGTGTTGACCTTGATTAATTGATCTGTGACTCAACCATCACAATGTTACAATTACAACGATAGATTATTTTGTGCCTTAATTATCATTACTTGTAAGCCTCTTAATGTACAATTTTGCAAACAAAATGTTTCTAAAAAGATTTCGATGTTTTGTTGAAATGAATTTTCATTTTCAGTCAATCATTTCTAAACAAATAGTTAAAAAGAAACAAAATTTACATTATTAATCATCGGAAAAGCATCAATATATCCAGCATGATGATATCCAAAATAAAAATGACTTTTCTTCTAAGTACTTGACCCTTTTTACAATGGCTTTTTTATAAGATTACATAGATCAACAATTTGAAAGATAGATTTTTCGTGTAGATTACAATAAATTCAAATTTAATACAAAGAACTCCTTCGGTTGGTTGTTAAAACCACGACGTTCTGTTGAAAAGTATCCAATACATATTTACATTCAAATTGTGATCAACTTTAATAAGTCACAATCTTTTTATTATAATTCATTACATTATAAGGTTCAGATGTGTTGGATACTTCTGAACTATCGTTGAAAATCTCATACAAAACTATAAATATCAATAAATAAGCCTTCTTTTATACAAATGGTAGATCTGAATAAAGGTACTATAAAAATTATTATTTAATCATCGGAACGTAAATAGAGAGCTTATGATTTGCAAACCGTTGGCAAGAAAATTGATTGGCAAGTCGGTATAGTTGCTTGATGAATCTTTGGCAATAATCTTTATCAATAAAACTGACACAAAAAATAAGCTGTGTCATTGTGACACGCTAAATTTCAAAAGAACTACAAAACTAGAAAATATTCGGCAGAAAACTTTCATGGAAGGATCGATTTCAAAATCGACGAGTATTTGGCGACGTGATTTTCTTAGAAAAAACTTGTGTAGAGATTTCAGAACTTCAGTCTCTGCATCAGTTTGTCCGTTCTGAATACTTAAAAGAATATTTTAAAGGACGCGATTTGTGTTGTGCTGAAAATTGCTGGACAATTATCACAATTTTTTCCTCCATGATATGACATTGCTACTATCTCTAATCGGAACAATTTTTTGCGATCTCCTGGAGCATACTCAAAATTTGATCGAGCTCCTGACGAAAATAACAAAGTTGGCTGGATTTATCTTGTCCGCCGCTGCAATCACGACATTGTGCTCGGCTGCGCATCAACTGGCGCACCAAATTTTGAAGCGTCAGCTCACGGCTTTCGTGTCGCTGTTGCAAAATCGTTATTTTGTCTTGGAGTTGCTGCAACTGGTCAGTGTCCTGGAAATTTAAACAATAACGATCAATCTTAAGAATAATTTTAAAATAAATAAAAATTTTCAATTTATTTTCGAAAATTCATTAAAAAAATCATTCTTGAAATCTTACCGTTGCAGATAGATATTTGACTTTTTGACTCAAAGACTTGATTTTGGTTTCCATATGATCGCGTTCAGCTTTAAAGACAATGGCCTGGTCTTTGAAATCTTGCATCTTTCTCAGTTGATCCCTCAGATGATTTATTACCACCATTTGATTGTTCAGCTGGCCCTGTTCAAATAAATATTATTTTATTTATTATTGAGCATTGGTTTCATCTAGCAATTACTTGGAAATTAATTATATCTACCTTCGATTCTGCTAATTTAGTAGAATACGCCTTAACAACGTCAGCCAATTCATGTTCATGTTCTTCCTGAAGCATGTTGAGGTCTTGAATTCTTTTATTTTTCATTGCAATCAATTCTTTGTTAACTTGCAAAAGCTCTTCTTTTAATGCCCCGTTTTCATAAAATGTTCTTTTGGAAGAATCACCATTGACCATCGGGTGCTCCGAGTACTGAACAGGATCGTACAGTTTTTGCATAGATGACGATAACCTATGTCCACCGTTCTGATAATTTGAATTGTGATCGTTGACTTCTGTCATTCGGTGCAGCGAAGACGAACGCGTTAAATTTTTCCTTTCGTTCAACAATTTTTCTCTCTCCTTTTGTAATCTGAAAACCAAATTGTAAAACCAAATTTACATGAAGAAATTAATTTTTTGTACAATTCATAAGTAACTTTCGGCTGACCTCTTAGTTGTCTTCTGTAACTCTTGCAAATCCTTGGAAATCTTGGCGATAGTTTTGTCTTTATTAGCAACCTCGAGTTTAAGTCCCCGAATCGTTGCCAGTAAATGAGTATCTTCTTTCGAATGCGACCTCGGTCCCCGGCCATTTCTCTCCTCACTTCTTTTGCCATCGAATTGATTCGGAACAGTCTGTGTGGATCCATCGGTGTACATCTTTCTATCATTCGAGAAGTTGAGGTCCATTATTTGCTGTTGCAGTTCCGACACTCGAACCGCGTGCTTTTCGTTCGCTTCGTCCAGTCGCCTCTGCAAGTCGGTTATCTGTCTTCTTGCAACTTCTTCCTGCCTTCTTATCTCAGCTTCAAGGACGGCAATCTTTTCTTCATAACGTTTCACCTTCTCTGCATGTGCCTTCTCTTGTTCAGAGTTCGACGACAGTAGTAAAGCCGCCATGGAATCTGGATTCTTTCTTTTGATTATGCGCTCCATCTCTTTGACTTGTCGTGTCAAGTCTAAGATCTTGTTGTTATCCAATATCACTTGATCTTTCAGTTTAAGTGTAAGTTGCTTCTCCCTCTCCACATGGCTTTTGGAAATCTAAAATAATACAACAAAGTGAATATTTAAAAGTAGAATTCAAATGCTTAAATTAAATTGAATCAAATTATATTATTCTAATCACAGTATACAGTCATCAATATCAAAATTCTCACTTGTAATTTTTCCAACAAATTCTCCTCCCTCGCTCTCATCTCGATCAACTCTTTTTCTACTGGGAACATCCCATGTTGCAGCTTGTCATAGTCCAGCTTGATCATTTTCAATTGCTCCGTTTTCGAACTGAGCTCCACCTTCAAATCCTCCATTTGCCTTTTCAAATTCAACTCCGCAGTAGTCATGGCTTGTAGTCTCGTTGTTATGAAGTTGTTTTTAATACTCAACTGTTCCTTAAACATGTTCAACTCATCCTTCAACAGACTACACTGCTGTGTTAAATCCTCATTCTTCAAACTCAAATCGCTGTTTGCCTGTCTGAGCTCCGAAGCCTCTAAATTCAGTTTCAGCGTTTCTTCCTTCAGATTTTTCACCTGATCTTGAAGCCGCTGATTCTCAATTGTGCTCCCTGCACTTCTCTGCTTTTGCCTCAACATTTTCAGCTCGTTCTGATAGTGTTTCGTGTCTTGGATCAATTTTTTATTCTCCGCTTCGTACGCTTTGATCAGCTTCTCTTGTCTTTCAAGTTCCTCCTCTAAGAGTGAAATTTTAGCATGTTCCGGTCTTCTTTCCACAATAACTTTTTCATCTGACTTCGCTTTCAGAATGATATTCTGTTTCTTCAGAGAAAATAGTTCCTGCTCGAAAGTCACTTTCATGCTCTCCATCTGTGCTTTATACCTGCGAGCCTCCGCTTCGATCTGCTCCTTCATCAATTTATTTTTGTGCTTTTCTTCGTTGTACAAAACTTCCATCTCAGTTTTGTCGAGATTCTTTTTGGATTCGTTAATTTTGTTGCTTTTCAGTTGACTTTTCGGCAAATATGAAACGGAATTCTTCGCTGTTTCTGTCTTGTTGGGACGACTGTGAGTTCTGGCTTTGACAACAGGTGGCCTCGGTTTGACACCACCCGTTGGAATCAGCGGTTGTTTTATTTGAAACCCAGCAGCCTTTTTCTCTGTCTGACATTTTGCACTGGTCTTTGCCAATTGATCGCAACTTTTTGACTTTCCAATTGGTGCTTCTTTTTGCTGCTTCTTCTTCGTCAACTCCGGAGCTGATCCCGTCCTCGACTCGACCTCGCATTTCTTCGAGGTCAAACAAAGTTCCAGCTCACTGGTCAATGATTTTGTCATCCTATGGTTTTCCTCTCTTTCTATCGACTTCTCAGCCATCAACTTTGGAATCTTATCAGCAAATAATTCCAGCCTCGGAGTCAAATTCACCTCGTACAGTTCGTCATTCGCACTAATAATTTTAGTTGCGTCTGCCAGTTTGTCCTCTTTCGCAACTCTGATTGCTTCTTCCGTTTCCGTTTGATTTTTGGCACCTCCTAAATTCAGGTACAATTCCTTATCCAAGATCTCTGATATTTCTTTCTCAGGATACGTGACGTCTTTGTTCAAATCTGTCGGTTCTCCGCTCTGTCCCCCTAGAAGTTTGAGAAAGTGTGAAAATTCTTCCTGGCCGAAACTTGAGCTACCTGACAAGCCGCCGGCCTCCATCTTTTCCATCGGTCGCTTCATCAGATCTGGGAAAAAGTTTTCATCCACGTCGGTTATCTCTTTTCTCAAATTGTTCTTCTCAGCATCATCGTCGAGTTCTCCGGCCCGTGAGTGTCGTTCGATGGGATCGTCTAGGTCCGAGTTGCTGGAGACTTCAATTTTTTGCTCCTTCTGAGCGTCGCGGTAACCTGGACGCAACTTGGAAACATTCTCGTAGATCATCTCGATGGATCCACGATCCTTATCGCTGCGCGGGCTGTTCCGAAGTTTCTCCGACTCCTTGTGAACCTGTTGCTCGATCAGCTGAAATATGTTTGCTTCGAGCGCGTTAACTCTTTCAATGGCTGCAGCTGTTTCGTTCATCTCATCCAAGACGATTGTGCTTTCCATAGGGGTTTTTGCAATCGTACAACTGTTTTTGCGCACAAGTTTCTCCGCTTCCTCCAAAAGCTCCTCGACAGAGCGCTCCTCGTCGGTGGAGTTTTTGTCCAATTTAGGAGTTTTTCCTTGGTTCAATCCAGCGCCTGCGCCGTTGGCATCTGCTATTTTACTGATTTCTTCCAAGATGATGCTTATATCTTGATCGGTTGCATCTAAATAATCAAAATTTAAAAATTAGAATAACAATAAAATGGGACGGTGCTGTTTGTGAAAAATAAAACATTTTATTATCTTATAACAATACCAAACATACTTTCAAAGTCAGATGAATATTTATCAAACGCAACCGATGCAAGGTCGCACAAAGTATCATCTTTCTTTGATTCACTTTTATGCATCTCCTAGAAAAGATAAAAATTATAGTGGATGGAACATTATTCGTTCCAGTTATAGAATGAAAGTTGGGGGAAAAATCAAGTCCATCACATACATCACTGCACATTTTCTCTTTTTGTAGAAATTCCTTTGTGGATGTATTGACATTGGACGACAGGTCGGACGGTCGTTTATCACTTGCATCCCCGTTATCCAAATGCATCTGCGATTTTTTTAGCCAGAATTGATTTTTTGGTATTGCGCCGGTTGATTTGACATTCACGTTGGTTGTCCCCACTGCTCCGATCTCTCGGACACTGACGTCCGTCGAATCTTCATCTCCGGATAACTGAAAATGCAACGCAAAAGCAATTTTAATTTGTTTGTTGTTTTTTTTATTCCTTGTTGTCAAAATTCCATGTTTCGAATCAATTTTTCGTTTCACCATTTTAAGAAACTAGAAATTGTTTACTCACATCGATGAGAGTGACGTTTTGTTGAGACATCCTCGAGATTTATTATTTTCGCAATCAATTATTTTGACACACACAAGAATCTCCGCAGCGAACGAATCATCTTTCTTCGGTTGTTTCACAGATTCAAAGAAGCCACTGATTTGTGCATCATTTTTTTTCGAGCATCGTCTCCTTGTTATGTTCTTGTTTACTATACCGATGCTACTTCGGGATTGTCGTGGAGGTGGAAATGTTGGAAACGCATGCGCCATTCCGTTTCATTCGTTTCGTTCGTTTAAAATTCGATTGCAACCGGAATGTGCGGTCTCGATTCCAATAATTCAAAACATAAACAAGACGAAAATCTCGGAACTGATATTTCACCCTTCTGATTACTTGATTGCTATTTTGCACGTAGAATGTCATTCGTTATTACGTAAATCTATTAAAATGTTAATCCAAAAATAATATCGTCATAGTTAGTTTTGTTTCACTTTTGTGTATAACGTGCAAATTTCAATCTTGAAAGTAAAAGAAAAAAGGTCATCATGATGTCTACCCCGCCGGTTTTGATACCAGAAAACGCACTGGTAAGTAATAAACATTTGTTTTTTTTTTTTTGGAAAATGAAATTCAAAAATGAAACTAATATATGATCATAATTAATTTTCATTTTATTATTTTTGTTCATGATTTTTTTTTATTAGATGATAGAGAATAAAGTGCCATCAATAAACGGGGATGGTCCGCCGCAATTAGACCTCTGTTATGATTTCAATGACCCGTCGATGTTCGAACAATTAGGCACTCAGTCAATTTTTGAGATCTGTGAAACTGAGGAAAGTAAATTTTTATGCAGCAGCGATGACAATAATACATTGGAGATTGACAATATTGATGCCGATGAGATCCTGAAAATCTTGGCCATGAAACTTAACGATGTTCACGTTGTCCTTGAACCTTTGAGCCTGGAGGAAATTCAGAAATTTACAGTCAAAAAGGAACAACGTCGGAGAGGAAGACCGTCAAAACACCTATCGTCCAAGATGGTTGTGAAGCCAAATGTTGAACAAATTCCTGTACAACTCGAACCAAAACCAGAACCAGAACCAAGAGGGATTGGCTCTAAATTCAATTTACGCCCCAGACCCAGAGTGAATTACTGCGAAATCCATTCTGGAGCACAGATCCAAAAGGTTGATACAACACGAAAGAGGAAAATTGAAAAGCCATCAAATTCGTCATCAAAAAGAAGAACAGGTGCAAGCGGCATCAAAAAAAAAAAACATTCAAGCATTGAAGATATTTCATGCATCTACTCTGTTCTCGGGTACACGACCATACTTATTTTTTTATACTTCTATATTATTCTTACAATTGTATTTATTCGTATGATCTAATGTGTATTTACCTATTTAATAATCTAATGGTATATTAATGTAAATAGACATTTTTTAATAACATATAAAAAAAGTAATAAAATCATTTATCTTCTTAACAAAAACTATTTGTTGTTTGTTGTAAACAGAATAATCAATACCTTTTTATCATATTTTTTCAGAGAGTTTCTGATATTCTGAAATTCCGGCTATAGGTGTAAAAAACTCTTTGAGGTAAAGATAAAGTATTATATTCAATTTTGTATACAAAAAAAATCACAGAGTACAAAGAGAATATAAAAAATGCTTCACACATTAAATCATAATTTTTCGCTTTTTATTTGCAGATTTCAAGATGCTTCAAGTATTTTTGTTAATGGAACAGGAAAAAGAACAAGAAAGGAACTTCCTTCTTCCTGTAAGAAAAAAATCTATGAACGGAAGTTTAAACTCAGATAAATGGTTTCTTTTCGAGTTTTGTTATCGCGACGAAAAAAAATTTCGTTTAATTGTCCCTATTCTTATTTTTGAATTGAAATTGATATTTGGCGGGCTTATTTATAGCGCTGCAGTTGGTACCGGGTTGGCGTTAACCTTAAAACTTCATCCAACTGTTGTTTTGTTTTTCTGTCTTGTCAAAAACGGAGTTATTCTTTATTGTACAGTAATTATTATTATTATATGGATCTTGTGTATTTTTCTTTTTTGTTTTTGTGTTAATTAATTTAAATACAACTTTTTGTCATCTGGTATGATTTCAAAGACATTGCTAATAAAATTGAATGAGAATTACTTTCTTTTTGCTTTTGTTCTTTAGAATCCAACTATTTCGTTTGTATAATAAGCATCCTTGAAGAAATCGTGAACCAATGCTCCGAAATGAATGACGAACAGAATCTCACACAGGTTCAAACTCAACAGTGCTATAATCAAATCAGCAATGAGCGAAACAACTCGTCTCTCAAAGCAGATAAAAGAGTACAGGTAATTATGTTTTTTTTTTCATTCTTACAACCTGGATACATATCTAATCAATCTGTTGCATTTTTGTATAACACCATTTTTCATTGGTATTGCAACAAATTGTATTATTGAATTTATATTATAATTTAATGATTTGTCATTTTTTAGTTAAGAAATTGCACATTCAAAACATTTTTTTTGTACAGATTGGAACATTGGACATTGACAATGTAAAACACCCTGTCTACAAAGGAATAAACTTGATTGGTAGACATCCAAAATGTCACATAGTTATACCTCATTTGGTAATATCAAAAATGTTCATTGGTTTTATCTGATTACGAGATATTTATAATTTCATCTCATCTTTCAGACGGTTTCAAAGCGACATGCAGAAATCGAGGCAGATGACAAAGAGACCATTTTTATAATGGATCTTCAATCATCCAATGGTACAATGATAAATAAAGTGAGTACTCAACTAGTCGTTATGAAATGGACCTGATTCTTGCTAACAATTGTAATGAGTTGTTTAATTTAATTTATTTGTTTCTGTTATCAGAAACTATTGAAACCTAATAAGTCTTATCAGTTGGTACCTAAGAATACATTGTCATTCGGTGAAGTTAATGCAATATTAAATTGTAATGACGATGACAAAAACTTCGCTGTACCAGAAACTCCGTGTCAAAATAATTTGAAACAATCGGTCAGCAGTTCCATCAATGCATCAAAGGTAAATATTCTTCATAAAAGTGTTTCCAAAAATTGAGTAATTTTTTGTCATTCAAACTTATTATTTTTAGGATCTAAAAAATCAATCAACAAGTGGCGAACCGGTTTGTAGATCAGTCTCATCGCCACTGGGAAACACGTCAAAAGTCAAACTGAAAAAAAAAGTTGAACCAGATGAATCGATCTCAAGGAGACATTCCGATTCTGTGATAAAAAGAAAGTCTACGAACAATAAAAGTATCCACAGTGATGAAGACATTTTTGATTCTTCGGTTAAAAATGATTCGAAAAGTAACAGTGTTAAGGACAGCATTATATTCGACGTCACCACCCAGCATTTTCATGATTCTTCTGCTCAAAATGATCCAAAAAGTAGCAGCGTTAAGGACGTCAGTATTTTTGATGTCACCACCCAAAATTATGTTAATGATGAAGAGGATGTTCCAGCAGCCAGTAAACGTCCATGTGAAATAGTGGAGACTAAAGATTCCCCGAACGGTTCTGAAGTTGGGACAAGTCTGAAAGGTTTATTTGGTGAGGCTGGTACGAGTGGTTGCGCGAAGAGCAATGGCAAGAGTGCAGAAAACAAAGCAATGAATCTTGAAGAAGAGAAAGTTGACGAAGAAAAAGAGAACGAGGATATAATACCAGAAAGCGACGATGAACCACTGAACGAGGAGGAAGATGACTTGTTTAAGGACCTGCCTAAATTTCGAATCCCTAATACTTTATCGAATCCCGCCAGCCCCACGTCCGTAGTTTCAAATTCGTCTGACGATTTGCCGGCCCAAAACCTGACACCGAGAACGTTGAAATTCAAAGAGGTCATGAAATCGCTGGAATCAAGCAAGATTTTCAATCAAGTCGATGACGGTTTGGATGATATCGCTAAGATAGGTTCTAGACTCTTGAACGTAAAGTCAGCTTATGACAATATTGTGGATCCAGTGAGCGGTGAACGATGCAACAGTCCAACTGAAACAGGGAGCAATCGAAATTCTCCGAAGAAAGTGGACAGTAAAAGTCAATCTGCAAAGAGAGGAACTGGGAAAAAGAAACATTTGGAAACAACTGTGTCTTCCAAGATGAGTCCTTTGGCAATAGAAAAAATCAATCAACCATCCAAAGCAGGAGTTAAAGTTAAGAATTTGAGAATTGTGTTGCAACATTTGGATGAGTCAACTAAAACTTCTCAGGAAACTAAACTTTCACAGGACAAGATGGACATTGATACCACCGAAGTCGTCAGCAATGAAGTTGCAGAGTTACCAAGCACAAAAAGAACAGCGAGGAAGTCAACTACAAAACTTGTTGATTTCACAACTAACTCTAACGTTGAGGTCAAACCGACAGAAATTGAAACAAAAAATGGTAACAAATCGAGAAGGAAAAGAAATGTCGAAGAGAGAGAAGAAATCGCCACCAAGAACCAGGTTCAGAACAAAAAATTGAAAGTTGAAAAAACTCTGCAGGTAGAAGATCAAAAAACAAGTCCTGTGTTGAATAGAAGATCTTCGAGGAGAAAAAATTTGGATGTTAGTCTGAACCAGTCCTTTGACCGATCGTCAAGTGACATCAATAAGAGTCCTCTTAATATAACAATACAGTCATCCAGGAAATCGAAGCTTAAGGTGCTATTTACTGGCGTAGATCCTGCCAAATGGAAGAAATGTTTGACCAAACTAGGTAAGATATTAATTTAAATGATTTTATTTATTTTCTGAAAGAAACTGATCGACACTCAAATGAAATTGATGGAATTAAATTTTTGCTGTTATAGGAGTGCTTGAAGCGACGAACATTGCAACGTGTTCTGTACTCCTGACAGATAAAGTGAGAAGAACAGTCAAATTTCTATGTGCCCTAGGACGAGGAATTCCAATCATCTCAGTGAAATGGATAGAAGACAGTTTCAAAGCTGGCGAATGTCTCAGTTTTGACGATTACATCTTGAAAGATATTGAAGCTGAGAAGAAATTTGAGTTCAATTTGCGAGAAAGTTTGGAATCAGCAAATGCTAAAAAATTGTTCGAGGAACTCACCATCCTACTGACACCCAAAATTGTAGTTCCTCCAATAGGAGATTTGAAAGGTATATTTTAAATGAAATTAAAAAGATAAAAGCAATGTACTAAATAAATATGCGTGTAATTGTGTTTGTTTTTTTTTACAGAAATTATAAAAACAGCCGGTGGTTCAGCTTTAATCAATTGTCCTCGAAGGTGGCCAAAAAATGTAGTAATTGTAACGACTGAAAATGATATTGAAAATGCAAAAAAGTTTGCGGCAAAATCACCGAAAGATATTACAATTCACTCAACCGAATTGATTTTGTCTGGTATATTGAGACAAAAGATAGATTTACAAAGTTTTTTAATGAACCGTTCTTAAAATTTGTACAAGACTTTTCTATGTCCGTTGTATCAGTTTTGTCTGTAAGTGTTATATTTATTGAAAAAAGCTGCCTTCAATAAAAATATTTGTTGCGCAGTCAAAATATATGTACCCAAAAATACTCGTTTGTATAATTAACCTTATCTGGTGGGTCCAAATATATGATTCTATATGTTGAAATTAAGTTGTGCCTTCATTCCTAAACAAATTTTTCCCAATTTTATCAATAACAAAATAATAAAAAAGAAAAGTTTTCCTAATAAATATTGTTCTAAAATGTATAATATATTCAAATTTTTATAAAATTTAATTTTAAAGTAATTGCTGGCAAAACTTTGTTGAATTTGAATTTGATACCAGTGAAATTAAAAAGACTTGATAGAATGTTCAAATATTACTTTTATTCAAATATTTTACAATTCATCTTATAAATATATTGAAAATATTAAAATATTGTGTAATGACATGAGTTGCAATGAAAGGATAGCTCTGCACAGCGATGTGCACATTTTATATCAATTAGATACTGAAACAAGATCTTATATGTATAGATATATCGAACTTATTTATTAAACTTTCATGACACAACATATTATTTATAATTTAACAAAAATAATCGCATTGAACGCAGACCATAAATAACAGATTATCATCAATATGCAAATTAGAAAAAAAATCAAAGTATGCCCTTCCTGTCGAGAGGAAATCAGCAAATTACATTGAAAAGAAAAATAATACATTCCTTTATACAAAGCATAAAAATTCAACACTTAACAAAGTATTTGCGAAATTAGAATAAATCGCATGATATGTTATCACAATTTAAACTTAAGTTCAGATTGGTGTTTGACGTTTCACTTAACTTTCCTTGGAGTATCGCATGTGGAAGCTTACTTTTTAAGCGAGGTGGTTTATAAATGTATGAAAGAAAGAATTTTCGGAGCATCAATTATAAAAAACATTGCTGCTTATAAATGCAATATTAAAAATATCCGTCTCTTTTATAAAAACATTTTCTTTCATCGATGTCCGGTTCAGATTATAACAAAATGTGCCTTGTTAATAAAAAAACAAACAATAGAACAATCAAAGACACACCTCTTAATTTGCGCATGGAAAATAAACTTGCTATCAAATATATTTGACATACCGTGAGATAATTTATTAATCACTCTGAATGAACAAACCGTGCATGCAATTATTTTTTTCACAATTATACATATTTACACATACAGACTGTTCGAATGTTCCGTGTAAAAAACTTTATTCCGTCTCACGGTAACAAGAATGTAAACTACAATTCATTACAAAACATCATCATCGTTGCTTTTCACAAACTTCATTACTGTGTGCTTCTAACTTAGAAAATAATTTTAAACATTGATTATTATTATGATTGTAAATTATGCGTATTTCGTCGGTTGCACATTTGTTTATATTTTTTTCTATCTGCCCTTGAACCTACTTATAAAATATTCATGTCTAAATTATGATTATCAATGTGTTCGAAGATTTTTGCGACCAATTGCAAATCGTAATCGATCAATCATCTTCATTCGTCGAAGAAATCTTTGAACATATTTTTATTTATTATTATTTTGTTTTCGTTTAATTACAGCCTGAAAGCCAACCTATTACAGAATTGTCATAATGAGTGTAAATATGAGCGTATTTTCATGAAGTAACGATTATTGTTATAAATATAATTGTTTATGCTAAAATGCTGGACAGCTATTTGATACTCTCTATATTCGCTATTAAACATGATATTTACAAAAAAATTGCAGGAATACAATTCATATCAAACAAGATATTTTTAATTGACATTGCTCCTCAGTATACGATTTACAATTATATCGAACGCGCTAACATTCGTTCATCATTCTTTCACCAGAGTTTTGTTGCTTTCCCCTGGTTGCACGCAATTATCTACTAAATTTAGTTCCAAAAGCTGAGCAACAGAAAAAAAATCGAAATTTTCCTATTCGCAAATGAGCCATTATTATTTCTAAACGCTCCAATATCACAATTGCTTCGTTTTATTATTCACGATAACGCATAATTGTTACAACATTAGTTTCATTGTTTCCATTTCATTTTTCCTTTTTAGAAACTAAAAATTTGGGCATATTGTGATTTTTATTGATTCATTTTCTCAGTCAAGAGAACAAGTCGAAAAAGTTTATATAAAACTATGTGCTGTCATTTTTTATTTGGGTATACAGTCAATGATTATATTGAAAAATAATATTCTACATAACAAAAAGCTTTTAAAAAATGTTTGTGATAAAAAAATATTTTGTAAAAAAATTTGATCAATCACAAAATATATATATATATATATATATATATATTGTAAAAATTCGACTTTCTCTTTTTACGAGGATATGATTCTAATAACAAATTTAGAATACATTACACATTCATAAGACTCGTTTAGTCACATGAAATTATAAAGAATTTAGTTTAATCCATGAAACACAAAATTTCTTTGAGCTTGAAATAAAATTGAACCCGATTGAACAACTCTTATAAAGAGTAAACATTATACGTGTGCAATTAAAAACACAAGGGAAGAAGTCTTTTATATCTTTTTTAAAGAAAATAAAAATAATAATTTTAATTTGTATCTCAATTAATGATTTTAAATGAGTAAAAATACGTATCTCTTATTTAAAAAAAAACAGTATAATTTGAATAGCTGCTAATTTATTTAATAATAAAAGGGTAATGCAACCACCAGACATATGCTCAGCTCAGCCCAGCGTATAATTTTTCTTTTGTATAAAATAAAATAATAAAATTTCACTTTAACCAGGGTACCACCAGCACTGCCACTATAACCACTGCCCTCGAAGCCCCAGCTATCGTTGCCAGCCCCTTTAAACCATCCCACAAAAACCGCGGTTTCAAGCGACCTCTGCTCTTCCAAAATCCCTTCAACATGCGAGAATTTGCTGAACGTACACACACGAAAAAGGGCCGAAAACACTGAGAAGACTTGTTTGAAGAAAGATAAAAAAACTCAGTCATTCCATTTTTATAGTTATAATAAAAAAATCCACCAAAAATGTAAAAATGTGACAAGTAATAATTGTATTCGGGGTCTTGCTGAGTGTTTGTCTGATTATGTTGCACCCGGTTTTTCCATTCTAATATAGGTAATATATGTGAATGCATCAAATGAATTTTTTTGCACACAAATATATGAAAATTCACAGAAAAAACGATACAATAGCACACGTTTAATACTGAATATTAAACAAAATTATGTAAAATTGAACCCAAATATGACTTAACTTTCTGATAAAGTATAACTATAATTCGAATTATTTACATAATCATCTAGTTTCATTCGACGTTTGGGTTCTTTGTGTTCTCTAGTTATTTCATTATTTGAAAATAACATGTTGTTTTTTCGTTATTTATTTTTTTCTACGTGTAGATGGTAGCAGCATTTTTCATAGGCATAATACAAATACAAATTTGTATTCTGTATAGAAAAAAATAGTTTGCTACAAAGAATAAATTCAACAGCCTATCACAAGTCGCCGAGAGTCTTTTTTTAAACTTGTAAATCGATTTTTAATACTTGCAACTCAATAACTGATAGTCAATTGAATAGAAATTCAAAAAGAGCTAATGCTGGGTATAATATTGTAAGAGAAATCAATTTGTTGAATTATTTTGTTATTAACGCGAATAAATATAAATAAAATGAAATAAATTGTAGATTGCACCCAAATTGGTCAAATAACCAAGCATATTTTTGTCTGATTGTAAATTTTTTTCTTCGCAAGCAGAAGTGTCGCAGAAGCAAAATAAATACACAAATAAATAAATTAAATACGTTTAAATACCATTGAAAATGACGAATGCAATAAAACAAAAAGATAAAAAAAATACTGAGCGGTAAAGCGAAATTGCAGCTAATTTGGAAATATAAAGAAGGTTGACTGCCCCATCTACACATGGCTCTCCAACGGTACTTTGAATACTTTGGATGCGAGATTAGCGTCGGGCAAGCTCTGCGGTCTGGCATTGCTTGCGTTAGTAACGTTAAAAATAACGTTGCTGGGTCCTCTGAAGCTAACTTCTATGAGAAAACTTGCATCAGTCAGATTATACCTGTTGCTGCTCAAATCCGGAGAGCTTGTTCTAAGTTGACTCTTGTTGATGGAAGTCCTGCCGCCGGCACAGTCGCTGTTACAGGCATCTTCGGCGCATGCTGTCTTGTTGTCCTGCAGTTTGTTATCGAGCCAGTGTATTTTATCAAAATCTTTTGTTCCCCCGACCGTGTGTCTCCTCTTGATCGATCGCTCAGGCATCCCGTTTTTTCTCTTTAACTTGGTACTCTCTTTTCTCACGGACTGACGTCGTTTGCTGATATTTGATTCGGTTTTCTCAGTCTTCGTTAACGACTCGGATCTCTTCAATTTCGTATTCTGTTCCGAACTGTCCGACTTGTTAAGGCTCTCGGAACGTTTGAGTTTGGACTGCGCGTTGCGGTTTTCTGTGCGCTTGTTCAACGATTCTGATCGCTTGAGCCGAGAGCGTGGCTCCAAATTTGCTTTTGTCAATCGTTCGAAACGTTCAAGTTTGTTCGAGTACGATGGATCGACGATGTTCGTCGTGCCACTGCAGCTTGCACGTTCGCACACCGACTTTTCCTTCTCCTCGGGCTGATTTAATTTTGTGCACTCAAGAAGTTTAACCAGATCTTTCTCCGACGCGTCCAGGTATAACTCGGCGCGACTTATTTTTTTACTTGAATTCGATATTAGGCGATCGTTGTTAGGAATCAAGTCTGGCGGAGGAGTCCTTGTCGAGTCGATATCTTTTTCATCGGCAATCTATAAATGTAAATCAAAATTTGTTTAATGTTTAATTCATACAATACATGATAAATGGATGAGAGATCAACATGAACTTACGTTATCTGCACAAATGATGCTAGATTTGACTATTTCCATTGGCGCTTTGTGTAAACTCGGGTCCCGGTACATTTCCGCGCACTCAACTTTCTCGTTGACCGGATTTTTATCAGGCTCCGATTGTCGGACGTCTTTTGCGGCATTTGTGAACCCTGGAAATTGTTTGGAAGATGATGGCGGTGATGTCGGAGTTGCAGACGCCGGCCCAGGGCCCGCCACGGAGGATGGATTTAGCGACTTCCACTTGCGATCGAAGGTCGATGTCAAACTGGTCAACAGGTCGCTTCCTGTAAATAAAAATGTCACGGTTTATTATACTTCCCAAGCTCAACTCCGATTGTTCGGTTTGAAACACTGAAAGCTATCGCGCGCTCATATCCAAGTTTGTGAATCATATAATTTTGTTATCTCAGCGAACCATAAAACAATAAAATACAATAACAAAAACAAAAATTATAACAAATCAGTCATTCTTTTTATATTCCTGAAAATTAAAATATGACAGCAACTTAAAACCAGACAATCTATAAACTATAGCTCTTTTCGTTCATGATTTGATGAAAAAATTTTGTTCTTTTCTTCCCATTTACACTTGCGTTCACCTCTTTTGGTCTCCAACATACAAAGTTTGCACGAAAACAAGAAATGCGCAACGCAAAAAAAGTACAAATCCAAAAACGCAAAATCGCTGGGCCATGTCTCTTTGGATTGACGAAAGCAAAATGAAGAGAGATCTTTTGAGTGCCGTGGTGCGGCACCGGTGAAAAACAAAGCAGAACGCGTTAAAGAGATTTTGCACAATGATGAGAATCGCCGACGAGGATTGAAACAAATTTTGTCGTCGCTCGTCGTCCGCAACGGCGATATCTAAAGGCAACAGCTTTGATGTTGCGTGCAAAATAGACACATTGATGGTTTTATTGTGCGGCTGGCTAAAACACAAATCCAAAGCAATGTTTTATATTGGTAATGTAAGCACAGGCGAACACTCGTTTCCTCTCCTTTCATTATTTATTATTCATTTACTCTCAAGTTCCAAAATTGTCTATCGTAAGCTACTTTGCATCTCAATTTTCAATCAAAGAGGGAGGAAAAAGAAGTTACATGAAAACATCTTTCAAAACTGAACTTCGTTAAACTTTCATCAAGTACAATCATTGTGAAATTTAATATTTTATACTTCTGCACAACATTCGAATTTGACTTTTATTTGAAAAAAATTGTTTTGAACCTTTTTATTGAACAGGATTGGATCGTTACTAAAAATTTGTTATGTTGTTTATTGTAGCTAAGAAGCAAAAAATTGAGCAAGGACAAGATGTGTGAGAGCCTCGATTAAGTGAATGAAAGCTTTATTGAAGGGGGGGACGAATGAGGCTGTGACACCGTGTGTAATTGGAGCGGCTCCTGAAATTACCTCTAAGGAACTTAGTTATGTATTTGGAGGACACTTGTGGTGCCGAGGTATCAAGCAACTGATGGAGCAACGTTGGCTCGGCGTCGGCGGCGGCCAGGGGCGTTGCTGGCATCGCCGCTGCTAGCGGTGTTGTTGCTATTTCAATGGTCGCTGCCGCTGTTGCTGCCGCGACAGCGTCCCCGTCCGTGGAGCAGTCTCCTGTTGCTGCTTTTGGCAACGGTGTCTTCGCGGGGGCGCCACCGGGCCCCCCTGATATGTAACACCACAAACCTCCCCGCGTTTGCCTACATCGAGTGTTCTCATTGTCAATTGCTTGTTCGCAACGTCTGTCTAACACGCAAGTGCAACAAACTCCCAAGGGCTTTTT
The DNA here is from genome assembly GCA_030522925.1 of Trissolcus japonicus. Lineage (NCBI taxonomy): Eukaryota > Metazoa > Arthropoda > Insecta > Hymenoptera > Scelionidae > Trissolcus > Trissolcus japonicus. Next base: position 237,563 of record JAPYZS010000131.1, on the reverse strand, counting down.
AAAACAAGCCCTTGCTTGCTTCATAACATCGATCCACATCGCATGGAAAATATTGATCAATACCATGAAATTCCATTCAGTTTTAATTATAATCATTCTTTTAAATTCTTTCAATTCCATTCAATGAAAAATTTTTACTTCAAAAACAACGTACGAATTAAATAGGGAAGAGGCCTATGCTTAGAGACATTTTTGAAATAGAATTTATTTTAAATGAAAAATGATTTCCATATTAATTAGTACACAGACAATCAAATTCATTTCGTTATGTAGTAGAATTTCGTTATATAAAAACGTAAACATAAAGTGTGTGAATAAAGTTGTGATAAAATATGTGTGGAAATATTATTTCTTATTTTTTAATAAGTATTTCTTAAGCTTCTCCCCTACAGGTATATCACAGTATCAACTATATTTTCCAGTCTTGGCTTCAAAAATTATTTAAAAACGGACGATACAACAAGTTGAATAGCGTTGCACATCTTGAATAGATAGAAACTTTCATTTATTTCAGGATTACTTTTATTTAAAAAAATAAATTATTTTATTCATTTTTTTCTTTTCAAGATATTGGATTACAATTTGATGTTGGATTTCAACAGGTGCCCATTTTTCACCGTAGTTTCTATCTAAGATACGTGCAAGGCGATACGAAATGTATGAATAAAAACATATCGTGTGCAAGATCATCGCAGTGTGTTGCATGGCGCGAAATGTACATTTACTTTGCACATCATAGCTTAGGCATAACAAAGTGAATAAGAGGAAACATAATTCAGACGTGTGTCTCATTTGTATACTCTATATATAAAAAAAAAAACTCATCGGTTCAATTTGCTTTGAAGTGAAAAGAATCTTGACATGCTTTGCGTTTGAAAAAGTAAACGTTCGTGTGATTTTCAACCCTAAATTTGCATTGATTGCTAAATGAATCTGTAATTTGACGTTTACAATTTTGGGTTGTAAACAATTCAAATTACAATGTGTGACTGTAAAAATGTTGTACGAAATTTCGCATGAGTTGTTTGGCGTCTCATTATCATTTTTAGATGATCAATGGATGATGATTGTTCTAAATTGTTCAGTGCATTTTATAAAAGCTTGTCTGAGTTAGTTGGCTTCGGTGATGCTAAGTTGTAATTGTAAACTAGTGTGGGAAGCTTCTAATCCTAAATGCGTTTCATTTTGTAGATAAACTATTTGGTTTGTGAATAAAAGTTTGTATTCGTCATTAAAAATCAATAGAACCTATAGGACCGCGTGAGAATCATGCACTGGCCAATACATTTGTCGTTTCCAACATTTTGGGATGATATGAAAAATGTTGTTCATGATATGGGATGCTCTTTTTAAGTACCTTTTCAGGTGTAAGAACCACGTGTGTATGTTAATGACTATGCGATAAAGGCTCAGAAGAGAAGTTTCCTCTGTAAAAACATGAAATATAACATTTTTTATAGATGAGTGTTTTGATGATTCGCATGTCATTGTGTCACGTTTTCAATTCAAATATTTCTAATCTTCCTCTTTCATTTGTACCTAATTGTAATTAATTTATACCTAACAGCGTCACAACTTTTCAAGACGGTACAAAAGATAGGACGTTATTTAGACCCGATTCCTAAACAATAATCGACAATAAAATTTCAAAACGAAACAAATTGGATCATTTGTTCCGTTTTTCTATCATTTTGTTTTGTTCGTTTTCAAGAAATTTATGACAAATTGAACGTATGCAGATTGAAAGCGATTATATTGAACAGTTTGAACGTCGACAATTCATGCCATCATGCAACGAGGAACTTATTCACATTCAAATTCACATGCAAAACGAGAAATGAAGATATACAAAATTTTATTGTCAACTATTGATTCCATGTTTCGATTGAATTTTGAACCGTGGTTGCTTTCTGTTTTACCTTTGAATTCAAAACTAACGTCTAGTCCAATGTTTTAATTGTAAAAATTGTGCGGAACTGCTAATATGGTGTAGTAATTGAAAGATGTTAACATACCATCGTCCGAGAATTCGCCGGAAATTCCTTGATGATGAGACGTTGGAGAAGATGAAGACTTGATTGAATTGTGGAATTCGTGTAGCGAGTCAAGACTTCCATACCGCGATGGAGTGAGAAGGCTCATGGTTGGAGAGACCTAAGGAAAAGCAATGAACAAAATATTAAAATTAAGATACGTTGATGAGTAAATACAAAATCCAAATTGATACGTACCTCCTTATCGGTCTTGAGTTTCTTGTTGATTCCATTCTTGTCGACGTCCCTCGTCTGTTGGCTGGCGCTCTTTACTTCTGGGTTATCACTTTTTTGACTTCTATCAGTCAGACTCGACCATCTCTCAGCCAACAATTTTGGCGATACAATGTTATCGAGATCATCTTCGTCCTCTTCCATTTCCTTCTTCGCCAATTGCCATTCCATCTCGATCCTTCTCTTGTCCTCCTCTCTCTTCTCCGCCTCCCGACGATGCCTGTGCTGATCACGTTGCAACATTGCCTTTGTTTCCTGCTCGAAGCGACGTATCCGTTCCTGGGTGGTTGCACTCAAATTAGCGTACGATCTTATCGTCACCTCATCGTTGCTTTGTTTCGTATCCGTGGATCCGCTCGAGATCACGGACATCCGGTCCGGAGTGGCACACGCTGACGCTGAGCCAACTTTCGGAGCATCCTGCTGGTTGCTCGTCCGCGGTGACGGGTCACTTTGCGTTGCCTCCGTTTGAGGTTTATCTTTTGCCGGTCGTTGAGACTGACTATTCGAGTACTTTTGTCGCGGGGTCGGAGTTGGATAATCAGCTGCTTCGGCGTGCTTCGATGACCGATCATATTTGTCCCGATGCAACGTTTTGTTCTCGTGCATCAGTACTATTTCGCTCACAGAACACAGACGCTCGTTTATGGCCATGCTTTGCCGGATCACCGGCAAACTTTCAGTCTCATGCTTAGATTTGAGCTGAAAGAAAAATGATCATTGCAATAATCAATCGCCTTTTTAATTTGAAAATGTTTTTCAATCCCAGAATGAAAAATTTACCTTGTCGTGTTGTTCATGATCGTCGTTGTCCGTTTCATCGTGACCCTTTTTTCTGCGTTGTATTTTACGATTGGCTGCAGATATTATTGAAGATACAATATCCTTCGCTGTGATCATTTCACGCATACCTAGTTATACAACAAACACAAGCAAATAAAATGTGCCTCTAACTACTGAAAATCAAATGAGTGATGATTTTACAAGAAGAAAAGAAAAACGAATCGTCTAAATGGAATTCTGAATGTTTCGACATTTGTGAAATGTTAAAGTGCAAAAAAAAGCTTGCAGTTTTGTGAGCTTGAAAGACCAACAATTTCATACCTTCAATTTTGTGTATATTATTCAACAGAAGATTGTGGTTTGATTGGCTATTTGTGTCCATGTTATCGTTGCTGTCCGCTGGTAAACTTAAATTAATGCTCAATCGGCTCAAGTCATCGGAATCATCATCCGTAAAAAACCAGTCGACCTGAAAATATGGTTCCATTATACATTTTAAATTGACGCTTATTAAATTTAAAGCGATCGTTACCAAAAACTAAGAAATAAATCGGACTAACGTTGTTCAATAAACTCTCGACGATTCTACATTGATGGGACATATCCGTGACCATTGTCATAACGTTATCTCTCGAACCACTGGCTTTCATCAATGTTGGACCGAACACAATGGCCATATTCTTTGCATCCATCTTATTAGCCTCGCTATGTTCTACGACCTTCTTCAAATGAAACATCAAATGCTTCAGAGTTTCGAAATGATGCTCAGGCAAATCTCTGAGTAACTTTCTTATTGTCGCCATTCGTCTCTGTGGGTCCTCGATTTTATCGGCATCGATGAACATTGGATACAAAGCTGCAGTCAACAAGGAATCTGGCAGTTGGCGAAAGAACGATTTTAAAAGCGATGATATCACATTCACATCACTCCACCTTGGATCCTAAAATACATTTATAACATTGTTACATCATCTTAATATTTTTTTTATATGTACTATGCGCGCCATGCCCGCATAATTAAGAAAAAAATTCATTATGTAAATTACAATTTGATAAATTGTGTACACATTTAATTTATACACATTTATAAACATTTCGCCCTAATGTAAGATTTTAATATAGAAAGTAAAAAATTACGGGTTTGAAATAAATACCTGCACATTGATATGTTCGAATCCCTTGTTGACGCTCTCTGTTAATTGAGAAATCGCAGCAGTGTTGCCAGGAACACGATAAATGCCGATAACTTCAAGCCCACGTTCTTCAACGATCTTGGTGCACATCTCGACGATCAGTGGCACATATTCCGAGAACGAAGACTAAAAATTAAACAGTTTTTTGAATATAGAATCATACAAATTTTATGCTTTAACAAATAAAATAGTGCAGAAATAATTGGATGTTTACCGAACGACAAAACTCTAAAGGTACTTTAAAAGTAGCACCAGTTGGTGGTAACTGTGTTGTTGTAGGTGAAGAAGGCGAACCAGTTTGGCTGTGCATCTTACGAAGTTGTTTCGCTACGCGAACCTTCCATGTTTTAGATTTAGGCGACGGGGACGTTGTCAACATATCAAAATTTTGACTTGGTTTACGCGTCTTGCTAACAGGAGACTGCCCTGTGGGTGAACGGTTCCTAAACGATGTCAACTTGCGAATGCTCTTGTGACCCGGAAGTGGACTCAGTCTTTGTACTTGTTGTGAACTGTTTGCAGAACTCGTTGGAGTTTGGGGAACAGCAAGTTGTTTTGAGGTTGTTGATGCGTCCTATAATTTCAAATCGGATGTAAATTTCAACTATCAAGTAAATCTATTATCCAACTTTTTTTTTCAATTATTTTAATTAATTTCATAAACTCACAGATGGTTTCTCTGCAGCAGCGTGTTTCTGGAGAGATCTCAACCATAGTGCCATAGAAACAGTATCTTCAGTTTGCAAAAGAACTTCTGCGTTTGTGTTTGCAACGCGCAACACATTTTTACGTTTTGTATAATCGTCAGCAACATCGACGACGGAACATCTTATGTCAACGTTAGGAACGGTATCTCCATCTGTTGTCATCGAAGGACTCTGAAACAACCAAAACAAATATATAATATGTGTTAAGTTCTATTTTTTTCTTTGCTTTCACTTTTTTTCCTATTAATTTACCTGACTATGCCTGTCCTTGTAGAAAAACAAAAGCGGACCACGCAGGACGCCCCAAGCTTGCTTCCAGGAACGATCACTAGATCGCTATAAAAAACCAATCTCATTAGATCTTACAAAACAATTTTGATTTTGCAAATCAACTATGAAAGAATGATAACAAAAATTAATACTGTACCTTGCCATCGAGCACTGTAAATTTCACGCATAAAAGTCCTTCTCTTTCCACATCGCTTCCACGAACCATAGTACTTTCAGTCGGTATACTCTGTACCGGTATACTGTCCCTGAGAAAAAAAATAATATTCCAAAATTAATAAACATTTAATTAAGGATGATCAAAGTAATTAATTTATTACTGTTCATATTTCACATTATATATATTACATACCATGATAAATACATGTCATAATTAATTAATTATACTTGATTATACAAAAATAAACCGTGCAATTAATATCTAACATATGTAAAACACATTTGCTCACCTGTTTATGATTGTATGAACCGGTTCCGAGTCACTAAGTTCCAAATCACTGTCGATGTGCATTCGTTCTGCCCATGTTGCTTTCAAGTAGGAAACTCGTCTCGTTGAACGATCCTCATCAGCTGAAATAACACCTCAGGATATTAATTTTCAATAAAAAAATATAGTTAAAAAAATTAAAAACTTGTAACTTACAAATCTGCGTATTTTTGGGTCTCCTAAGAACCACGCCATTGCTATTCGTATTCGGGTTGGATCCTACAATAAACGAACATTAAAGTTTAGTTGAACAAAAAAATTGAGAAGTCGAGAAAACAATTTTTTGAAATAATTTTCAATGTTACCAATCTGATCCCTGACGGCTTTGAGGTAACTGTCCTGTCTCTTAGCAGAGACGTTTCTCTTGTCATCTGGATCCTCTTCGGGCTGATCCTGCCACGTGTGTCGCACAGATTTATACGTCGGTTCATTGATCGCAGCCCAAGATTCAAAACTGTTGCTTCGCGCTCTCAGCTGCACAGGTTCATCGCTCGTCACGGTGGGTTCTGCCAAAATCATTAAGTTTATGAATTAATGTCTATTTATAAACAGCGATCATGCCAAAATAATCGCACCAGGTCGCAAAATCAATCCACGCGACTCGAATTAATCACAACAAACGAGTTATAACGTACACAACACACCGGGCTATATATTTTTGTATAAGTTCGTCACAGTTCATGATTAGTCATTGTTCAATGATGACGATGATTTGGATATTCTTTGTAACAAAATGTTGTGTTCAGATTCAAACATAAAAACATGCAACAAATGTTTCATCGTATAAATAAACGTTGCTTTAAATCCGATAAGCTCACTCAAGTTTATAAAATACCTCTATCTCATTATAAGCTTTGCTCTCTGCAATCCTCATGCACCGATCATACACCAAAGTTGGTGAAGCGTGTTTTGCGAGCACTATGACAAGAATTTTGTTTTTTTCACTCAAAAATGTAAGATTTTTTAAAAAAATTTCATCTCCCAATTTCTGATTCAAAATTTTATTCTTGCTTATGCTTTATTGTATTTTATCTTTTTAATTGATTCTATTTGATTTAAGAAAATTGATCTCTCACCTTCTGATTCAAAGTTTCATTCAGAATTGGAGAAACCCGAAAATATATGAAGACGAGAAAAGGAAATGTCAAATGTTTGGTAATTTGAATGTCATGGATTAAAATCAGTCAACACTCTTATCTAGTCAAGTGCAAGATAAGAACCCGTCAAGTCGATACATACAACTTTCTTACTTGAAATATATATCAATTCATCTCGATGATTATTTTTTACTCTTGGAAAATGAAAATCAGTTATTTTTAAACGCAAAAAAAAATTGAGAATCCATTTGCATCGATTGAGATGAAAGAAAAAAAAAGATGTTAAATTCAAATCACAGTTCTCGCATAAGCTCTTTGAAAATTAAAATAACATAAGCTATCTCAAATAAAACATGAAAAGCTGCTGAAATCATAATAACAAGTTTGTTTTAAACGGATCTCAAAGCGGTGTCGCTTCTTTGGGTATCATGCACATTGATTTTTGCTAATAAATCATCTCGTAAAAATTGAAAATAAAAGTGCAAAAAAAATATTGTGCATGTATTGAAACAAAAATAAAAATAATTGCATTAAAATTTACTTCTTCTCTCTTTTCAATTTTGTCAATGTCCGAATGATATTTTTTTCTTTCAACTGCAGAATGAATGATAAAAAAAAGCATGAATTGAACTGATGCACTCGTAAGCAGTTATTGACTTTATCAAGACCAGTCACACTGAACGCGATTCTACCTTTGTACTTTTCACGGTCACCTGGGACTTCGCAATGGATGTGCTTGCTGCCTATCGGTATTGTTCTGTTTCCAGATAATCCACTACCTGAATGATAATGATTGTGCATTCAACAAATCGAATGAATGGCGATGTTTATGAACGATTACATGAGCATGAAATTTATCTATTCAAAAAATAATTTTAAGTAAAAAAAAGTATTTTAACAACAAAATTTCTACTTCGTACAAAAATCATTTAAATCTTATCTTTCAAATAATCATTTCTTTAAACGAAAACTAAACAGAAACACCGTACCAGCTTCGAGAGATTTGCTCTCCCGATTGACAGTCCTCCTCTGGTCCTGGCTCTCGACCTTCGACTCGAACTCTCGTTTTCTAACAGCGACATTAGGCACACTCTTTTTATTGGTCAACCGTGACAACTCGCTCTTATATAGATGTGTCCGGTCTCCTATCACAGGTTCATCTTCGTCGCTCATCAGACAGCCCGACTCGAACTGCTTAGTCCGTCTCGAAACGATCTGCAATCCCTGAGGCGGCACCGGGAACTTATCCAGGACCTTCTTCTCCGGCCCCGGCGACGAGGGCAGGGACGAAGTGCCGTTCCTAAGTTCCTGACTCTGCTGTTGCGCGGAGCCCGCAGAATTCTCGTGAATCCTCGACAAAGTTGAAACAAAAACTGTAGCGGCCTTGCCGTTTGTACCGTTCGCTGAACAAGCATGGTGATTGTTATTGCAATTGCTATTGTTGTTGTTGCAGCTGTTATTATTGTTGTTATTATTATTGTTGTTCGTAAGTGGCGGTTGCTCGCTCTTGGATGACGAAGTCGGTTTCGCTGCCTTGCTGGACTCGCCCTTCGCAGCCGAACCCTGTCCCTCTGGCGGCCACACTTGTTTCTGCAGTTTCTGCGGCCGGGCATAAAACTCCCTCTGGATGATTCCCTGGGACCTCGCGGAGTTTCTCGGCGCAGCTGCCTTTTCCGCGAGGAACCAGCCGATGGGGTGACTCGGGCGGCGCAGAAACTCTTCCTTCTGCTCGCAGCTTTTTCTGATCCTAGACATGATGACGCTGTCCCCTGGACACTCGCCGGTCAAAGTTGAGTTCGAGTCAAAGGACGAGTAACTCTCCTTGCTCGGCGAGACGGAACCTCTGCGCGACTCCGGATCTTCGCTCTCTTGTTCGGCAGCCTCACTCGCGTGCCGCGGACCTCCCGCCGCACGTCTCGCAACCGATCGGTAGATAGGAACTTGCGGCTCGGCTCTCGACACGGGGAACCTGTGTCTGTCCAGCGATTCCGTCATACATTTGTCGTTCTTCACACGCTCGTAGATCGGATCCTTGATTCTATCATAGAGTCGCTCGCTGTCGGCTCGAGAGTAAACGGAACCTGGTCTGGAACTGCGACCGTCGTACGTTTGGAATCGGTCTATATCTTGATGCGACACCGACGGTCCTCTAAGTCGTGAGAGCAACGAACAGGACATCGCTGACGCTCCAGGTGAGACTGGTTCCGAGACGTTTGGAGTCGACGGGTGTTGAACAGTAGGCGAGGTCGATTTCCAGCGCTCCTGACTCGACTTCTTTCTCGGCATTGTTGCGGCTGAAACGGGCGCTGCTGAGCCGTAGATCTTGCTTTCATCGAGGGGCTGACTCTCCAGACCCGGAGAGGACGAGGAGGCCGAACAAACCCATGACTGGCGCATCCGGGACGAGTTGCTGGGTAACAAACCGACGCTCCGACGCTGCTTCTGCGAGAGTCGTTCTGGCGACCGCAGTCGAGGCCTCTGATTGGTCTCTGGATTATGAGCCGTCTCGCCGAAATACTGCAATCATTCAAATATCTTATCAGTCAAGTCCAAATCATTATCGCAAAGTGGACTGATTCATTCAAAAGTTTTACAACACTTTGTTGTTTAAATTATTTTGAAATCACTTTATTTACTCCATCTTTAAATTGTTTCCTATGGGAACCGTGTACGGAACAATTACGCAAAATTGAACATTCTTTTTTTTCTCATAAAACGATTTTTTATATCCTGATTGGTACATACTAAAGAGAAAAAGGATGTTTATAATCTTAAATTAGTATCAAATTATTACTGTCAATATATAGTTTAAATGGTCTGATAACAGTTTTTTTTTAAATGTTTTCAAATACTGAAAACAGATTTTATGAAACAGACGTTTTACAGATTCTACGATAAGAATATTCACTGAATAATTGAAGTAAATGTACCGCTATAAACTCATCTAAAAATGAGCACTTTTCGATTTATAATTTCTTGTTAAATAACTAATGAACAATAAAATACAAGTTTAACACAACATATGTACTAAACATATGGACATGAAAGCCAAAAGTTGTGCGAAATTTAAGAATGATGTGTTGAGAATGTTCAATTTTAGAGGTCCCCTCATGTGAAATAGCAAAAATGTCTGTTTCATCTATTAGTTTATACCTTCTGCAAAATATCATCCTCCTTTGAAACAACAAGCAACCGCAACCAGGGCCCGGCCTGCTGAATACGTTGCACCACGCTCGCATATTGCTCTCCTCTAGTGGGATTGCCGTCTACCGAGACGACCCTGTCCCCCGTTCTTAAACCGGCCTCAGCGGCGGGCGAGTTGACGTGCACCCTCTTGACGAAGATCGTGTCCATCGGCTCGTCAATGTTCGTCCTCTCGTGGCCCGGCAACATCTACGGTCAAAACAGAATCAGATGATAACTTACAAGGGCCACTCGATCTGAACAACGTCTGCATCAATTCACACTCACATAACAGGATTCCGGTGGGTAGACAATAAAGTGACGTAACGTGAAACCGAAGCCATTCTCCCCGCGTCGCAGAAGCAAAGTCCGCGGTCCGCGTGGCGGACAGTTGGTGACCAAAGAATCTTGCCCCGACTGTAACAAACCAATTGGACCAATTCAGATTTACCAAGATTGATTTCAACCACGCTTCGCAATTTTATTATTTTCGCTTCGCAATTTTGTCATTTACCGTTCGATCGGGCACATCTTGCTTGGAACTGTGATCTTCCGCCATGATTTCTGGTTCTGTTTCTGTAAACATAAATTTTTGTTTTGGAAACATGAGAAAAATTTGGTTTCAAGGAGAGGAAAAAAAAACAGAAAAAAATTGGTGAGTCACTGATTAGACTGATTTCAATTTTTGGCCGACGGCAAACTGCGAGATATAGCGTCTTATAGCCAAATTCTTGGCACATGACTTTGTTTTGATGATTTACTTTTGGCTTTTCAGCTAATTATACCGAACCGCGGACGGCAAAAATTTCTCCTTCTGACAACAATTTCACTCGATTACCTCATCAATGAAGATGTGTAAAAAATTTTGAATCTATAACGCCCGGTGCTATTTTTTCATCCAGTAAAAATAACTCAATTATGAAACGCTCTAAAAGAAAAGACAGGAACATTTTAAATTTAAACTCCTCCTCCTTCTTCTTCTCTTTTTTCTGTCATTATTATTTGGGCGAATTTGAAAAATGCGTCCGACTTTCTGAAACCAAACCGCGCGAGCAAAAATGTGTATAATTTTACATTGAACATTCAAATGGTATAAAAACATGTCATAACCGCGCAAATCTTAGATAACAGATTATGTTACAGAAAAAAAATGTACCAACATATTGAGTTACTTAGGGCTCTGTTATACATACGGACTGATCTAGTTTTTTCTTTTTCTTTTTTTTTTCTTGCAACGTCTTTTTCTTGGTTTGCCGATTATTACTTCAGCCTCGTTAGGTTTTATTGCTCCTGTTCATTTCGTTGTATATAATTTAACAGCAACCCATAAAACAAGATTGCGCCCGAGTTTCGACATTTAGAATCAACTTTTGCCAGGCATAATTTTAATCGTCGGTGCCTTCCAGTTGTGCATAGTGAAACGGTTCTCCTATTTTATCACCCGCCTGCAAAAGCAACAAATAAGGATAAACAATTTGAACGAGCCAACAACACATTTCGCACAAAACAATTACACCAAGTTTTTATTATCTATTGTTATAACAAATTATCATCGACGCGTGAAAAGTCGAATCACGAGCTCAACTCGGAGCAGACACAATGAACATCAATTAATGAAAATAAACCTCCCGATAGATTTTAAATTGTCAAAATTGACGTCCGGCAATGAAATCATTTTTCGGGGCCAACTTCTTTTTATTTTATTTTATTTTTTTCATCAAGTTGAACTCTGACAGGCAGGAACTGACATCAAAAACAGATTTATCAAGCGAATTGGAATAAATTTAAATTGAAAGATGAACTAAAAAAAACGTCTGAGCGGAGCCTTGAAAGACGGTCGCTGTCAATGGGTTGCGTCTAAAAACTCGGAGACGACGGAGCTGCAACGCAACGAGACGTGGAAAATTCGCACGTCAAGCTGGGAAACACATTGTGAGGATTGGGAATGAAAAATATTGAGCGCACAATTGTTATACCATTCCGAGAGCATCGTGATCGGGCTGAAAGTGGGCTGGAAACTTTCTCCGCGACGGCAAAGGCGATCGGACATCTCCAGCGGGTAAAGCGGAGGAGCAAACCGTTCGATCACACCGAATTGCGTGCCGAAGTTGCGTAATTGTGATCACGCAAACAAACACTCGTCGCAACAAAAAGCATTGCGGAACGCGCGCGCTTTAACCTGCGTCGTGCTCGCGCGCGACTCATCGGCCGCGGTCAGCCAGCGGAGCAGCTGTCGGCGGGACGGATCCTGGTCGGGATTAACGCGCGCCCGCTAATCAAGCCAACTATTTCGAGCGGGGCAGTCGCGATTATGCTTCACGAGCAACGTTTGTCAAACCCACGACAACATGGCGGTTTTCCATTCAGCACTGGAGCTTCGTTCTTTCCCACTTGGCAGAGCCCAACTTTCAACAACCGCGCGCGGCGCTGACGTCGCGGTTCTCTCCTCCCCCGCGCGGTCCCCTTTCATCACATCAGATCTGTCTGGAACTTATCTTTCCAATAAATAATTACTAAACTATTTTCATTCCCAATTTGTATAAATAATGATGTCTACTGACAAATTTGATCGATCTCTTGATCATTATTGTTTTTGTTTGTTTATTTTGAATTTTTAATGTTTTATAATACCTGTTAAAACGTGTTTATAATTTTTTAATTCTGATTGGATTACGATTGTTGATTTATTTTACTTATTGACAATTTAAAAGTCCAACTTCCCCCCACTTTTTTGCGGTTTCTTTGATATAATTTGCAATGCAAATGGTTTTGGATTACGTCGCCAGGGGGCAGTACAGCTTGGATTATTAATATTTTTATTTCGAAACATAGTTATTTGAAGCCTACGTCTATTATTAGTTATATTAAGTTAGTCAAATTCATATCAATTTTTGAATCATTTTTTTAATGTGTTTAAATATTTTAGAGATGAAATTTTTTTTCAGGAGACAACTGTTATGTTGATGGAAGATATAAACTTTGAAATGAGATTCCAACCTTATCGGCAGTCGATAAGTTAGGGTTCTTACCGGGTATTTAAAATACTTATTTAAAATACTCGAATTTAAATAGCCCCGAACCCTGAATGTAATATAAAACGTTAGTTGTAGTGGATTTGATTGTTTTTATTTCATTTTTTTTCTTTTATTTTATATAGAAATAAATTTCTGACTGATACCAACATAAGATTTACAAGATTTATTATTTTAGTGTGCCATTGTTCTACAATCTGAAGCTCACATTTTATCTGAAGCTTTCACAATTTTTTTTTTAAACTTCAATAAATTTCATTATTTTCAAAATGGCTTCACAAATAAGGGTGATAAATCAGAAAATGCATTATTAGTTCTGGTAATCACTCTTTTTATTCCAAAATTTAAGTACATTCGGTATATACGCAATCGAGTATATATCTGTAAGATTTATTTTAACACTTGTATAAAGCAAATTTATATATTTGTGTGGATACTGACTCGAATAGAAATTTCATCATTTTTTAAGTACCCTTTTTGAGAATTCACGAGTTCTGAAAATGGTAACAGCCGCGAAGTACCATACGCGCCCCCTTCTCTGATGTCAACGGGTTTGAAACTTTTTGTAACTTCTTTTTTCCACGAATTCCACGTGAGTATTGTGAATGTAAATGTCACATTGTACAAAAAAAAATTGTTCCCCTTGAATAATTTCCCCCAATATTTCTCCAGAAACAGTCCCAAAAAATCGTCGTCGTCCTCGAATTTACACCTTCGAGCATAAAGTCTCCACTTGAGGCCACGAATCCAAAAGTAGTTGCTATAACTTTTCAGTTCAGATGACAATTTCGAAATGTTGGGAATTTCGATGGTAATCGTGCTTGTTTGCCTTCCTTCGCTTGATTCTGGTAACATGAAAGAAATTTAATTCAATTTTTTATCAATTAAAAAAATTTAATCAAACATTAAATTATTTTTTATTAAAAGTATAAGGAATATAATTATTATTAAGAATTTTTGTTCTTACTAGTTGGCAGTCCAACTATGCCAGTGCAAACATTTTGAACACCAGGCACAATTTTGGCCGAGATGTTTGCAATGAAATGATTCGCCTTTTCATGCAACAGTTTGCAATGATAAGCTATTGAGACGTTCAATAAATCCGCCACATTTTCCTCGTTCAATTGTTGAATAAAATAATCTTCGCAGATTTTTTTGAGGACCTTATCCTTGAACTCGGAAGCTATGATCAACAATTTTTTGTCTATGTTCTTCGAGTTAACTTTGTTGGTGTATAAAAATTCGACAAACTTCTGAAACGCCCCGTTCAAGTCTTTATAATTGACACAAAGTTTTTGACTGGTACCGATGTTCTTGATCTTTTTTGCCATCGTTTTGTTTCGCGACGAGAGGACGATTTTATGCGCAGGAATTTCCTCGTCGGCTGTACGCAGCCACATGTCCGAAAGATACGGCGATTTGTACAAAGAACCAAAAAATTGAAAAACATTTGGTGATACATCTCCCATACTGAAAATTATAAACAATAAAAATTGTATTGGTTTTTCAATATAATAATATATAACAATAAAAAAATTAATTGAAACGAATTTAGATCTTCAGTTATATTAAGTGTGAATTTACATTTGTTTGAATGTGCAAACCTTATTGACATTTCGTTGATTTATTTTTTAATTTTTTTATTAAAAAAAGTTGTATTCAATTTGTTGAATTAATTTTTTATATGAGATGTTACAGAGAAATTGTATACTTACTTGAATTAAAATGATATTAAGTTGAAATTTGTATCCAATCGCAGAATAAAACGAGAAAAAATGTTTAAAAACACAAATTTTATAAAACGCGTGTACTCACTAGCATTAAATGGAAGTGTCTAAATCATTGTTTTGAGTATGGTCAGCATTGTGTTGACAAAATAACGTCAGTGTCTTGCAATCACTGCCTAGCGATCCAAAATTTTTCAAATCAGTTGTCAAATAATTTTTCAAATGTTTACTCAAACTTTATACATAAAATTCAACTACTTGAATTTGGAAAAAAACAACAATTTTTTAGTTCAGTTTTTAATTTCCATCCCGATCTCCATGACAATACAATTGAGATGTTTTCTCATGAAAAGATTGACGCAAGAATGTTTAATTGAAATAATGTATGTTTTCAGGTCAATGCTTAGATGGCCAGGAATCCAACATATTTATCCGCGACGAATGTGTATGAAGATCGAAAAAATGAGAAATGTTTTGCAATCTCTTTCTAAATTAAAAATGTTCAACCGTGCGAATTCGCGTCACAAAAGTTTTAACAATTCATAAAAGAGAGAAAACATTTGCAGCCGAAAGGACATCAAAATTACATCTGCACAAGTGCATACGTCTATTTATAATCATTGTTTCATCAGACTTTTTGCAAACTGTTCCCCAAAAATCAAAGTAATAAAAAAACTGAAGTTTACATTTTTTAAATTTAATAGTTTACGATAAACAATAGGAAACAGAAGTGTAAACAAACTTTTGTTTACTTTTTTTTCTCAAAAAGATAGTTAGATTTTGTGGGAAAATACCTTAATAAACACTCACCTTTCATAGCAACAATAAAAACAAAACAACCAAAAAAAAAAATTGTCCATCTTCAGAATCGAAAAATGGCGCGCGTCACGTCCGTCGCCCTTCGTGGATGTCCGTACGAGATCGCGCGCCGGGGTCTACTTGTTTGAAAGCACGGAGCCCCGCCCTGCAGCGCACTAGCGCCGTGTTGCGAGTGGCAGTTCGTAGCCTGTAGACACCGTCTCGGCCCGTGTGTACGCTCAAGAACAAATTTCGCTCCAGGTGCCGCAGAAGCGTTCGTCCGGGTTCGCGTCGATGCCGAGAGCCGCTCGGGACCGCTGGAACTTTGCGTCTGAGGCGTTTTCGTAAGGGTGTGAGCCCGTGGGAGCGACGGGCGCGGACCGGCATCGATCAGTCGGTTTGTCGTGAGGGCTGCAGCGCGTCGCTGCTCGAGTTGCCGCCGGTGTCTCGCCAAAAGTGCCGCCGCGACGTTCAAAGTGTTTTGTGTCAACGACAAATGTGAGCGTCCGTTCGCCGGCACAGCACCAAGTTCAAGGTAATTTTGCTCGGCCCCGTGCAACTCTCGGCAGCCCCGTGTAATCGATAACAGCGCCGCTCATTTTTACGCACTTCCATATTTTTCCATCCTCGGTTCCTCTCTTTCTCTCCCTGTCATCTCGTTCCCCCGTTCCTCATGACGGTTCACGTCAACTCAATCCCCTGTCAAGACTATCGTCAAGAGGTGGCTGAGGTCTCGAGTTGTTTTTTTCTTCTATTTTGTTTCATTCAATATGGCCGCGCGATTGTCAAACTGAAAAAAAAACCGAGCGTCGGTAGGGGAGCGCGCAGCTCCTGGGCCGATCGCGGTTTTTTTGAGGTTGGGTTGTCCGCCCGCCTCGATGACGCAAATCGCCGCGGCGTCGGTCGTGAATATTGTACGCACCCGGGGCACACCGACGCCCGCCTTTTTCGCGCCTCCTTTTGCCGTCCTCCTGCTCGCCCCTTGACAGTTTTTAAATAGACGTGACGGCGCTTTTTGTCAGCCCGATAGGCGCCCGGACCGATTCTGTCCCGTTCCAATTGTTTTCTTTCCCCTGTTCAGCGAGAAAATCATTGCTCCGCTAATTAAAATACTAATCAAGCTGAGTGTATGGGAACGTCCGCGGAGATTATAAATAAAGCAGTCGGTGGGTTGTAGACACGGTGTGTTTTTTTTAATGGGCCGCTCTTTTAATGTCAATTGGAATCATGCGGCTTGGCTATTCAAATAAAAGTCGAGTTGCTCCAATTTCGTTATCGAGGAATTATGATGTTTGACTAACTCCGCGATGGTTGCGACAATCACGTTTGAGATCATTAGACCTACATTAGATCTTCATACTTGGCTGTGCTCGTTTGTTTGTGAAATTTATGAATGACACTCCTGAATGATGCACCGATCAATAACACCGAGATTTCCCCTTCTGTTTGTCATATTATTTTGATCATTTTATTCTTTCTTTGGTTAAGTTTGTAAATTTTGTTTTTGTTTTTTTTGCACCAAATCAAAACAATGGAAGAACTGAAAATAATTGTTGTTTATTCAACAATTGGATCACTGAGATTGACGTGGGTTTTAATTTTGTTATTGAATTGCATTTTATTTATTTATTTCAGTTGAGCAACGAAAACGTACAAAAACAAAATTTTGGTTTTCACATCAAAAAAGGATGTTGGGCATTTTTGCTCGAGATTGACGTACATTTCTCAAAGGGCAACAGCGACGCCTATCTTTTGTGACAGTAGAAAAATCAATAAAAATAAAGGTCGCTGAACTTGCAAACTGGAATAAATAAAAATAACCGGTGCTCCTCCCCGATACCTGTCGAGAAGAAAAAAATCTGATCAACGATAAGTCGCGTTTGACATCAAACAAAATATGTGACAGTTTTTGGAGTTAATCAAAAGGAGCCAGGGTCGGAAAGTCAAAGTAACGATTTTCAGTTTCAGAATTATGTGTTCCATTGCGAGAGAGCCGAATTAATGAGACTTTAATGACATTCAAAAATGCACAATCAACGAGTGCAATTTCAAGTTATCTTATCACTCGCTTTCTGTTGTCCAACTTATTTTCATATTTATCGTCTCGAAATGGAGGAAAAAGAGTGAACCTTTTTTTTGTTTCACTAGCTTTGAGATGGAAAATTTTCATTCGTAACGAGATGGAAGGTGGGGAGAAAAAGTGTAGGTGAGATGCAAGTGACATTCGGATAACAGCGCCACAGTTGTACTTAATTTGATGTAAATAAATAGCGAGCAGATTATGAACATAACACACGCTCTGTTTGCATGAAATAGAAAAAAACACCAAGCTCACACTGAATATGAGAAACTGTTTCGAATGCAAGTTGTCCGTTGTTATTACTTGGTCAATTGCTGTTGCAGCTGTACTAATTGACTTTAATCACTATAAAACCCTGTCTCTGTCTTCGAAAACAAAACGTCATGAATTTTTTAAAGAGACATTTCAGCAAACAATTGTTCGGATCTTTAAAAATAAGAACATTATTATTATTATTATTATTTCAGTATTATCTTTGACTTTTTTTGATGTTGCAAATTTTGAACAACTCAAGGTAATTGGTTTTTATTATAAAAAGTTTATATCAACTTTATGAAGCTTTTTATTAGTAACTTTATCTAAAAATAGCCCGTTTTTGACAAAAATTTATATCACTGTTAGTTGAAATTGGTTAAAAATGTTTGAAAAACGTGACACAGCTATTCTTTAATTTTAATTCCTAATTTTATTTTTTACTTTTTTGTTTTCTGACAATTTTGGTGCAGTGGATAAAGTAGTAGACCTCAGACTCAAGGGGCGCAGGTTCGATTCCTACTAAATGGAAATTTTTTCGCAGAAAAATCTTTTTAGAAATAAGGCTTTTGTAGAAAAGATTCCTTACTTTATTTTCTCTAATTAAAAAATCAAACTTTTTGTTTTGTTTTTGACTGTACCATCACAATCATCTTAAAAAAAAGACTTCAATTAAGTTTGTGAAAAAAATGTGATAAACCCTTGTGTACTTCAAGACTGGAGTGTCATATTCTAAAAGTTTCATCGGGCACAGGTTAAGCATCTTTGGTACAACTATTAATCGAGGAGGTTGACTTTTTGTATTCATCGTTACCCTGTGCTCTCCTCTTATGAGGCCGTTTTCCCGGCTGGCACACGACAACGGCCGAGTTCCATAGGACGGTTAGTAGGGCGCACGACTCACGCTCGAAGGACAGCTTGACGTTTTTGACTCCGACGTTACACTCCCTTCCTCTTTCACAGCGCATCCAAATTGTTTACTCTTGTCCCATCTTTCCCTTGGCAGCTGAATGAAAAATACTAATTTCATTTGCTTTCAACAAGAAAAACAGTTTTCCTTCTTTCTATTTCACTCCTCTTTTTTTTTTTTTATTTTTTTTCCTTCATTTCTCTGAAGGTTCTTTTCAAGAACAATTTTGTTTCATAATTTTGTCTGGCGGATTAATTAGAATGGCGCAGCGTTTTCACATTCAAAACCGTTGAATTTTACAAGAAGGCCAGTTCCTGATTCGATTACAATTTGACGTCAGATCGAGCAAGATGAAACGCTGAGCGTGCAAGAAACAGAAAAAAAATGAAACAAACGACAATTACAATCAACACAAAGAGTGTTGATCGGATGGTCTTGGAATGTCTTTTGCGGCGAAGATGGTCGTGACCTTCTGGCAAAATTTGGAATCGGTTTTGAAAGATTGATGGAAAACGAGGATGTGAAAATTGGTCGGTGAAAATTATGATGAAAGCTCCGCTTCTCGGATCAATGAAAAGCGATCGAGAATAGCAAGAGCGGGCCGAAAGAGCGACGGGGGAAATGAAAAAAGAATCAATATCTCATTGGTTATCCTAAGCCGGTACTAATGTCAACTAGAAAATGATTTTGAGAGCGAGTACGTTGACGTAGCAGCGCCCGAAACACGCCCACCGGCGCGAGAGAAAGACAAATAAATTTGCAAATGCAATTTTGCCGGAGCGAGGGAGAGGGCGCATCGGAAGAGAGAAATTGGTCCTCGGCCCGCGTCGACGCACTGCATCCGCCAGGTGTAATATATGTTGGTTTGACGTCACCCGTAGCCTGCTTTGACGTCATTCACCTGCCATCTCTGTCTACGTCGATTCACCCCCCGCCCCCGCCCCAACGACTCCTCGGGACAGCCGTTTCGATAACCCCGCGCGCAACTCCGCTCGCTTTTTCTTTTTCTCTCTGTTCTTTTCGTACTCCGTTGGGAAAACTAGAAGACCAAATTTGCCTGCAATTTAATCGCTCAATTATTTGGTTTCACATGCTTTTCCCTTCTTTTTTCATTTTATTTTTATTTATTTTTATTTTGTATTTTTAAATTTTTTTTTTAAACTTGAGTACTATTTGTTGAACGAAATAATTGAGTTTAAAAGTTGACTACAGGAAGGAAAATTAGATTGTGGATTGAGATTTGTTTTCTCAATGACGTTTCGGGAAAAGATGTTTCTCTGCCACCAGTTTTTGTAGAAAATATTACAGAAACACGCGAGATACGTGTAGAACCAGCTCGACGGTGTTAATGCGCTCGGCAAAGGTTATTGATTAAGGTTGTTTAATCACGAGTCGTTAAAAGCTGGTCAGAAAAAAATTATGTGTAAAGTAACGCGGGGTAAACAAAAGTTTGTCACTTTGAAAAAAATACCTTTTGTCAACATAAAAGTGAAACATGCGCACAAATATTACGTCATTTTCATTCCAATGCAATTTGTTTTATTTCATCTATTATTTTTATCAAAACAAAATAGTTTTGTCTGTCATTTTTATAAACTGAACAACTAAAAAATAATATTTTGTTCATTATCATGTTCATTTTATCCTGATTTTTTCATTGTTCGTTTATTTCAGAAAATTATTCAAAGTATTGTTTCAATTTATGTTGCATTTACTTTTTAACCTAAATTTCTTATTTGTTAATTTTGCTTTTGTTTGCAAAAAAAATGTTCATTTACATTGAAGAAATGTTATATTTCAAGAGCGCAGACGTTTGCAAGCTTTCGTCGCGACAAAGAATGGGATTTATTTTTCATTCAGTTATTGCTCGAGTGTTCCAATTGATGGAATTTCTAATGGCCGTGCGTATAGCGCCTGGGGAAAATCCGTGACTTGTGAATGGACTTTACCCGATGATACTACAATCCCAAATTAAATTGACAATTAATTTTTAGTTCAAACATTCTTTTTTTTTCATCCATTCAGCCTGACTGGATATAACTTTATAATTTTATTATCAGAATTTTCATTCAAATGTGTTTGACCCGTTAGTTAAATCAAACACTTTTTCAAATTGCTTCATTGAACATTTGCAAGAAATAAATCAATCAGTCATAACGCTGATGATAAATCACAGACTCATTAATCAAAACGAATGAGAGCGAAAATTATTTTTTTATTTTTAAATAAACGTTCATGACAACATTGAAACGGCGCACAAATAAATCGTCTCGGGCAACCACTTCGTACTTCAGATTTAAAATTAGTCTCAATTTCAAATCATAACGGTTGTATTAAAAAAACCATCCCAGCGCCAAAATCCAATTAAAACTATTTCCATCAGATCGCCTTTCTATTTCGGAGCGAAAAAATAATTGACCTTCTTCTTCTTTTTGATTTAATACGTCGATCCGAAATTCTCATCGCTCAATTTGCAACCCGAATGAGGAATGTAAGAAATTTGCAAAGAAGGAGGAGCTAATCTTCGCGGAAGAAACGTGATGTAACTGATCTAACGAAACAGCCTCTCACGCAACGACCAAAATCAATAGCACAAAATTGCCATCCGCCACGAGGTTCATTCTCAAAAGGAAAGCCAATACTGCCGTTTTATAACCGTGCGTTTATTGGCCATCAAGCGCCGCAGTCCCTCGCGCTAGTTTTTTCTTTTTCTTTTTAATTCAACCTCCTCCTCGGCGTTTTAATCGTCCTCGATTTTAATGAAAACAAAACGCGCCCGTGACGTCATCGCTCGGATTCCCAACCAGAAATAAAAGTCCGACGTTTATTTGGAGCAATTTTAAAATAACTGGTTCAGGAGTCAGTGGCCCAGGTGGCGCTGCCGTCGCGCCCCCTCTGTCATTACATTATTCATCCTCCGTGAATCGAATTACACGCGAGATTAACAATTCAGCGAGAGAGCGACCGACAGTTTCAACGAACCAGTTATACGGTCCCGTAAACTGCTATCAAAGCCGCGCTCGGTCTCACCGGCAACCTGCCACACATCTTCCAAATGATATAATAAAGCGCCGCCGGTGTTATCAAACCGACGGTGGCGCCAGCGTCACTCTCTCGCAACGACACCAACATTTATCTTTTCACAAACCAGGCACTTGATAAATGCAATTATTCAACTCTTTTTCTTTTTTTTGTTGCTGTTGCAAACTTGAACTTTTGTTCCTCCTTGTTTTTTTTCATCCTGAGGTCATGACCTCTGGTCGATTAAATATAAACAAAACTTGTTTGTTTCTTTATTATGTTAATAGTTGTTGCTCGAATGATACTAGAAATTAAGAAACTAGAAAAGAAATGTGGTTGACAAGATGCCAGGTTTGCTAAACGCAACCAAAATTGCGTTTTCAAGATTTCGGAGTTTGCGACGAATGAATGACTGATACTTGATGTTGTGCTGAGAAAAAAAAGAGAAAAAAAAGTTTTTCGTCAACTGTAAATTGTTTAAAAATTCATACGCCCGAGCTTTGGAAATAGAACGCTGTGTCGGAGACGAGAAATGTACACACACTTGTTTTGCATTCTATTTTGATGACTTCGCGAATGCCTTTAAAATATGAAATGATATTTTTAGAGCGAAAATGTAGATAAAAAGGAATGTAAATAAATTTCAAGTAGGGACTTTGTTGTTGAAGTGAACTTAAGTGTAGTTCAAACTTGTTTTTCAAATGAGAATTACAGCTTGATAAATAAAGCGAAAAGTTCATTTTTATTGGCGCACTTGTTTTACTTTTTTTTTGTACATCTTTATTTAAACAATTTTTAATTTTGTTTTATTGGGTCTTTTGTTACTTTTTTTTATTGGAAGTAATTCCACACCGGTTAGCTTTGGGTGATTGAAAAAGACCTCGTTTTCACTGCACCGAATCGGAACGTTGAATAAAATCAATAATCTAATCAACAAGATTTCATTCGAACCAAGCTTTACGTTACATGCACAATGTCTCGTCTGAGGTATAATAAACAAGGACCATGATAAGATTGAGGTTCCATTTTTACACGTTGACGTGCTAAATAATATTGTCCAAGATAACAAATAAATTTTGGAACAAAAATTGTGTCAAAACAAAATTACTCCGATGGAAATTGGATCAAACAAACAAATAATTCAACAGATTTCTTTTTTCTTCATTAAAAGATGATCAAGGATGCAACTCATTTTCAACTGATTTCTTTAATCAAACAAATTGTCTCTCCCGGAAACTGCAAAACAAACTTTATTATTCTTTTAGCTATTCTAATTACAATTTTTTCCTTATGTTTACGAACACCTCATTAACTATTCCTGCCGGATTGGTTTTCTTGCGAAAATGCAAAATTTATCCTTGGATGAAATTAGATTCGGTGGAATTACAAGAAAAAAAATAAAGATGGGAAAACAAATGTTTCTCGTCACAGAAATTAGGGAATGTTTTTGCAGGGTTGAAAATATCTTGTTGGGGAATCGTTTTTAATTGGCGTGTGCAATTACAAATGATTAACACGTGTCAGTGCGTGTAACGCCTGAATACATGCAGTGAAATCGATCATCACTTGCATTCAATTTAAACAATACCTTTTTTTCGAATGAAAAATCCAACAAAATATTATTCAAATCCGATCAAATTTTTCTCATCTTGATCTCGTTTGATAAGCTGATACAAAATCGTTCATGAATAACTTTAAAGCTTTGAAAGTAACGTTTGAAAACGTTGATTTTATTCAGCAAACCGTCAAACGAGTTTTCGTTCGTTCCTGACAGTCTCTATTTCCATCCTGCAGGCAGACCAAAACAACGGGAACCCCCTACGAAAATCTATAACTTTCCCTGACCGAACAGCCTCATGTTGCCTTTGACAACTAAGGCACAGACGACTCCCAAAAGGATCCGAATGAGAAATTTCAGACTCGTTAGAATTAAAATTCTAGTACTAATTTGCAAACATTTTGAAATTTTGAAGGTTTAATCAAGTTTTAAAATTAATAATTAAGTTGTTTATAAATATTCAATTTTAATTTTCAGAAACCATGAAATTTAACTGTTAATCAACTTTTATTTAATGAATACTAATTATTAAATTGTATCAAACAATATTTAATCAGAACATTTATTCAAAAACCAAACTATTGGATAATCATTTTATCCAAAGTAAATATCTAAAAGATCTCATCTGAAAAAAAAGTTTGTTACAATTAAACAAAAAAAGGACTTTGCAAAATTTGTCGGAAAACATTACATTTGAACAAGTTAGGATATAGGTTCGGGAAGAGATAGGTTCGTCCCTGATGTAGCATCCCTTACGCCGCAGGCCGCGCGTCACCCCCACCCTCTAAATCGGCGTTCTTCCCTTGGTCGAGGTTCCTCGCGGCAGTTGCCGCTGCTCCCTGGGTGTGGTCTGCGTTTTGTTGGAAATCTGAAAAAACCGTGCCCCCGCGAGAGAGGTGACCTCTCAAGCTGCGCGTCAAGCATACACGATCATCGACCTGGCTTGCTCCTCTTCCGCGAACGTTGACTCGTCGCGGCTCGCGAAAAAGACTTCCGGTTGGTCTAGTTCCGCACACCAGTTTCAGATGACAGACCAAAATTCGCCGGTGCGCCGGCCCCGGCACCGTGCGCTCCGGCTTTTGGCTGTTTAAAATGTACCAATGATTCTAGAGGTGTACGTCATTTTTTTATTTCGATACAACTTTCTTCTTTGTTCATCTATTTTTTAAATTGTTATATTTTTGTTAAAATAAGTGATGGTTCAAGTTGGAGTTATAATCAAAAATATAATGAAAAATTGTGAAACGTCCAAGTCGAATATTTGTAAGAACAAATTTCATTGAAGAATTCTGAGTGAGTTGAAATTAATTTCAAGAATTGGAATGTTTGAAAAGTGAAGTTTAAGAAGTGAACAATTATAAAGATTTTTGTGAAGCGTCATTAAAGGAACTTTGGGGTCAAAAATGCTACTAACATTGAATTTTAGTTGGTATTTCAAATTTCAACGATCCGTGAAGAGCTTGGCTTTCTCGAAATATCCGACACTTCCTAGCGCATGAGCAAGGGCGCATGCGTCGCAGTATAGATATTGAGGATGATTGAGGAGAGACGACGTGCACATGCACGAGAGTTGACATCCCCTTTCCTCGTGTCTTTGGTCATTTTCAATCCACATATCAACTTCGTTCCCAAACTCAAATCCCCTCTGACATCTCAAAATCAAATCACTAATCGATCCAACTAGAATCACAATTTCGAGTAAAAAAATTTCACTTTAATGAACAATTTAAAACTCGAAACACCGACGAAGCTTAGTTTAATTAAATTAAATATTTGCCAGTTGGTCAATATTTCATTTTTATATTAAACATGAAACACCTACAATACAACACCTACATCGGCAAATATTGACCGATGGAATGGAATTTTTTTTCAATATCCCTTTTTTCATGAATTTCACAATTTTGTACGAGTCAAATTCAATAGTTTTAAGCACGCGTGAGAAGCCTCTGTCGACGAGCAGCTGCAAAATAAATTGGTCAGAATTATTGGTCTCGGATTTATGATGCGTATCCCCCTCCCGATTGTTGCGCCCTCTTGGTTTTAAACAACATGTCAAATAGAACATATTTTTCTCGCAACATTCAAAACTAACGTTTTATTATTTTTTTGTATTACAATAATTAGAGTGTGGAAATTATACATATACAAGTTCAAATATGAAAATTAAAAAAATAGAACTTGAGAAACAAAAAATGAGACGAAAAATCAAATATCGTTTGCTTTTTTGTCTCAATAATTTATTAATATGAAATGAAATTTTTAGAACAAAGATAATTGAAATAATTTTAATGATTTCAGAGGTGGCAGCAGAATCAAAGGAAGGAAGAGCCGACGAAGCTGGCGCGTGGGGTGGAAAGTTCAACGACGGTTTGGTTCAGGATAAGGTCCTGTTCGTGATAGCGACTGAGACGGAAAGCTGCGCGAGGAAAAGCACCGGATCATCGTGACGACGTGCAAGCCATTCTCTCACATCCTCCTGCCAACGGACCGTTACTGGCCGAAGACACGACATCCGACATAGTCATTCGCAACATCCACGCGCACACACGCGTGGTTAAACATTAAGTTCATACACCAAACAGCAAGATGAATGAGTTGGACAATTTACGCCAGGAGGCGGAAACACTCAAAAATGCCATCAGGGTTTGTATAAAAATCGACTTTTCACTCTCGTTATGGTTTCCGTATTCCAAATTAATTTTGAAAAATGAATACAACAAAATATAAAGATATTAAAACGGAAACCTTTGTTAAAACAATTATTATGAGAAAAGAGAATCTGATAAATTTTATTTCTGTTTTAATGTTTACTTACTTTTATGATGATTTTAACTAAACATTTATGTTACAAAAATTTCGTTTTATTTATCAAAAAAATGATATTTATACATTTGTAATAACAAGTTTGTTTTATTTTTTTTATTTATCTGTGATTTTGTGACACAGTTTTGAAACAATTGCAGAAAGAAATCTTAGCCGGTCAATAAACAGCCCCAATTGAACTAATTTCGTTGATCGAAAATCACGACTCATACCGGCTTTTTGTTACGCGACCCATCGGTGGGTGTTGCGCTTTGACGTCACACGCGGCAGTCGACCGGATTTTCGGTGGCACTTTCGATCGGAACACCTCGCACCAGAGGAGCCAGCGCAACAGCCTCGCATTGTTTTCAGACACAAGAGTCTTCGACACATTCGAGGCCGAGTGCACTTGGCACCGACTGCAATCAACATCTATTCACAGTCAGAATTTCCGTACCACCCCCACTTCCGGAGGGGGGATCGCTTTCGATCAATCTAACGAATTTATTCGGTCCGTCAATTAATTAGATCCGAACAATTTACATCTCAATGAATGAAATTTCATTTAGGCTTCGATTTGCCAAGTTTTTATGCATCTCAGAGAATGTCATTATCCTGTCATCGTCAATCGTGTGATGATTTTTTTCTCTGAATGTTTTTTCTTTCTATTGGAAAATAGTGAAATGGATTTGATGATAACGTTTGAAATATATTTGACGATAAAGGGGCTGAAAAATGGAAAGGAAATTTGAAATTTCACACTTGTTTCTGTCATCGGATCATTGATAACAGTTTCGTTAGATAGTGCCAGTGATAATACGTCATAACATCTGATTTCCAAAAAGAAAAAAGAAAAAGACATAAAATAAAATAAAAAAGCACAGAAATTATTTTTACTCAAAGGGTAGATAGTTCATTGATATCAGATTATCATAATCGAATTAATAAATCTTGGAAATATTATAAATCATACATGAACACACAATCACACATAAGAGGGTATAAAAAAACATCTTCAAAAATTTTCCTTTTCATTTGCAAAACTGATTTTCTAGAATATCAGAGGTCAGCAATCTAAAAATGATTTAAAATATCTCGCAATAAATTCTCACCGGGTCATAAATTATGAAAAAGAGATGAACATAAATAGGAAAAAATGTACGGATAAAAAAAATTGGAAAACGATTTCCATCTACAACAAAGCGGAGCAACAAAAAGTGTCTGCTTATGAACGTTCGACTGATGGCAGGTTGAGGTCGAGTGCGCGGGCACCTGTTTGTGCAGAAAGCAGCCGTTTGAGCGTCCAGAATAATTGAGAGAGACCAAGGCGATTGATGGCGAGGCTTCTGCCGGATTCTTTGTGGCGGCGGTGGTGGTGGTAGGGCGCGGCATAAGCGCGTCTTTCTGATCAATAAACCAGCGTCTGTCTCTCGTCTCTATCTCGTGTTTGAAAATATAATCGTCCCCGTAGGCATGGGTTCCTCATTTGAAACACAAGGAGTGCACACTTTTGCTCGCTCGAGTAAGTGCACGTGCATGACGAAAAACGCGCAGGAAGAAGCCCATCGGGGTGAGGTTGTGTCAGAAAGAAATGAGAGCCGATGGATGTTAATGCTCTGCCGCTCGTTGAGCGCAGGATATTTATAAAACGCGCAGCCACTAATTATAATAATTGGAAAACCTATATACCGGGGTGTCTCCTCGCAACAGATACTTGAAACATTTTTTTTTCAATGAAAGGTGGCATCTTGTACCGAGACCTCCATTCAGTCATAAAATTTTATTATGAATCAAAAATTTTAATGCCAAAGTTGTAGCATAAAATGCAATTCTCTTTTCTCAACCTTTGAGGGGTGCACCTTTTGAGGGAACATGTTTTTTTTGAGTACGCGTAATTAAAGGAAGATCTTTAAGTTGGAATTAGGATAATGAACAGTTGAAACAATACGAAGTACATCTGAAGGGTCAGGATTTTAATAAGTGGCTTGGAATTTTACAGGACGCCAGAAAGGCAGCATGCGACACCACGCTTGTTCAGGCCACAGCCGGGATGGAACAAATCGGCCGAATACAAATGCGAACGAGGCGCACACTTCGCGGTCATCTAGCCAAAATATATGCGATGCACTGGGGCAGTGATTCGAGGTAACTTCAATCCCAAAATCATTGCTTACAAAAGTTGATTGAATCGAGTTCAAAGTTGCATGTGCAAAAAATTAATATTAAATTAAGGGGGAGGTTGAAGTGAGTCTTCAGCCTTGTGATCAGAAGATTGAAACAATTAGAACACATTTTGGAATACTAATTTGAGAAATTGTATGGCTGGAAAATAAGAGTTGAATAATTCTTTTTGAAAATTAAAATTACATGTTCGAAATCAAAAATATTGTAAATTTAGGGTTGAAAATGATATGTGTACATTAAAATTACGGATTTTGAGAAGAATTTTGTTTAATTTTAAAAAATATTTGACCCCTATTTTTCTGCCATATAATTTGTCACACCTAAATTAGTATAGCCTAAATTTTTTAAATTGTTACAATCATTTGATCGTGAGGCTGAAAATTCACGTCAGCCTACCCTTAATTTTTGCTTTTGAAAAACAAATTAATCCTAATATAAATATGTATATGAAAAAATTGTTATGATTGTGAAAATTAATGACATACTTTTTTGCGTCGCAGCACAAAGCTTCTCTCCCTCATGCAAAAGATCAAACACAATTGGAATAACATTTGCGCGAGAAATGAACGTCGTCGATTGGGTTCAACGAAAAGCACAATTACTCCATCATTCAGAACTGTCGGGCGCAATTTGGCCGTTTGAAACGGGCCGCTCGTGCGCATTATCTTGTTTGTAAAAGCGCCCACATTATTTGAGACTTGCGACGAATATAAATGTGACAGTTATTTCCGTGCTAATTTGTCGGGCTTTATTTTGCAATCCAACCGTTTGGTTTGCAATTCAAACGTTTGTTTATCTTCGTCAGCCTCCGTCGATTCCGCGTTGATTTATCGACAGTCTCGCCCGTTCCATATCGCTCTCCAATTGTCATCCAAGCCGATCAGCTTACTTTTTTTTGAAAACGAAAAAAAAGAACATTAAAATTACGTCTTCTGTCTGTCTTGTGAACGAAGCCGCTCGAATGGATTAAAATGTTATAAGTTGTTGCAGGAATCTAGTCTCAGCATCTCAGGACGGAAAATTGATCGTTTGGGACAGCTATACCACCAATAAGGTTCACGCAATTCCGCTGCGCTCATCATGGGTAATGACTTGTGCTTACGCGCCATCTGGAAGCTTCGTAGCTTGCGGCGGTTTGGACAATATTTGTTCCATCTACAGTTTAAAAACTAGAGAAGGCAATGTCCGAGTCAGCAGAGAGCTTCCAGGTCATACCGGATATCTGTCTTGCTGTCGGTTTCTCGATGACAATCAAATAGTCACAAGTTCTGGCGACATGAGTTGGTAATTATCTCCTTGTTTTTATTCATCTTTTCTTCTTCTTCTTTTTTTTTTTTTTTTTTTTCATTTTTTCCGTTTATTTTCAGTGTACTTTAATTAAGAAAAATGTACAGCTAACAGATGAATGATGTTTTTCAGCGCCCTGTGGGATATTGAGACTGGACAACAGTGCACGTCGTTCGTGGGACACACAGGTGACGTAATGTCACTATCATTATCGCCGGACATGAACACGTTTGTATCTGGTGCATGCGACGCCAGTGCAAAATTGTGGGACATCCGTGAAGGCTCGTGTAAGCAAACTTTCCCGGGACATGAAAGCGACATCAACGCCGTCACGGTAATTTTCTTTTATCATTACAGAGCATCGTTCTCTTAATCATCTTTTATAATTATACAACGATGAAGACGTTTGAAAAAAAACACGTACGAGTGTTAGGCAGCGGGAGGAATAAAAATGAACAAACTCGAAACTGGTATTTGCAGCAAAATTATAATCATTGGATCGATTTTCCTGCATAGAATTATATTTTACAGTAGTTGTTTTATAAACATAATCACTGAGAAGTAGGTGAACTGTACTAATACGGGAATAAAAAGTGTGTTAATCCAAGCCGACCATTTCACGTTACAGTTTTTCCCCAACGGTTTTGCCTTCGCAACGGGATCCGACGACGCGACATGTCGATTGTTCGACATCCGAGCAGACCAAGAACTAGCGATGTACAGTCACGATAACATTATCTGCGGTATCACAAGCGTAGCGTTCAGTAAAAGTGGCAGACTGTTGCTCGCCGGTTACGACGACTTCAACTGTAACGTCTGGGATTCAATGAAAACCGAACGTGCTGGTAAGTTGGCATGGGAATGTTCACAGGGGCAACCCGTCAATTTCAGCGGCGGTTGTCAACTTTGCTGACGTAACTGTAAAAGGCAGCTCGAGAGTTTGACTCCGGATTGTTAAAATCATGTGACTTTCAAGTCTTGTTGTTTCACGCACGAGAGTTTGTTAATTAACTCGTTACACTTAGTCACTTAGTATCATTGAATGAACAATGGCTCTCCTCAGGAAGAGAGACGAGCACTTTGCCGAGCCGTCTTTTGTTAAGCATTGATCTTTGCGTACGCGAAAACGCGTTGAAAAAAAAACACTAAATGCGCCTTTAGTTCCGTTTTGTAGGATTTGTAATTATGATAAGCGATGTTTATGAACAACGATTGTGTGTTTTTGCAGGAATTTTGGCTGGTCACGACAATCGTGTGTCGTGCTTAGGTGTGACGGAGGACGGCATGGCTGTCGCAACCGGTTCCTGGGATTCATTCTTGCGCATCTGGAACTAAGCTGTCAGTGTCATCGCGAGCGCACCTCCTCGGCAGATCAAATTCAGCCGTCACATCTACCATGTAAGCATTAAGTACCGTCAGCTGGCGCGCGACTACTCGCTAGTCTTTCTCGGACTGAAGTTGGGCATCCACCCCGCATCGCAAGTGCACGTGAGCACACAAGCAGAGCACAGATGGCGGAGCAGCCTGGCGCGCGGCACCGCGCCACTCGGCGACTAAGTCGCTCAGAAACCAATCGCGAAGAAACTGCAACAAAAACCAACACTGGATTTATTATCATACAGCAGACGATCGTAAGGAAAGTCGACGCTACTGCCTCTATTAGTCTTTGTCTGTCTCACCCTCATCGACTTTCCTTAACGCGACAACTCTGAAGGTCGGCGGCGATGCTCCGCTGAGCCGTACTCTTTTTTTTTATTTCTTTTTTTTGTTCTCTTCTTTTCTACGAGACTCGCGAAACAGGACGAGTTTGCGCGAGGTTTCACAGCGTTGGGCGCTTTACGTACACGCACACGTGGAACACAAATCATAAATAAACTAATTGATAAAAGATATGATTGATGACAAACATTTTTCGAGAGAAAGGGGTTACAAGAAAGTATGAACAAGATGATGAATCGTTTACGTCGTCGTTATGAATGAAGGGGAATTGCATCGACACACGACAATTCTTCGCCATCTCGGTGTTATCTTCGTTTTAAACGGAACGACAATGATCACAATTTCACCCGCGCACAGCGTTTACAATTAGCATGTAACCGTACTGTTATGTATTTATTTTGTATAGTCGTTTTTGCCATTGTTTATCTTCTTCGAACACTGCTCTGATCAATTAGGTTTGACATAGTTTGTCTTTTTACTTCGGTTTTTTTAAAGTTATTACTTCCTTTCATTTTTTTTCTCAGCGACGACAAGGAACAGCGGATACTATTGGAGCGAATGCCGTTTAATCAGGAGCAATCTTAAATTAAGCACCAAAAAGATGGTTATCAGTCTAGATCATTTCAAATCCTCGTACATGTCGCGTGAGTTTTGAGTGAAGGTTATTAATAATTTCGTTGTGTGTGCTTGTATAATATTCGCCATTTAAAAAATAAAAAAAGACAAAAAAGTCAAGGGGTTTATGTATGAATGAATGAGAGTCGCGTTCATGAGGTTCCGCTGCATTTCCCTCAGCAGTTCCGTTAACAACTTTTTTCATTTTGTTCGTTCTTTCGGTTATTATTATATTATATAGATTATATCACATGTATTATCTCTCGATGTCCATACTGTTTGTTATTACGTTCCGAAGACTCTACTTCATATGTGTGGATCATTCGAAAGGATACAGAAATTCTGGTTCGAAGTTTCGCATAGCATAATGAAAAGGAATACTATGGTAAACATGTAATCGTTTAGTTGATAGTCGCAAAATACTTTTATGTGCATCTTTCGTTTGCCGCGACTAATGAAAAAGTGGGGGAAATAATGATACAAAAGAAATGTAATAAGAAGAAAGGATGAAAAGAAGAAACTCGTGTAGCATTACCGGTAGGCTCACATTGCAGCTGAATTTTGTTTCTACTTTAATCAAAAGAAATCATTTTCTTGTTTGAGTTTGTCGTCGATGAAGAAATAATAAACAAAAATTTTTAGCGTACCGCGATTTACTGTGAATCTTGAAAAGAAAAAAAAAAACCTGTCGCATCCTGGGATTCGTCCGAAAATGCGAAAGCGAGACACACCCTTAAACACTATTTATCATGAAAAAATGGTAATTTTTACGATATAAAAGTTCGTGAGGGTTTTTTAATCAAATTTACATCATGATTACAAAGATGAATGAAATGAAGAAAAAAAAAACAAAAAGTAAAGAAAAAAAAACGAGATACGATTAAAATGATAATAGGTGTGTTACTTTTTTAAAACGGACAATTGATATAAATGAACGTTTTTAATGCATTTGAGGTTTGTGATTTTAAGTTGAACGGATTTTAATATATTTATTGCGTATATTGTTTCCGACACGCGCAAAACTTGTACTTTTATACACGACTATAAATATTTATTGTTTGTTCATTGCCAAATATTATATATGATATATATATATATTATATAAAATATATATATAAATGTAAAGAATGAAAAGTTACCATCACTTTATAAAAACACTGCCCCGAAACAGGATCTATCTGACAGTTTGAGGGTCATCATGTGATTGGCGATCGCAGTGTCGTCACCAATGAAACGGATAAATAAAATCATCCTGTCAAACGCGCAACACGGGTTAAATCGACAATTATTTATCAGAACTAACGCGCAAATGCAATCTGTGAGCTGGCAAGCACTGCGAACACGATCTGCCATCGTCAATTGTACAATTACATAGTTTTAGATGTTTCTCTGTTGAAAATAACATAAGCCATTTTGTGTAACGGATCGGAGGATCAATATTTCAAATAAAGATTAGTATGAATGGAAGATGAATCTATTCAACATTCTTTACTATGTGTTTTTCTTCGACACGTTTATATCCAGTCTATTTCTTTATCATTTTCCACCATCTGCACGCTGATTTAACATCCATCTCTTTACTTTCATTTGAATATTTGGATCTAGTTTATTGTTTTCCCTGCGAGATTCCATTTTTCTCGGTTCACAATGTTGAATAGATTTGGTGACAAACATAATATTAATTTGGATCTCTTTTGACTTGATCTCGCTGTAGAAACAGGACAGCGTCATTTCGTTGTTGCGCCGAATTTTTCTCTCGCGAAGAGCCCTTGTTCATGTTTTCAACAACGTTTCAAGATCCCGTTTCGAGGCGGTAAATCGCTTCGTCGATAAAAACAAGTAGCCGAATCCAAATCGCCAAAAAATGCAAAAAAAAGAAAAAAAAAAAGGAACAGCACAAAGACCACGTATCATTGTGTTCGTACCGCGCACTTGTCACGTATCTCATGAGAAAACGTTTCATTGTCAGCGAACGATAACCGTATTCCTCCGCTATTTCCTCGACTTCCTTTTCATTTACACTTTTATCCGATAGATGTTTCAACAAAATGAAAAAAAAAAACAAAAACTGTGTATGCATTTAAAATTAATCATAATAATATGAAATACTATTAAAAAGATAAAAAAAATGACAAAAAATAACAATGATAATATTAATAATAATAATTAATATTAATAATGATTGTAATTTATATATAATTATTGATATTTAATATATACAAACATACCATACGTACATACATTCATAAGTATGCGAGCAGGCGCCGAAGTTGAATGCAACGTTGAGACGGGTCAGGCGAATTCACAGCCAAATGCAAAAAAAAAACATGTTCGACGAAACAGAGAAATTTGGGACAATGCTTGGTGGTTTTACTAATTGTCGAGCTTTGGACAATTGCGTCATCATCAGCGTTTGACGATTAACATTCATATGCCAACTGAGAGCTCATTTTCAAACCCGGATGGCGCGAAACGCCCTTCCTCTCATCTTCAAATGGAAAACCGCGTCGCTGCAGAACTTTGCAAGTGTTCAAATCAAGGCGGAGGTCAATTTGTAACCGGGCTCGGCTGGATTTACGCGCATCACACAAAAAGAAAGACACACACGGACACACACTTAAACATCCACACGATAATCACACACATTATCAGCTATCATAGATTTGTATAGTTCGTTATGAATTTGTATGGTCTTTTATATATATACATATAAATAATGTAATCTTATATAACATATAAATCCAGCTGAACTTTGCATGGATCAAGTCCGTGGTTATTAAGGCAATTTGTTTATAAACGTGAAATCATAGTTTTAAGTGCGAGCAGGCGTTGACACCCGGGGTCGCAATCGAGCAAAAACTCGGGCCCGATTTGAGTCCAGGTGTCGGTCTGGTACAATTAAAGAAAAAAACACAGCATAAGTATGTGAAACGAGGAGAAGTGTTAAGTGATTATGAAAAACTGAATATCTTTTGTCTTATAAAGAGAGTCACCAATCACCGACGAAACAATTTTCTACGTCGTAAAAATGAATAAAAGAATTAATCTCGATCCTGTGTGAACAGCGCGGCGTATCCCCCTGTTCGACCCTTTCGAAACCCGCGTACGGACAATTTGTAATCCAATTTTTTGATAACTTTCTTCTACTGACGTAGCTCGTCGCCGATTCGCCGGCACGGCAAGCGTGCGATCTCGACCGTTTGTTTCCGTCAACTTCTGTTCGTTTGAGTGTATACCATTATATTGTGGCTTTTCTTTATCTTTTCGTTTCTTTTTTTTTCATTATTAATTATTGTTATTATTCTTCGACATACTTTTCACGGTTTCCTGTCTCTCTCTCTATCTGACTCTCGATCCCCCTGTCTCTGACTGTATCTCTCTTTTATAATTGTCCCCGAGTGCGTTCACTGATTTGCGTTTCAAAAGAGAGATTACGATAATCTAACGAACACCTTAGGGTGTTATGTTATAGTCTAGCAATGAAGAAAGTAGAGTCGCGAGAGGACTAGCGTTATTAAGCCTCTAGTCATAGTAAGAGTAATTAATTCGAGAACAAGTGACCTGTGTGGTTTACGCTTGCAACTGATGCGTGTGCTCGTTTAGTCGACGCGGCTGACTCACAGGAGTTTCCTCGCCGGGGACCGAGACTCCCGTCGCAACACAGCAGCGACACGGATAGAGAGGGAACTGAGAAAACTCTGCTCTTGCGAAGCCTCATCGGGAGTTTTAAAACTGAATAAAAATATTTCAAAACAACTCAAAAAGCCATGCTGTCTTTCATTGTATTGTATTTTATTGCATTCTGTATTTATTATATAGCATTTTATTTTTACGCTTACATCTGAAAGCTCTTTCGTTCGGGTTGTTTAAATATTTTATCGTTCGACTTAGTCTTAAGCCTGGAGCAAACGTATCGACGGGAGTTAAAATTTCAACGTGTCGGTGCATTATTCACCTGCATCCCCAGCTTCGAACGATCTATGCACACGTCCCGACGAATGTGTCTTTTCTTGATGAGATTGGATACCCTTGATAACGCCTTGGTGCCAGTCGCCAGAAATGTTTGTCACGTCGGTGCTAATGCGAGCTTGAATTTCATCAATCTGAAAT
Organism: Trissolcus japonicus; assembly: GCA_030522925.1. NCBI lineage: Eukaryota > Metazoa > Arthropoda > Insecta > Hymenoptera > Scelionidae > Trissolcus > Trissolcus japonicus. The sequence continues at coordinate 201,460 of JAPYZS010000131.1, read as the reverse complement.
AAATCTTTCATACTAAACTGACGCATTTACTTTTTTAATTTGAAATTTAAAACGATTGAAAAATGATTCAAAGTGATAAATGAAAAATTATTCAAGTTTGTGACTGATAAATGATTGAGAATTATTTAAAAGCACTTCTGATTAAAAATATAAAAAGAAATAAAATCATGTGGTGAAGTTTTTATCTTAAGAATTATAAAACGTGCAACTGTAAAAAAACATTGCATGAATTTTTAGTAAAAACATTGAGAAAGACGATAAAATTTTTATTTGTTTTTCATTGACAAAAAAAATATAAAAAAGTACTTTTTAAGTCAGTTAAAGTTCCCTTGATTAATAAATATTTAGTAGAACTTTGTTCATTTGTAAAATACCTTTTGGGTACAGTTGGTTTCTTCAGAAATAACTTCAATGAGCGATGAAGATATTCGCTTATCAGGGAAACATTCGGTGCTATCGTTGTGCGACAAAACATTATTTTCCTCTTCCAGATAGAAATCTACGTCTTCGGAAAAATTGTCATCCTTCCCTATTACGTTATCTTCACGATGTTTTTTAGGTAACTTTTCCGGTTTTGGAATGTTAGTATCAACTTGGGTGCCTTCTTGGAATGTTTTTTCTAAAGGTATATTCGAATATTAATGAACTCATTTATTTTCAACATTAACTATATTTTTTTAACAACGTAAGAAATTGTGATTTGATGATATTTAAGTACCTTTTTCTTTCATTGATGAATTTAATTCATTCGTCGTTTTATTTTCATTACTATTATCATCATCTACCTGTTCTCTTAATACAAGACAACTGTCAGAGATCATGATGGTTAAATTTTCATCTTTAGATTCATCTTCTTCTAGAAACATTGTAAACTGTAAATTTTATTTTGTTTTATTTTTATTTTTATAATGTCAAAATGTGTTTTTACTTGTATCATTTATATTCTTCTCTGCTGCTTTATCACACTCATCTTCAATCGGAACTTTAATTTCTTTTGGTCCCCAAAAACCGGTCACTTTTTTGTCACTTATAATGATATTATGATCCTTTTCAAATTCATCCAATTTGGTATTGAAATCCTGTATATCCTGACGAATACTACTCAATGTCTTGCATATTGAAACATCATCGTTTTCCTCGTTGAGATCTTTCTCCGAATCTGAATCGCTGATCGATGCACAAGAAGTCGATTTCAATTCTACTCTAGCGTCTATAATTTAAAGACCGAAATTTTTTTAATGAACTAAACCATTACATTACAAACCAATGAAATTACTGATTGTTTTTTATTAAAAAAACAAAACAAAAACAAAATAAAACGATTTAAAGTGGGAATAAAAACTGATATCTTAAAATTGTTCTCGACGAATGCGAGAACTGATATTTGATTTATTATAAATTGGAATTGGTGGTCGATGAAAAAAATCCAATTACCATCAGTTCTGAAAAGGTTGCAGTACTCTTGGCCAGATATTTCATTAGCTCCATTGCCAAAACGGTTTGCGTCTAAGGTACTTTTTGGTTGAATTTCTTCGACCAAAAGCTTCGATGGTCCCTCCTTTATGGCCGGCTGTAACATTGTACAGAGCGTCATGCGATGAAAAGTATGCAAGATTTATCAAGTCTCATGTACCGAGGATAATTACTTGCACCATCCATGGCAACAGGACCTCGTTATCGCCCTGTTGGGAATCATCTTTTTCAGGGATCTCTTCGCGCTCATCACTTTCCACCCAATCTTTTTCGTCATCCCCTTCCTCTTCCTCTTGCTCCTCGTTCGAAAACAAGCCGCCATCGTAAACCTTTTTATCCGGTAATGTTGATTCCTTGACAAACAGGTCGCATTTATTTCAATGCAAAACACGAACTCTGTACCAGACCTTGAACAAACTAGTTCTTACCTCCTCGTCACTCATTTTTTCTTTCGCATACTCCGTTTTCAATGCTGCCACCACTGCTTCGGCATTTCGCGATGACTCCTGCGACTTTCTTCTTAAGCTTATCAAAGCTTAAGTAATTCCGCAAATATTCAAGCGCATTTCATTCAATTTATTTTGCTCGTACATTTTTTGTTTAGTTTTATGTTTTCAATCAAGAAATAAACTGCATCTCGCATGGATATCAACATTTAGTTTGTATTATATATTTACTTTAAACTTTTGAGAACGAAAGTTTTCATTTAAACAATTTTATGAAATTGAATAAAGAAAAAAAATAAGACCCAAAATATATTTGCCAGATTTTTTACCATTCACACTGTCGTCGATACGTTTTCGTTCTAAGTCGTTCCACTTTTTTCGCTCTGCTTTTTCTTCCGCCAATCCACCTCTTTCCCTAAAGTGCAAGTAGAATAACAATTTTAGAAAGAAAGACATCCGAAAAGTACGCGACTACTCTCGGGTTAATAAATATACGATATATAAAATTAAAAAGGGATGTTCATTTGTATCATCTGTAAAAAGGTTTTTTGTTTTTAGTTTTTAATTAAGATTTAACTTGTACCAAGCTTCTGCACAAGCACGATCAACAGGGAAAACTGGCCTGAAATCTAGGTAAGTCAACTGTTTGCATCTTAATGTCAAAGTTTTGCGGTAGTGTTTGATGCTCTTGACAATTGGATTAGAAGTTAGCGTCAAAACTCTCAGAGATTTCATATCACTCAAAATCTATAAAAATAGTAAATAAATGCTTGTTTAGTTTCTATTTTCGTTCAAACGAAAATAAACTTTTTGATAAAACTTGCATCAACTACGTCCGGGGTTTCGATATTATTATTTGATAAATCTAAAACTGTAACATTATGAAGTTCTCGGAGATGTTCAATGTCTTCTGCGCTGTTCAAATAATTGTGAGCTAAATCCAAAGTACTCAAATTTGGCAGAAAACCTACAAAGAATGAAAAAAATTAGTTCAAATAAATTGTTTCCATAGAATGAACTTTTCATTTGTTAAAAACTGATGTCACTAACTTAAATTTTCTATTTTGGTGATACAATTATGAGACAAATTCAAGTTGTCCAATTTGATGAGATACTCCAGATTTTCAATTTTGCTGATAATATTATGCTGCAGAAACAAACACTTCAATTCGCTCTGATTTTCTAGGTTTGCAATCTCTTTGATTCCATTGTTTTCCAACCAGAGACATTTGAGTCCAGAGTATTCTTCAAGATTTTCAATATACGAAAAACCTGAAACACAATAACAATTTAGAAGGATGAAAGAAAAAATAATAAATTGCTCATTGCGTTTTGAATTGTTGTTGCAAGTGCACACCTTTGTAATGTAGATACAAGACGTCATTCAACCTAGGCGTCTGGTAGAGTTTGTTTTCTCTACAGTGTTGCTTTAAATAAGCATTTGTCATTCTGAAATAGCCCAAAATAAATTAATAGATATTTATTTTAAATGATTATTGTTCATTTAGATTTTAGAATATGTCTTTGATAGGATACCTGAATGTTCGATCTTTGGGATCTGTCGGATAAACTTTCCCTTTTATAATTGGTTTGGGTTCTACCAAAATTTCAAATTTCTCATCATCCTTGAACATAGTTAACAATTAATTTCATTTTGAAATTCATCTACAGATGAATTTACAAATATATTTGTAACAAATTTCAACGTTTGTTTATTAATTCAAAATTAGTTTTGTTTTTTTATTTGAAAAGTTGTTGTTTTATTATCGATTTCTGGTATTTGTAATCATGATCAAAAAATGTTGCTAAAACTAACATCAACTGTTGCTTCCTCCTCGATTGTTGAATTTTCCACATTGTCCCCAAAAGATTTGTCTTCCTTATTGACGGTTCGCGTTTCTTCCTTTCCGTCAGACATGTTTTCTTTATGCAGTTTGGTACATTTATCGAATTCAATAGCCATCCTTTAAATGCGGATGTCATGACAACGTTCGCATCGGCATGGCAACGTAAATCAAGTCGATTCTTCCAAGTTAAAATTGTTATAGTTTTCAGTTAAAAAATTTAATTGAATTTTTTGGCAGTGTTTAAAATTAAAACAAAAAAAAATCAAATTGAAATTTCCAATTTTGAGTTTTGATTATACATAGTTTTTTTTTAATGATAATAATCGATAGCTGTCTTTTTTTGAACATAAAAAAATCTTTTTTTATTCTGTAGACACAAAGAAATTAAAATCCATCATTCTATCAAATTATATATAAAATTCGGAGAGAAAAATCTCATGACTATAAATAGTTCCATTAGGTAACTTTTTACGTTATTTATATTAGTTATGTTGAGATACAGAATAGTTCGGTGAAGAGCAAAAGATGAATAATTAAAGAGTTTTGTAAAAAAGAATTTAAGTTATACCATCGTTTTACCTATTAACTTAACACAATGATGTTTGAGGTAGTCCTAGATTTGAATACTTTACTTTATCACGACCTTGGTTAATATTCATTCTATGTTGTTAATGGCATTAAAATTAGTTTCAAGCATGAATTTTAAACCACATCTAGTTTGATAATTAAATTTTTAAGTTTGTCAGTTAAAATTTTTTTTATTAAAAAAAATATCTTATCTACTAAAATGTTTAAATATAGTTTTGTGAGTAACTTTAAAAATTCATCTGATTTTTCATTTTATTATTTTTTTTCAAAACCACATCAATTTGAAAAAAAACTATATGTTCTCAGTTCTTCAATATGATCTCATCAACACCTATTTATAATTAGAATTCAGGATGGTGAATTTAGATTTAAGATAAGAAGATGTCATAAATTTTTTCAATTCAAATTGATTTTTAGATTTTTGGACTCACCATTTTGAAAATCAGTGTTGATCTCTCAAATTGAAATAACATAAATATAGCACAAATATAAAATCTCCGGGCGCGTTGTTCATGTTTTCAAATTTAATTCATCGTAAACTTGAGTCGGAGTACGAAAATAAGAACAAAGTGTTTTTTAGAGTTTGTCAAAAAATATAGTTGGGAATCTTACTGATCAAGGCTTTTCGTTAATAAATGCTGCTTTATTTTCATTCACCCTTGACTCTACTCATTTTGTTGGACGTTCATTGTTCAGCATGAATTGTGCAGCGAAACCCCACATAAAGATTTCTATCGGTGGAATGAATTTTTCAACCCAAATGATTACGAATGTCGCTTATCAACCAGGCGCAGTTTTAGTAAACACTAATAAGTGCAACTTTTGCATAACGAGTTGATCATTGCAACACAGGTGATATAATTCCTCTAAACTGCGTGTATCTAGTCTCGTCGATCTCGTTTGCTCTGGATCTTGACACCGTTACCTATGTACCAACGAGTATAATGTCTACTTAAGTAATCTGCATGATTGCTCAGCATGCTATACAGGCGTCGATCAAAATGTCTCTTGAAACATGAGAACAACAATGAGCTTTTTATCTGAATCCAATTTGAATCAGAGACAATTTTTGTCGTCGTATATGGTAAAATATGAAAATCAAACGATTCAACTTTTTTTTGGTGTGATGTTTTTTTATACGATAATTGATTCAACTATTGGATTTTATCAACGTTCAAAATAGCAGCAGTTCAGCCATGGAACTAAAAAAAAATTACATAGTTTTAAATAGCAAACAAATTCAGCGAGTCTACGGATTTGTGTCAGGGAATAATAAAAATGAGTAAAATTTGTCATTTCAAGTAGAAAGCTTTGAAAAAGAAATTTTTTATTGTATTTTTAGAATACTTTTTGTCCCTGCGTTTAAAAAATTTGTTATTCATACAATTTTGCATAAGTAAAAACGACCTACTAGTTTTGTTTAAGCTGACTTAATTATATTTTCTCAAAAGAAAGTTCTGCAATCAAATTAAAAGGCAATCGAATTTTGACGTCAACAATTGCACGCGTATTTATGACAAGAAAATTTGATTATACATTTGAAATTTGATAATTCGCACAGTTTGTTGCCGTTGACGGGACAACACGTGCTTCGTCCGAACACGTGCTTGATACAGTGTCGTCATTTTAACACATATTAGTGGGATGCCGATGCTTACGTCGCGTGAGGAATGGTGAAACAGAAGCATGAACAATAAGCTTTTTTGCTCGTTCTAGAAATATTTCATTAGCTCAAGAATACACGTGTGAAAACATCTTGAATATGAGAACTCAGCCAAAATATCATCATCTCGTTGCAAAATTTATTAATTTCGAATGCGTGTTAGTTAAGCGCCGTCATTTGGGCGCCAGGATGGATTTTACATGATTCATCAAAATCAAATTACAAATATAATAAAATTGAATAACATCTTTTCTGGCACTCAGATGTCCTGGGCCCCCAAATATTTCGGCACTAATAAATTCCGGCATCCAAATGTCTCAGCGCCATAATGTCCTAGCGCTCAAATTTTCCGGTCACAGTTATTTATTTTTTACATTTTTTTCTCTCTCTTTCGAATAAAAATTTCAATTATTATATTTATTAGTTAGTATTTCCGAATTTTTTTCATTACATCAACTTTAATTTGTGGTTAGTGGTTAAAATTTTTCAAGACAATTGAAAAAGTTCTTGTGATATCATATCAACCTCTTAATACATATTATGGAATCATAAGTATACACTCTTACTCCATATACGGTTGCTGACTTTTTTGTAAACTAAAATTTTTTGACTCGGAAAAACATTCTTGCCTACATTTGTTAAATTGTTTTCTTGGTCAGTAGAGTAATGTCACCATTTTAGAATTTGCCTCGTTATTTTGTCTGCATTTGTTTTGAACAATTATTTTTACTGCCAACAAGTAAACTTTTCAATTCAAAGTATACTTGTTGATTAATTTTTAATGTAATAAATATAAATTGTGGTGTGTTTCATTTAAAAAATAAGAAATGGAATTAACAATGAGATTTTTATTTGCAAATTCAAACAGACTAAGATGATATCAGATATTCCATTTAGAAGAGATATAGAATTTAAAATCATCTGTATGTTAAATTATGTAATTCGTGTCGAAGCCTTCAGTGGCAGTGAAAGATAACGTGGATTTTACCATTTTGATAAATGCAGAGATGTGACTTAGGGAAATAAAACCACACCTGACAACAGCAAGTCTCGACTTTTGCATATTGAATTTTAATTCCCCCCTTTAGTATCGTACATTAACGCAGTTGGACGGCTTGAAATCCGAAATTCAAAACATTCTGTAATCAAAAACAATAATAAAATAAGACACTTTATTTATCAAACGTTCATTAAATTTTGTATGGTCATTTCATTTAGAAAGGTGATGCTAATAAGACAAATAATTGCATTGTAATTTCGTATGGAAATCAAAACCTGATGGCTCCGTCAAGCTGTCTTTGTCATACCTTTATTCTCTCAATGGCGATACCTTGCATATAAAAAAAACCTTGTAGGATTTTTTCAAGTTGGGACACCGTGAGTGAAGCAGCCAGTTAACTATATAACATGTTGTAAACATTTCTAAGCAACATATGACGTTGATTGACATTTTTAATTTAATCTTAATTTAATCGCAACTTTTCCTGACATTTATAATATAAATTTTAATAGATTGAAGTCTTTGAATAATTTTTAAAGACAAACATTCTAAAGCCAAAGTAACAATGATATATTTTCGTTATCCTGAAGCCAAATTATCTTAGAAAATAAATTCCTCCTAATTTCTCTGAATTTACCCTTTTTATTATCCTAGATCACAAAATCGTAAAGGCTAGATGTATCAGAAATTATCAAAAACATTAAGTACGAGGCGATAGACATTAAAATTTTGAATATATTTGTGGAGATATATACATCAGGAAGAAAAGGGTTGATACACACTTGTAATGGACAGTCAGTTCAATGAAATTTGTCGAGTGGAAGATTCCTTAAAGAATTTTAATTAGATTGTCATAATTTTATTTTGTTTTTTTTTTCAACGTCTTGTTTATCTGTACATATTGCGACTGACTGATTGAAAATGCTAACTGGAATTACCTCTGTTTGCGTAAACTATTTGATAAATAATCAATAATGGATGATGAATGAATATATAAAACATTCCAATTTATATTATTCATAATATATCAAAAAACTCAACTTATACATTTAGACTCGCTTTAACTCGTTTGAAGAAAATATAATAAACAGCAAAAAAAAAAGATTAATAAATTAAAGAATGATTTCTTACGTAATATCTTATGACACTCCAGGCTGACATTAATGGCGATACTCAATCTCACCCTGCATACTCAACCATGATTCACAACTATTCGCGATGTAACACCCTGCGGAAAGATAAACTTCGAAAGTAAATTCGCGCAGGAGCTTTCTCTCGTATGAATTTTGTTCGCTCAGAGTTGTTCGCAACTGAAACCGGTTGCCTATTTTCTAATCAAAAGGAGGGGGGACGATAAAAAAAGTAAGGATAATTAAGATGCTGTAACAGATCTTATTTCAACCAAACTCAGAATCTTGACCTTGAACGTTTATTTGATATCGAATTCCAATCTTGAATTACGTTAACTTGTCCGGCAGGTTCGATCTTCCTTAACGATGCGGGTATGAACGAGTCCTGGATGTAGGCCGTTGGCTTATTTCATCTGGTGGAAAAAAAAAGTTTGACTCGCATCTTTTATCACGGCAAACATAAAGATTTAGAAAAAAAGAAGTGATGTTTATCGTCACTTATTTAACATTTCAAGATGCTTTTCTATCGTATTGATTTGGACAACATTTTGGAATGTTTGAAAAGGGACAACAAACTTTTTTTGTAAAATTACTTTTTCAAGTGATTGCCAACCATAAAAAAGGGAAGGCAAAATTAAGATGGTTGAAGTGGTAACTGAAAAATGTGAGAATTACATGAAACTCTGAAAGATCTACTAGTTATTCTCTTTGAGTTTGCAAATTATAAAGCATTTAAAAATGGAGATATTCTATTTAAATGAATTTTTTAAATTAAAAAAAAAATGATCCTGCAAAATTCAATCGTTTGCAACCAATTTTTATATGAAAACTTTTATTTTTAAATACATATTTTTTAATGATATAAGTAATGATGCTTTTTAGAGATAAAATTATTTATGCCATCCTGAAGTGCATCCCAATCATTTATTATGTTAGATGGACAATTGCGTAATGCATTCGACTCCTGTTCAGGCATTGATTTGAAATCGTTTGAGAGCAGAAACATAGGTGCATGATTTTGATGTATATGAGCTGTCTGATGAACTCCGCTCGAGGACCCACAGACATACTGGTGCATGTAAATCGGAATTTCATTATGTATGGATTGACCGCAGCTGATATATCATGCGCCGTTCAACATAGACAAGCATCAAAAAGAAGTTTCTTTTATTGAGCAACAATTCACCCCGACGTCACGTGACTATATACATTATGTAATATAAAGGTTCATCGGATGGTCATTTTGATAAAAGGAAACATCCGAAGATGTTTCGATGATTGAAAAGCAACATATAATCCGCTTTTTCTTTTTATTTTTAACTTTTAAGAAAAATATCGCACGACAATGGGAAGTATTGGAGGAATTCGGGAGGAATAAAAGTCGATTTGTTCTCAGATTGACATTGCAAGTAAAAATATCTGCACGACGAAAAAAAAAAAATTTATTTGGCTTTATAATTTGCTTTGAAAATTTGCATGTGAATTTCTGTTGAAAGTGCACAATAAAAGAAATACAAGTTTTTCTGACGCGACATAAACGGAAAAAGAGTGAACCACTTGATGTCATTGCTCGTAACAATTATTTTGCATTACTTTTGTTGTAATTTGGATAAAATATTTTTATATTTTTTTTAGTTGTTGAACATTGTTTAGAAATATTTTATTTTTTACTTTTTAGAGACTTTAAACTAACTTTTTGTAAAAAAAATTTTTCGTATACCCCGGAAGGAATATTTTGAAGATGATAAAAAATCGCGCATCGACCTCGGCAGAACACGATTACGAGCTTTGGCGGTCGGTCAAGGACAACATCCTCTCCAATCAAGAACTCTCAGGTGGTGGCTGAAAAAGTTTATAGTTTGTTTTTTTTCCTTCACGCTCTGATATCGTTTGCACTCTGAAAAATTCACGGAAAAGAAAGTGAACCATCCTGCGTTCGCTTATAAAAGTGCAAAAAAAAACATTGACTTGCGATGTTATGCCACTGAAAATGTATTCAAGACGATGGTTCACCGTTAATTAGAATTATATTGCAATTCATATACATAGTCTCTCGTGGCAATCTACCTGGCTGTGTCCAAACCGCGATTGGAATTTCAAAAGATGGCCGGCATGTACCTGCTGCCAATTAACATTAAGTGGAAAAAATTGTTTCATCCCGTTCAAGTAATTAACTAATTTGAAAAAAATAAAATTCTTTAATCGAACTTAAACCGATTGAAATTCACAAGGGCAGACTGAATTTGTTTGCACCAGAGACTGCTTCCGGTTTTCTTTCGTTTTTAATCAATGAAACTTATATAATTTATATCTGCTCGACGACTGAAAATAAAAGACTCAAATTCAAAATAAAACGTTGGAGGTTTTAATTAAAAAGTTGATTATTTATTATTGACTTATATTACTTGTCATTCACTTCATTTTAACTCGTTTATGTAAGGTCAAGAATAATTCATTTAATCACGGGGATATATTACTGAGAAAGTTAAATTTAACTTGGTGAACAATATTGACAACGACAGTTTCATCAGTTCTCCTTTAAAAGGGTATTATGCGATTGCGTCACCTGAACGACCTGCCGAATTTTGTCACTCGAATTTAACAATTAAATTAAATATAAATTTTTTTCTATAAAATTGTAGTCATTACAGAATTAAAAAAACCAAAACGGATGCTCTTCTACACATGGCTTGTTTCACGAACGAAAATATATCGTGTCATCAATCAAATTCTCGAATGGAAATGTTATCTATCATTCAACAGGAAAATTGTAAAATTGAGAAGATCAAAAATGTTGGGGGAAAAATCAAGTTTAAAATATTCAATCTATTAGTAGGATAAAAAGTATCAATAGAATTTTATAAACGTTTGGTTTGCATTTAAAACATTTTGTGACGGTCAGAAATACTTCTGTCTACGTGGAATGAAGACCGAAGAAAATAAACAGGAAATTGTTTCCTGTCGAGTTTTTTCCTAATGCGGATTCTAAATGCAGTTTAGTTTGGCAAGTTTTGGTGATAAATAATGTTTATTTTAGATTGATGTAAATCATCTTTGTTATTACGAGACGAAACTGTCACATACAGCTTAAAACAATCTAATATAAAATTAAAAAGAGAAAATATATATCAATAGAGAAATAACTTTTGTAAATGATATATTATTTACAAAAGTTAAAAAATTTACATAAAGTTGAAAAAACAACTATGCATTTTCGTGTCACAATAACTATAATGACCCTATATAAATGAGCTATAAAATGAGAGAGAGAGAGTAAAAAATGAGACATTTAAAACTATTTCATCAATAACCATGGATAAAAGGTACCAGATCTCCAAAGATCCTATTTGCATCTTTTTTCATAATGCCTGCAGGACGGAAATTCACTGACTTTTCAAAAAAAATGTCACATTTTTTCCATCTTTAAAATTGAAAATTTAAAATAAACTTTATTACTGTAACTAAAAAATGATATTTCAATTTAATTATAAAAAGACGTCAAGTTAAACTAACAATTTCAACCGTTTCGAGTAATGGTTTAACACTCTCTTCTATCATTCAATTTTCAACCAACAAAACCCTTTTGTCAGCTCATTTCTATCGTCACCTAAAATTGTAAACAATAATCATCGATATAACAGAGAGAGAGAGAGAAAGTTAGTAACCCAATTTTTCCAAAAAAGTATTAAATTTTCATCAAAATAATTTTCATCAGAATCAGTTCGGATAATTGCATTTACACCTCGGGGTAAATGTGACACTCAAATAACATTACTATTTTAAAAGATTCAAAGGTTCAAATTAAATTTAAATTAATATAAATCTAATTGAACATGAATTAGTAAATTTAATTTAATTTTAATTTTCAAAATACAAAACATAACAAAAATATTATTTGCTTTCATTTTCCGAATTGAAGATCGGTCGGTGAGCGATGTAAATGTAAATTTGTGATGTAATTGTATGTTTTGTTCGGCTCGAGATGGTTATCCATGTGCACTCAAGTGACCTGCTTGTCGATAAGAAAAAGCCGAACATTCCATCCGAGCGGACCTGGATGAATTTAATTTTCATTTCAACCGTGCGACCGAAAACGACGATAAGAGCTTCGTTTGGAATTGTCGGACTGCGTACAGAGCTCGCAGCAAAATCTATTGGTTGACGCGCGGACGTCGCTCTTGTGGGAAGCCGTCTACCTGACGCGTAAAAGGCCGCTTCCGATTATCCTGATGACAAAAAAACTTTTACCTTCGATCGCAATTTGCATCACTAACCAAGCCGGCTGCACACGTAACAGAACGGTCGCGTAACGGCGCGGCTCCATAAATGTATCCGAATCAAATTTTGCATCCCCGTGGCAGATTTTCCATTGGCCGTAATCCTGTTTTTTTACCCTCTCACCGCGACCACCAACACGTAACGTGAGACGCGACGATCTATTTGTACTTTTCGTATAATTCTGCAATCAATGAGATGTGCGTCACAAAAGCCACCTCGTGTATAACATTCTTATAATCAAAACCTGCCTTTTTTTCTTTCATCATCATTCATTTTTGTTTTTGTTTTTTTTTCCGAACAAACGAAAATCATTCATTTGATTAATGAAAATTTTTTCAAATTTGATCCTGAACAGCATAGAAAATCGAAAAGAGGTCACTAAACGTTCTAGAACGTTTTCCGAGTACACTATTGAAGCAAAAAAAAAAAAAACGAATTGATTGCACGCATAAAGATTTGCGTTCGAGTGACTAGATCATTGACCGTGGGCTGAATAAGGGTCAAATTGAAACTTGTTTGCCCGCGATGATGATTATCTGATGACCAAAAGGCGATACTCGCGAAAACATCCGAGTTCCATTTTCTGTCCTAGAAATTCCCAGCTCGGTAGCCACGATAGCCTGTCAAAGGCTTGTTTACTATTTCAGAATCGATGATTCACGATGGCTGTCGCGAAATAACGGTATAACAAGACAATTTTGTTTTTTACAACGAACTTCCTTCTTGGTATTCTTCTGATCCCTTTCACGCTCTACTGCGTGAAAGTAAACGACACGCCCGTTGCATCTACGCTTCATTCTGTTATATTCCCACCGGCTTATTTTTACTGACGTAAACATTGCACAGGATTGATCAGATTTCTTTTTCGTTTTTCTATTTTGGATCATTAAAATCAGGTGATTTTGTTGGATCCAATAGGATAATCGGTGCACTAAATTCCGCTAGAGATTACCGTTAAATTCCGACAATTCTGGGACCCGGAAAGGTCGCCCTTGATGTATGCGACGATAGTTTTCGTCCATGCAATCCGGATATGGTTTTGTCGAAAAAAAAATCATCTATCTAAAGAAAAAACAATCTTATTTCTTTATAAATAATTCATCTTGTTATAAATGAATCGGAGGAATTTTAGCCTTGTGTTTTCCGTACGCGAGAAGGATGCATAGAAGCACCCGTGGCACATTTTTCAAGTTCATTACCAAGAGAATTATGTTCTTGAAATGGATAATTCAGTGAAACATTTTCATTCCAAGTGACGTCATTGCGCACAGGTGTTGGAATGCATCGCAGTTGGCTTCTTCGAGTGTGCAAGAATCTTGGGTCGGCTGACAAAAATAATGAATTGGGTTACAGGTTCTAGAAAAATCGAATCATCATTTTCTGACGCTCAAACTGGTGATTCGAATCTCGTGCACAAAAATTTGCTTCATTATCAATAATGTGGGTTTTGAGTTTCTCCTTGTTGTTGATTTTCAGGTGAAAATGCACGTGTAGCGATCGACAAAACTGGGCAATTGTTCAAAACGCGCAACATTGTGAAACACCATGTGAGTTTTGAAAAATTTGCAATACTTATCTGGCGAGTTTGTCTAAACTTCGATCCAGGGATTTTGTACCATTAGTCATTAATTTATTTATGAAAGTTGATCCGATATTGAAAATATCTATTGCGTGGTGTTTATCGGATTCAAATGTACATGACATTATAGAGTTTCTAGGATGGCGAAACGCCGAGAACCGGAAAACTTACGTTTTCGTTTTGTATTTTCTCTGTAACATAATATCAATTTAGTACATTGTATTTCAATCATTTTATATATTTTTTGAACAGTTCAAATGTTTTTTAAGGCACACTAACAAAAAGTCTCTTAAATTGACAACGAGTGTCAATTTAAGCTGAATAAATTGCATTTTCCAAGCGAAACAATATCCGCACGAATAAACAAAATGATTCATCATTGTCAATCATTAGAATGTATACGTGGTTCACAGCACGTTTTACAGTATCATTGATGTACGACGGACAATTTTTACCTTATCATCACTTCCTTTTTTTCATTTCTGGTCCATTCAGCTCGGTTAATGCAACACATTATCATCTAAAATGTCAGAAATGAGATGGAACATGTAAAAAAAGTAGAGGTATAAAAAAAGGTACAAAAAAGATGTTGAACCATCCGAAAAATCGTGACTTGGTGAAAAACCACGCAAAAGTTGAATGGAAGGCATCATCGGGAACCGGTGATAAAACTGGAATACCTGAGTTGAAAAACGCCCCTTCGGTTTGGAGACGGAAGGCGACTCATTATCATGATCTCCCCGCTCATCCTGTTTGAGCTCTCGTTATCTATGTCTTTGCGCCCTTCCATCTCGCATTTAGAGCTCCCCTCCGGTGCCCTGTCGTTCCCCTCCCTCTAAGACGCTTTCTTGAAATTCACCTCTTGTTATATATCTCATCGTCGTGTCCTGCGATGGGGATCCATATTTATAGGGTTGCGCCGAGTAAATGTGCTGACTACACTACGAAGCTATATAAAATGCCCGGGCATCTCATTGCGACAAACCAAGTTTGATCGGCTTACAGTCAACACCTGTCAAACTCGCATCGCGCCTCTGTCCTTCGCCATTCGGACTTGACAGTTCGGCTCTCAACTATACAAGTGTCGGTTCACATCTTTTAAGTTCGAGATGGTCATCATGCTGGGGACCACCACTTGCATCCTCCTCTCCGTCACGATGCTGATGCTCGCCATGTTAATCATCGATCACCTCAGGTCCAAGAAAAAACAAGCCGCCAATTACCGCAACGAAGATCTCGTCCTTCAGGACCCACCGGGGCCGACTCCCTGGCCCATTTTGGGCTCGCTTCACATCCTCGGCCAGTACGACGTGCCCTACAAGGCGTTCGGCCACTTGCGCGACACTTACAACAGCAACATCGTCAAGATCAAACTCGGCTCGGTCTCCTGCATCGTTGTCAACGGACTTGAAAACATCCGGGAAGTCCTCTTTGGCAAGGGCTCGCACTTTGACTCCAGGCCGAATTTCAGCCGATTTGACGCTTTCTTCGATGGGAACAGAAGTAACTGTAAGTTTCGAGATCGAGTTATGTTCCTTTTTTTTGTTTGATTGTGCGAATTTTTGTGTTATTAGATTTCGGTGAGTTACTTCCGAAATAATACTTTTTTGTAAGCACGAGCACTTTTTTATTTTGCAGTCAATCACTTTATTATACGCGACAGCAAGAAAACAAAGTCGGTGTGTCATTATGTTATTTAAAATTGAATTAAGATTTTATAGTTTTTTTTTTTAATTTTAACTTTTATTAATTTTAACTTTTATTATTACTTTTTCTCGTTTTATTTGATTCGAATATTTGTTTACGACATTCATACAAGTAATTTAGGCTGCTTTTTTTTCTTCAAAATTTTGTTTCCTCAAATAAGTGTAAACAAATAAATGAGTGTAAAAATTAAAAATATATCTAAAATATAAATGTCAGAAATAAAAGAAAAGTGATAATTTTCCAAATTGTCGGTCAAAAATCAAAATGTTTTCTTCCTAGCATGTTATGATAATCGTAATTCCACATTGTTGTATGGTAACACGATCGTTTCAATATTTGCTGAGCTCGCTCATTGCACCATTACGACCTTGCATTTCCGGCAAAGGAATTGACAAAAATAATCTCCGCGATTATTTGAAAATTCAACAAAAAATTGAAAACAAAGATAAACGAAAGTAAAAAAAAGAAATGTCCTTTTTTTAGCGCTCGCGTTTTGTGATTGGTCCGACGTGCAGAAGACGAGACGAGAACTTCTCAAGGTACACGTTTTCCCCAGTTCTTATACCGCGAAATACAGCCAGCTGAACAGCATTATCACCACGGAAGTCAGCACCCTGATTGATTTCATGTCGAGCACCAATGGGGAACGAATCAAAATCAAAACGCCGCTGTTGCAAACTTGCGGCAACGTTTTCATAAACTATTTTTGTTCAAAACGATTCGACGGCAGCCACGAGGCGTTCGCCGAGATGATCAACACCTATGACAAAATTTTTTACGAAGTCAACATGGGTTATCTCGTTGATTTTGTGCCGTCCACCATGCCCTTCTACACCATGAAGGTCAGGGAGATGAAAAAGTGGAGCACAAGCATCAGGAAGTTTATGCTTGAGCACGTTGTGCAGAACAGATTTGATAATTGGAACAGCAGCGTGCCCGATGAAGATTACTTGGATTCCATCATCAGATACGTGAGGTCCGAAGCTAAACCGGAGATCCCTTGGAGCACGAGTCTATTGTCCTTGGAAGACATCGTTGGAGGTCACTCGGCCATTGGCAATTTCATGATGAAGATTTTTGGATACCTGGTGACTCGTCCCCATATCCAGAGGATCGCACAGCAGGAAATCGACAGAGTCCAAAGCATCAGCAACATTGTCGGACTTGAGGAGAGAAAGTCCATTCCTTACGTCGAAGCCATTATTTTGGAATGCATCAGACTCATCTGCAGTCCCATTGTTCCTCATGTGGCTAACCAGAACACTTCGATTGCAGGTACATAATTTTAAATTAATAAACTAAAAGTACACAAAATAATTAATAATAAGATTAATGTAATTAATTTAATTAATATAATTGACTAAATTAATTTTAAAATGAAAAAAATCAGATGAATTGATATACAAGATAAGGTTGACATAAAATATGGAATTTTAATTTTTCTTTTGTTCTTTCCTCGTTTACAGATTACAGAGTTCAGAAGGACGACCTTATCTTCTTGAACAATTACGACCTGCAGATGTCCGACAAGCTGTGGACCAAACCACACGAGTTCATGCCAGAAAGGTTCATTCAGAATGGCCACATCGTCAAACCGGAACACTTCCTTCCGTTCGGAGGCGGCGTGAGGTCATGCATGGGCTACAAGCTGGTTCAGTATGTTAGTTTCGTGTTCTTGGCTAGTATCCTGAAGAACTTCACAATCCTTCCCGCCGAGGAGGAGACGTACAAAATTCCCATCGGCTATCTGGCAATACCGATTGATACTTACAGCCTGCGCTTTGAAAAACGCTGAAGATTTCAAGTTTTGACTTGCGAGTTATTGTCTACGACAAAGAACACTTCTTTTCTAAGTCAAAGACGTAATTTTAATTGAAATTACTACTTTAGTAAGTGATGGGTCCGTTATGGTCTCAGCCGAGGGACTTGAACAAAAAAACATTTATCTGTGATCTATAATCCTGTAAAAACTAGCACCAGACTTTATCCATACCTTTTTGTAGTTTCCGTAAGCTGTTTTTAACAGGTATATGAAGACTTTCAATGACTGACTGTTTGCGTAATTTATAGTTTAGCTGCGATCTATAGTTGATAATAAAAATCTGACGAAACGATTGTGTATACGTGGTTTTATACAACGAGATGAAAATTGATCAGCATAATTTTTTACATCACAAAACAATTTCAGAGATTAACTTCTTTTCGCGCCGTGCTTTACTTTGTAAATTATTTTTCATCTTTTGTACATTATAGCTTTATTTATATATATGAATTCAAGAATCGTAAGTTTATATTGTATATATACTATCGTGTTTTTTTTTATTAATTTAAAATTAAACGAAGTATTTATCGCAACTTAGAAATGATAATTTGTTAACTTTAGATTATGATTTGGCTATGACTATAAGTATGACTAATGTACCGAACTGTGTTACCTACTTGGCGCTGTTTTATATATCATCTGTTAAATGCATCAATAAACACGATATTTATGAACAAACTGCATATTCATTTACAAAATTAAACTATTAAAACGACATTCCAAATTATAAAAATGAACAATTCATATTTTCATTTTAAAATTTATTCAAACATTTAGATATCAATAGTTTGACAAACTTGATCTTTACAAATTTAATTAATTTAGTCTTTAAACAATATTAAATAAGATAAAAAAGACATCTGTACTATTAAATTAATTTATATTGCTTGGTTTTTACATCGAGTCTACTATTTACAAAATTGATTAAACAAAATCAATCGTTAGTAAGACAGTGTGTAGTTCAAAATGACATATATCCTTCTCGTCGACAAAATCCAAACCTATTCTTATTCTATTTAAGAATTAAAAACTACTATTTACAAAAGTATAAAAAAACGTTACTCGTCAGTATTTAGAGTTCCCATTCATCGGGATGATTTTTTCCACACTCTCATCGTCGGTGGGCTTCTTTTTGGCATACATCTCTTCAATTTCCCTCAGCGTCTTGTCCTTAGTCTCCGGCAAGAAGAGTACGACAAAAATTGTACCCAGCAGGGAAATGATTCCATAGAAACAGAACACACCGTGTTTTCCCATCCCTGCCAGAAGATCGGGATAGGTTTTAATTGCAATGAAACTGAAGATGTAGGCTGCGCACGTGGTCATGCCCGACAGGATGTCCTTGACTTTGGCAGGATAGAGTTCTCCGATCATGGCGAAGGGCAGGACCAAAAATCCCATGGTGCTCATAAAGATGTACATGACAATGCAAATGACAGGGATCACCCCGTAATCCCCGATGTAATAACCCCTGTTCTCGAAGAATAAATAGATAGATAACACTCCCATGCAAAGACTCATCCCAACTCCTGATAAAATTGCTGGTAATCGTCTGCCATATTTCCCAGACAGCACCATCACCAAGATACTGCCAATTAGTCGGGTCAGGCCGATTAGAATGGTTGCGAGATAGGCGTCGATCTTAACGCCAGCTTCCCTAGTCAGGTCGACGGCATAGAAAATCAAGACAAACAGGCCCGAAAATTGTTGGAAGAAAAAGAATCCCAGCATGATGAGGAACGGGATGATGGACGTCCGTTTCATAAGGTGCTTCCAGACGTTTTGTTTCTTCTGTTGCGGTTTCCCTTTGAGATCGATCAGCAGCTCCGTGGACAGGGGCTCGTCTCGCGGAATTCCGCGGAAAGTTTTCAGGGCCATGATTGCCTCGTCCATCCGACCGCGTTCTCTCAACCAGATTGGGGATTCGATCATGATGGTTATAGTTAGGAAAAATGATACCACAGAAAAGAGACTGCAGAGAAGAGCTACCAGCTGCCAGTTGTCCTGTAAAAAAACGAGATTAGAAGTTATACTTAAAAAACTTTTGTAAACACATATTTTTTTGACACAAAATTTTGTATAGAAAAAATTTTTCCGAACAAATTTTAGCATGAACAAAAGTTCATGGCAAATTGTTTGATGCTTACAGGCATGAAGTATCCGAAAATGTACACAAATAGTACTCCTAAGGCTATGGAAATACTTGTCCAGGTAACGACGATACTTCTCCACTTGGGAGAAGATACTTCTGCACTGTAAACAGTACATGAAACAGAAGCCAGACCAACGGCCAGTCCGGATATAGCTCTCCCAATTAAAATATGACTGTAACTATTGGCTAGGAATATTGTTAACCATCCCGCTGTAGAAACGGCTGAGATCAATAAGAAACTGAGTTTGCGACCTCGTCTTAGAATGAAACCGCACATCATACACCCTACAGGAGTGACCATAGCTGTTATACTCGCTGTAAAAAAAATTAAATTAAATTTCAGAAGTTGTTTATTTAATTTAGACATTATCAAGTACATTGTGAATAAATCATACACATGTACAAAATTTAATTGATGATTTTGAAATTATAAAATGCTTTATTTAGTTATAATGAATAATAAAAGAATATAATTAATTCATAATAATAAAAAATGATAATTTTATACGCAATTTAAAAATTTGTTTATTTAAATGACGAGATGACTATTTTACCTATCCATGACGCTTGGTTTTCGTCTATCCTTAAATTACTATCTGCACTGAGTAAATATGGCAGGGCGACGGCACTGTATCCAAAAGCACATGCTGGTCCAATGTTGGCAAAGTTGGCACAGAGGCACATTAATATCTGTAAAAAATAAACAAATTGTTAAGGCTTACAGCTTGAATAAAACAATTTAAAAAAATACTAGATCGTCTTATGTCAGTCTGTAATTGCTTAAACAAAAGAAATATATGATATCAGTGGCTATCTATGAGATTTATGATAACTAGAGCGTTCTAACCGCGAGCCCTCCATTTGCATAAAATAGTCAACAATATTGTAAATTATCTTGAAATAAGAATATCAATCTCATTTAATTTCAAGATTGTGACAATTTTAGTTGACAGTGTTAACTTTTTGAATAAATTTGCATTCGGGTGAAAAATAGTTTGTACGAACCTGACAGAGTGATCCTTTCCTTTCCCATTTTCGCTTCTCTTTCTCCCTGAATTCGACCTGCAAAAAGAAATTAAATTTATGATATCGTTCAATTTTTAACAATCTGGAACGTTGGTTTGATCAATACCGGAAGATTGAAAAAGTTAGTGAATATCAATTCAGATGCCACAAAAGATCATAAATAATTTATATTTGTTTTATCAGTCTTCTGTTTCAATTCAATTTCTAAGTGCTCTCACGTTTGAACTCTAAATTGAATAGAAATAAAGTTATATAGCACAACAACGATCCAAAGATTTTTTTTTATTTCACGAATGCAAAATTCTCCGTTTATCCTGAGATTAGTCTTTTGACACAACAGATTTCACATAATTGTGTGTACATACTGTTAATGGCTAGTTCGTTTATAAAGAACAAATGAAGCAGATACTTAAATCAGAATAATATTTCTCTTATTTGCAAATAGTATAAAATTTTTCTTCCAAATTATTATTTGTTTCTAAAATAATATTTCAAATAAAAAACGAATCATATTGGCATTGAGGAATCAATTCTCGGTAACGTGGCTCATAAAAGATGTATTTTTTACCTTGGTTCACTTTACACTTATGATGGAAAATCAGTACCTTGCCGATTAATTTAAGTATCATGTAAGTCAATTATGGTATAATTTTTTAAAAAACCTTGTAGAAAAGTAAAAAAAGAAAATTAAAAGTATAAAAATTAAGTGTATAAAAAAGTGTATCAGATATAATTATTAAAAAAATCCTAGTTCTGAAACATATGTAAATTTTATTTCCAGTTCATTTTCAAAGATGTGAGAAAACCCGATCAAACAAAAAGATTCGCATGAATAATGATCATAAACGGGATTAAATGTTTCTTGTAATTATGCATCTCGTGTCGATTAGGAAATCCTAAGGCACACATTGTTGAGCGATAATAGAGCATAACAAACAGCGCGTCTGCCCGATCATAATGCAATCGGATGATTCAGATAGGTCTTATCATAATTAATGTCCTTCTTAGGAATAAAGACAAACCCCGGTGGCGTTTTTTGTCTCAAACGTTTGCAAGACAATCGGTACAAATTTAAATATTTCCGTCTGTCACTCGAAAGACTCGTTGCTGTCCCATCGGCAAGTAAAAACCGGTTCGATATGTTGCAATTCAAAAATTTTGATTTTTTTTCCTCGATGCCTCAGGAATACTTTACACGTGAATTTAACCAGACTAAAAAATGTACTGGAAGCGAACCCTTTTTTCAAGTGTTTTATTTTCAATTTTTTTTTGTCAATTAAAATTTTGGAAGATGAAAGAAGGCTCAATTATATTTTTCCACCGCAATTTTGGTTGTAAAAAATTACCTTTTGGTCAAACAGTTCGCTGTGTCCATTCATCTCAAAGACCCCTTGTGTCTTTCCGAGCGGAAACTTTCACTCTGCTAGGAAATGAATATTCGTAGTTAATTAATTCCCAAATCGTCTCTTTCCATTGCAATGTTTGTGTGATTCTCTAGAATAAAAAGAAAAAATTGTAACTTTTCGACACGTCTTTCGATCAAACGAAACACGAAACATGAACTCCGATGAGATACGACAAAATTTTCGACATCAAATGGATGACCGAATGGAAACGCTTACTTGTGTTGCACGAATCTAACAGAGTCGAGTACGATAACCAAGGCAAACAATGCAAAATATCACATGATAAGTAAGAAATCTGGCAGACAAGCCGGGAGAGATCAAACAATTTCTTGAAACGAAAAACTGATGTGTGTCTCGCGATTTCAATTTCTGCACTTGTCTAAACCGAGTCCCGATATTGACTGAGTGACAGCGCTCGAACTCGATTATTCCAGTCGAGAGCGCATCACCAGCTATGTACTTTTGTTGTGCGATTCGCAGTCCCCCGTGAATGCACAAGCTGCACTTTTATGACTGTCCAGGTACCGGAGGATTTCCTCGTAATTATAACGCGGCCGTGACTCGTTTAGGAAATAACTTACGAGTCATTGCTGCAAGATTTATGGCCCGAAGATTTTTGACATGATAAAATAAAATTGTTCGTTTTCAGGCTCTGCCCTTCGATTAGGAGAATGAGAATCAAATCCAATTTCGATTTTATTTTATTATAACGAAGCAGTACAATTTATAATATAACCCAGTTCAAAATTGTCTTCAATATATACTGGGTGAAAAAAACATGCCTTAAAAATTACCTTTATTTGTCTCAGATTATGGCACAATGTCTTAATTTAAGAAGTCTGTTGGAAATTTTAAAATTAATTTAAGGCACTTGATTTTAAAGCGATACTTTAAAGCATTCAGGCAAGCAAAATTAAAATCCTTATTGATTTAGTTTTAATTAAAATAATATTTTCTTCAACAACAAAAAATTTTTTTTTCAATCGGGCCAAAAAAAGTTATTCCAAGAATTTTATTCTTGGACCAATCAATACAAATTTAGAATGGATGTTTTTCTTATAATGAACAAAAAACCGAACATTTTGATATCTTTGTCTGTGCGGAAAATTACTCAATTTTATGGTGATAAGAAAGTCAGTGGGGTGATTGTTAGGAAATGTACTTCTTGAGAAATTTCGTTCCCTCAATAAAAATGCGGTTATATGCTGGTTGCCGATGATTATTACTTATGTGTGAGCCATAAAGATGCCTGAAAGAATATTCCTATCTAGTTGAGTCATGAGAAAAAATTTATACAATTTCTAATAGATAACTTTGTAATTAAAATCATACTGTTTTCTTATAATTGAGGATTTAATTTTCGAATGAACTTGAAAATTAAAAATAAAAAAATTTGATAAAAAAAATGAAAATTGATAGAAATTGTTTCATATAAAAGAATAAACCTCCGGTATATCCCCGTTATATCTACGGTATATATCCGTTATATCTACGGTATATCCCCGTTTACGGTCCCCCTAGACACGTCGTAAATTTTATTGAAACATTTTAATAATACCGACATCATTAATTCAAAGCTTTTTCTTTTCTTAACGTTAGATTTGCGTTGACATGTTGACCTGTGTGAACTGCCGTTCACTTACAGTCACTTCTACAGCTGCAAGTAATCAATTCTACTATCAAAAAATTATAATCAACATGTCATATGACTTATTTTCAGTCGAATGTTAATTTCCCATTCAGAACAAATCTTCTTAGAGAGCAATTCCAGATTTTCTTAATCGTTTATCTCCACTTTTTTGTCGAAAAACCAGTTATTTTGATGTAAATATCTCTGCAAAAAGTAAAAAAAATTATATTAAATCCTTTCAGCAAGCATTTCAAAAATAAAAAAATGCACAATTCTATTACATTTTATGTAATACATAATATATAAAAAACAGAAACAAAAAATTATTAATTTGAAATTATTTATCAGCAATTAAAATTGCATTATTGAATGTTATAAAAATATGGTACTGCAACTTAACTCGATGATTTAACCTGTCATGGTTTTAAAAACTATTTGTTCTGAATCATCAAAGTCGTCATCCAGCATCTACTCTAATTTTTTGCATTAGAAAACAGACGTAAATGGCATAAAAACATTTGGGATTCAAAAATTCGAAAGATCACCGAAGCCGTTTATCAAGCATTCAAATGAAGATCGACATTAGAAAAAAAGTTAAAATGATAGAAAAAACAATAGTTGAAATTGATTTTTATGAGATACTAATGATGACATTAAACATATGCACAATGATTCGAATATGCAAAGTGAAAAAAAAAACAGTTTTTCAAACAACCAATTCGATTGATCTCAAACAAGACGAATAAATCATTATTATTATCATCAATTCGAGAGACTTTAGACTTTATTTTTAATCGCATATTATTTCTATAGATAGATATGAGTCGTCGGAAAAACATACAATTATTGTATGCTCGACTAACATTGTCTCGAATCGAAAAGTGCATTATCTTGAAGAACTCATTTTAACAAGCAACAAAGAACCTTATCTTGAGATTTTTATGTTATTTGCAAAAACTCAATCATAAATAGTTATCAATTGTGAATAGGAGCAATCGTAATCTTGATTTTAGTTTACTAGTTTTTTTTCAAGTTTTAGGACACTTGACGTTAATTAATGAGTCTGATGCATTGTTTTAGAAAATCGTTAGATTATCAAGGAATACGAGTACTTGTTTTCTGGTCAAACTATGTTTCAAATTATTTTTTCTATTTTTGTAAATTCGTAACAAAAGATTATAAGAAACTTTTTTCGTCGAATAAAATAATTATAAAAAATTTGTGTGGGTGAAAAATTGCTGCAAAGTTTAATTATAAGAAACTAGTAAAAGTTGCTCTGTTCAAGTTTGTAATCAGGCATGTTTTTCTTTCGCACTAAATTCCGATACAAATGAACACATAGTTTGAAAATCTTTGTCGATTATTCATGTATACAATTAGTATCTCGTAAATGTTGCAAAATGCAAAACAATAAAATTAATAATTCTTAATCACGCATGTCCCTGGCAAAGGCATTATCATCAACTTGTCAAGTTTGATTATTCTATTAAGCTTCGCACAATTTGCATAAGAAACAAGCAACACGTGTGGTTCGGATGATGATCTCTCTACTCTGTTCCCAGCATAGATTTCGAGTGCAGAAATGTTAAAATTATTAACATCTTTCCTTGACTATCTATAGTTTCTTATCTGCAAAATTATCACTATTGTTGGTACTGACAGACGAAAGATTCCTTTCGGGATGATTATCCGGGACGATCATAAAATCGCTTTGCCGATTTTATGATTTACGACGGACGAGACGTTCGGAAAATGACGGTTAGGATAACGGGAACGGGCTGAGGAGTGGGTGGTCCATCGTTTTTGAGCTGCTTAGGGGGTGGAGTCTGTGGGCTGTTTTTAATTTATCTAAAATACTTAATCCCACACTATTTTTTTTTAACTTATCAATCTTATCGTCACAAAAATGTTAATTCGCATTTCTTTTTCTTTCGTTTACGTTTCTCTTTTCCGTTTCTAATCTTCCCCTTGGCAATCATTATCGACCGACTAACTCGTACTTGTGCACTTCAAAAGTAGGTATATTCTAGGATGATATCTTCATCATCGTATTTAATTAGATTTCTCTAATTTTCCGATCACCAAGTTACCTGACTATTAAAGTTTCAATCAATAAATGAACTTTTTGCTTCCAGTATAAATATTTGTGATTATATTGTCTTTTATTTTACATTCATTGAAACAGTACAACAAAAATGACTACGTATAGTAGCTATAAAAAACAATCTTGGAAATAAGCAATAAATTATCATATAACAATCAATAAGCATATCCAATACATGACTTTACAACAATTCAAAAATTGTCGGCCCAATCAAAGAACGTTACGACACAACTTCAAAAAAGGCTGACAACTTTTTCACAACTTTATTTGTGTTTCTTTCGTGTTTAACGTTTATATATATCTTATTATTTTATTCAACAACGTTTTATTAAATTTTATGGAAAATACACCCCACGATACAATTTGTTTGTGACATACTTCTTTATCGAAAAATGGTAGAAAACATTGCAGACGTTTGACCCGAACGATTTGTCGCGCAGTTTTGCTGATAAAAGAAACTTCTCTGCAAAAAGGTTTCGTGTCTGTCCATGTCTAGAAAATATTCAAAAAATGTCCAGAAAATTAATTTAATCAGAAGTGTTCTAATTTTGTCAGATCTGATATTTTCTGCAAATTGAACGTAATTAATTTTAATTAAATTAATTCTATCAAATTCATCAAGTCCATATTTACTTATGTTTATCTACTTGAACAAGTGCATGATCCGCGGATGTAAAAAGTAAAGATTAATGAAATTAAATTTGCATGTTGACACAATTAGAAGTATTATTCATTCAAGAAAGTTTTAATTTAAAAAGTATAAATAATATTCTAAGTAGAACATGACGTTTTAACATGAGTTTGAAGGAGCCAAATAATTACTAAATCGTATCACTAATTTGATTGAAATTAAATTTGTAAATTAAAATTTTTAATTATATGTATATTACATAATTACGTTGAATACAAAATCATAAAATTGTTTATACAAAAACTTGTTTGTGGTTTTATGTAATGGAAATTTTTAGACACGTCATTTATTTATTTTATAAAACTATTTAAAATTAAACAAAAATGATCAAAAAAACATTAAATAAATATTAATCAGATCTGCTTCTCTAATGTTTTGATAAATTAACACACAGTTGCTCGAGATCACGCATGCTAATGCAACTTCAATCGAAATTATCATATTTTCTCGCTATTAAATTATGTATGATCACGTTCAATCTGGTGACTAAACGAATCTGTAAACTGTTTTCCTCAATCATACATGTACCAGACATGGAACATCCTTTTTTTATATTAAATTCGAATTTTATTGACAGCAAAATTATATCGATGTTGAACTATCAGAGTCATATTCACTGGTCCCCTCGCTGTGCGACGTTTCATACACGACTTGACACGTCTCCCCAAAATTCCAATTTGGAATGTTCAATATTACATCACAACTTTCTGAAGCTTCGCATTGTTTGTGCTTCGAACTTGAACTCGATGACTTCCGTCGGCTCTTGCCGGGTGACGTCGGCACGCTCAACAAATTTTGCGTGCTTTTTGGGCTTTTCGACCTTCGGTGCGTCTTTGTTTCGACCGCTGCTTCTCTAACGTTATTATTTTTCCTCGACTCTTGTGGCGACTCGTTATTATTCAAATACTTTTTCATCCACTTCGGCGGATCGCTGGAGTACGCGTGAGTCTTTTTCGAATACTTTGGATCGGACACCGACAACGGTAACTCGGTTTCTATCACCGTCGTTATCACTTTCTCATTCTCGTCAAAGTTACTCTCCAAGAATTTCTTTCGCGGCAGCGGCATTATCCGGAATTTATTAATACTTGATGTATCGGTCGATTTCTCAGCCTCATAAGTGTAAGCATAATGCTTTTGAATGTGTTTCGGTTCCTCGATAATGACCGCGTCGTTGTCGCACCAGGTCGGCGACGTTCTCCCGATATTATCCACGGGTTTCTTAAACATCTCCAAATTCTACAAATCATAAACAAAAAGTTTTCAGTCAAAGACATTGAAAGCTAAAATCAACAGGAAAGAAAATTTAACAAAAAGTTTAAAACCACATTTAATTCAAATATCAATTATTCAGTTTCACCTACGATATTTTTCTCCGCCAATGAACCCTGTCTTGGTGTACCACCCGTAATACTGTGTCTTTGTTTAGTTGCCGGAGGGTCTAATAATCTTCGCAAGCTTGAGTTTCGGATCTCGGGGACGGACATTCTTTCTCTGTTCAGTAGAACCGTCCCGGTCATACTCGGCGTCGACATCCCCCGTTTCTTAGTCACCTCAGAACCCGAGGGTAGTAAACCCGGTTTAAAATTCAAAACATCCTTGAACAGGGTATTCCCATTGGACGGTGGCAGGATTGGCGTTGTGCTTGCTATCAAGATATTTTCAAAACCTTTGATAGGGATGTTTGTCCTTTCATGTTCGTGTAACTTTTTTTGAATTTCAGACACGGGCGAGCTGGCGATCGGCAGCAGTTTGCTCTTGCTCCTTCCTGTTTTTGGGTTCAGCTGGCTGTCCAGACTGAATCTCTGCTTCGGCGTGCCAGCTATCAGTTTGAGATCGTTTTGAGTCTCTAGCTCTGGGATGGAAAATCTGTCGCGGTTGTATTTGTTCTTCAGGTGCTGGAATCTGTAAAATTATAGTGCAAATTGAAAAATACAAAATAGGATAAACTGTAGAAACTTTTAGAAAATGATTTGATTGAGTTGTACCTCGCGGCTCCCACGTCAAGCTGGGACATCTTGTCACGTTTGGTGATAGGTGACTTAGGCGAAAGGTAAATGTTCGAAGTTTGGCTTGACCTCTTCTTTTTGAAAAGAGGCGACTGGAGACAAGCAGGGAACTCTCTGGAGGCGTATCCCAACGTCGGCTGAGACAGTCTTTGATGTGCCTTCGGGTGCGCGTCACCAACGAGCAACGTCGGTTGTGAGAGTCTCTCCCGTTTGCCAATGACGCTGGTGCGAAGAGTGAACTCCAACCGATTTGACAGTTTTCTTGCTCGAGGTGTGGATTGCGGAGTTTCGGAGGCTGCTGACCGGTCGGACGGTTTATCTTCCTCGGACAGACTTGTAAATGAAAATCTCGTTCCCTCCAGACCGGACAGTGAGCTATGGTAGAGGCTGGGTTGTGACATCCTGTATCGCCTGCTTTCAGTCGGACGGCGATCGTAGGAATATAAACTTGGCAAATTAGGCTGTGAAAAACGCGATCCTCGTTGACCGCCCGGGGACGATTTTGTTGATATGGTCAGGGACCTGGGCGACGATTCGTCCGTCGTTCGGATATCAACTTTGAGGTGGGAAACCGTCTCGGACGGTGGCTCCTGGGTCGGGTGAAGATCGGGGTGTGAGAAGCGCGTCTTTCTGATGATCAGGTGTCTTTGTTGGAAGGTGTCCGGCAAATTCGGCTGCGACAATCGAATGCACGGATTCGGTCTTGGTGCGTTGATGTACCAAAGGTCTCTTCGAGAGTACGGTTCGCATCAAAGAGGACCTTCTTCTCGCAACCGTCTCATAAATACTGGCCGAACGTCTTCGAAGAACGATGGTAAATCCAACTCCTTTGCCCTGTCTATCCCGCCGTTTTTGCAGATCAACCAGTATGTATCCAGCAGTCCTTTACCCTGAAAAAACATTATCTTTAGATTCGACTAATTCAGGCAAATGTTTTAATTGCTATTTTATTTGATAATTTTCATTCGACAAAACTTGTTTGGTTTCTTCACCTTAACATCTACACATCCTCGATATTCTATCTGAAATCCACCAACAGCTTCCAAGGACTCTTTCATCTCTCTGCTGATGTGAATTTTCAAAGCTGAAAAAATTATAAACACGTAAAAGCTGCCTTTATGTCAAAGTTTAAATAAAAATTTAAACTTAAATGAAAATTGTTGTGTTATTTTTATTTGAAAACCATAAAAGTTTAACTCATCGATCCCGTTTATAAATAGAAAAAATACCGCCAACGAAATTTAAAATAATATTCTCTCATTGAATTTACGTAATCTCATACGTAGCACAAACATGCATGACGGTATAAACGTGCTAAAGAAAATAAAATAATCACCTTCTCCCGTGGATTCCATGCGACTTGCAGTGTTAACCGTATCACCGAACAAACAATAACGAGGCATTTTACTTCCAACTATGCCGGCTACAACCGAGCCAGTGTGTACTCCACTGCGTATCTGAAGACGTTCGCCTGGACGTTTTGGTACTTGAAATATCGATGAGGCGGCTAACAAATCTAAGGCCATTGTTGCTATTTCAGTAACATGTTGATTACCTGGAAAAATTTGTTGTGAAAATATAAGAATAAGAAGAACCTGACAGGTTCAAAAACGAAATGACATTTTTCCAGAAATGTCATTATAGTATGCACAGTCACACTCTAATTTTATATAATACTATTATATTATATTATAATATTATTATCATTTTATAAAGTATTTTTGTATAGTTTTTTATAAAGTTTTCCATCTGAATAAATTTTAAGCTAATATAAAATTACCATTTCGAACAGGTAATCCGGATGCAACCATATAAGAATCTCCAATCGTCTCCACCTTGTAAACATCATAATGTTCGATTCTGGAGTCAAACAATTTGTAGATTGAATTGAGAAACGTAACCACCTGAAATTAGATTTGTATTTTAATTTATGAAAGCAAAAAGAATTGATATTAAATTATTTATAAGAATGTATAATATAATCTCACTTCCAATGGTGTTGTCTCAGCTGCGATTTCGGTAAATCCAACGATATCACTGAAGTATACCGTAACTGCTTCGTAATATTCCGCTGGTACTTGTTGTGTCTGTTTCAGTTGTTGAGCAACACTTGGTGGTAACATTTGAAATAGCAGAGAGTCGCTCTTTTTTTTCTCGTGCTTTAGTTCGCGAGCTTTTTGCGCCAGATTAGCAGCATATATCTATCGAAATTAATTTTATCTCAATTCTAAAATGGATTTTTTTAATCCTTATCTTTTTTCCATTTTTTATTTTCTATACAATTTATCAAAATTTATACATTTTTTCTAAATTTTTATTTTTTATATTTTTATATCTTCTTAACAATTTGTTGTTATTTTTTGTATACCTGAATCGTTGCTACTGCGTTCCGCATCAAAATAATGATTATCGGAGAGATGAATAAAACTAATCCAACTATAAGTATGCCCGCAACTTCTTTATTACTTGCATCCTGCAGTGTTGAGTTAACATATTCTCTGCAATCAGAAGTAACGACTTTTTGAACAAAACAGAAAATTTAATCTCGATCGAAAATCTTCCTAGTTCGAGCTTGATACGAAACTTTGTGTCAACATGTTTTTAATACGTATTACCTAATCATGCGACGTAATTCTCTTTGGAGTTTTCGAAGCTCATCAATATACGCCGCCATGGAATCAAAATAATTGATTGCATCGTTCACGTTTGCAACTCGTCTGTTGTTCTTCAATATTTCATCCCTCCTAATTAAATTTAAGTAAAATCGAAATTATTGATCCACGTAAAATAAATAAAATTGTTTAATTTTGCAAGGGAGGAGGGAAATCAAATTTATTTCACCTTGCTTTGATTAGTCCATAATCTGGCATCGTGCGCGTCAGCTCGGTATAAAATGTTTTCAAATTTGGCACATAAGTTAGAGACCCATTCAACAAGTCACGTCCAAGAGCTTCGTGACGTACATAACTCACGTAGTTGTCATTTGAAAGTGATCCTCGTCCGAAGTAATTTATTCCATAAACAGAAGCGATTCCTAAACTTTCAATACTCCTTAACAAGTTTTTGAATGCAATTAAATATCTGTAAGAGATAAAAGAATCTGAATTAAAATTGGAATCTGAAATAAAAACGATAAAGTCATTTTAAACAAAATAAAATAACCCCAGTAGAAATTTTTGCATAAATAGAAAACTTTTTGTTATTTCATTATTAAGGGGTCATGCCTACCTGCAGCCACTAAAAAAAGTGAAACTTTACGATTTTTTTGCGAAAATGAAACAAAAGTCACTTTTTTGACCATTAAAATCGGTCTTTAATCGGCTGTTAAAAATGGATAAACATTGCTAATTACACAGAATCATCTATTCTTGATCCATAATGGACCCCTTCCCCTTCAAATACACTTTCCAATGCATTTATACGTGTTTCCAGAGTGTATTCCCGAAATGACGCGCCGTATACTTCCTTTAAAACGTGATTGAGGCGGTGCTACTTTTTTATGTAACTTTCTTAATTTTTATTCGATCATCTTCAAATGTTGACATAATATTTTTAAGTATATGTACTTTTAAATTATGCAATATAAAAATCGATTTTTTAAAATCCGACAGGTAGGCATGACCCCTTAATTACTTTGATAATTTTTACATTTATAACAATTAACCCTCAATTTTATGTTTTTGTCAATAATTTTTTTGGAAGTCAATATAATTTAAAAATACATATATATTTAGATTCTACGAAGTCCAACGAATAAAAAGAAAAAAAAGAGATCA
This sequence comes from Trissolcus japonicus, assembly GCA_030522925.1. NCBI lineage: Eukaryota > Metazoa > Arthropoda > Insecta > Hymenoptera > Scelionidae > Trissolcus > Trissolcus japonicus. Next base: position 169,133 of record JAPYZS010000131.1, on the reverse strand, counting down.
ATTTGCTTTTGAAATGGGGTCATTAGCGATCGTCAAAGTGTGCTCGGGTCCACTGGACCCATGTGTGTAGATTAGGTTGATTCTGAGATGTGTGTAGTTGAGGGTTAATACAACTTTCAAAAAATTTTCATAAAAATGACTGTAATGTTTTTCAACCAAACTGGAATATACAACAGGCGAAATTTGTTGAAATAAACAAATGAAGAATATTTTCTATTCATCTTTAATAGGACAATACGAAAGCCGTTTCGTTTACCTCCAAACTCCGCTGTTATCAGTTTCCTTGATCTGGTTAGTTAGATGGTTTAACATCGCGGCATTAACACTCGTATACCATGTCAAAACTTCTGCGATACTGCTCTCCTCGGAACTTATTTTCTCTCTGTAACAAATGACTCGCTTTTGGCTGCTGACAGCAACAAAGGTACAGTTACAAAAAATTGACCGAAGATGGGTATCTGAATTTTACCTAAAATCATTAAGATGAGTTCGGAATGCCTCTTTATTGTCCACACTGTAAGATTCAGTGTTGCTTTCATCTCGCGGCACAGAGATCAGAGGCCAGCTTGTCATATTTTGTAACGCTTGATCTGTAATTGCGAATCGTTGGGTCAAATTCGACCTATAAAACAATCAAACAAACTTTATATCACACTAGTTCCTATAATCTTTTCCCTCCAGCTTTTCGTTCTCCGCACTCTAAAAATGCGATTTCCTAGGGACGCAAGATATTAAAAATCTTTTCAAAATGTTTGTCTCTTTAGATAAACAAATCAAAACAATTTCTGCTTGTTTCAAAAATAAACTAAAAATATTATGTATCACTAAATAGGCTATGGTATTGAGTATTTTTTTATCATCGGTCCATTTTTAGAATGCCAAATGGGAGAACAACTCGGTTCGATCGTTCCAAGACGAATTACCTCAACGTGCTGCCATTAGTATATATGAAAAACGCAACTTCTGAACGTTCCAGTTGCATTCGCGTCACCACTTTACCCAAATCTGTAGCAATGGTAACCTGAGAAAATTAATATCATTTTATTTGAAGTTTCGAAATCTGGTTTCAGATGCAGGGTCCACTTTGTAAAAGCCCAAAACTTGGCACAATTTTTGTGCCGAGAGGACTAACTTCTACAAACTTTCAGGAGCTTAGGGAACTGTTTGGGGAGACTCAAACTCGACACCGAAAACACCGAAAATATTGTGGTCTCATCCCTTACCTGTGATTCTATGTCTGAAACTTCTTGACGATAAATAAGAATATCGTGTAAAGTGTTTGCTGTCTGGATTATGAGAGCAAGAATAGGGATGAAAGGTAAGACTAGCATCTGGAGCAATTGTATCCGGCGTCCTTTTCGACGTGCTGGATCTGTCGCGCGAGCCCAGCAGGACTTTTTACGTTTGGCTTTTGTACAAGCGATGTCGTCTGACGAAATGCTCCTGATCGAACTGATTTCGTTTGTAAATGTTCCATTTTTACATGACATGCTGTAATTGAATCGATAAATTTTTATCATCAATACTCCGAGCCTTCCCGTTCTTTTTTGTCATTTATTGTACGTTTTCTGTATGATCATATTTTTTATCCTCTATTTCCGTCAAAGAGAAAAAGTCAACAAAAAGCCATTTTAAGTAACAATAAATCCATTGATGTTCGTCATTTTTAACAAGATATATTTCTAAGGAACTTTTTTTTAAAGTGAATATAATCTTAAATCAAGTATCTCATTTCTTATCGTCTTATTGAATCACCCATGAGAAGTGCGATTATATGATTTTTATTTTTATATAAAATTGTATTCCCTTTTTTTATTGGAATCATAAAGTGAATATGAGCTTTAGAATTTGTTCGGTGGGTTTCAATCAAAAAATGACTTCGAACGTAAAAGTACAAATTAAGGCTTGATGCATGTTATTAAAACTAAATAATATGGTGCTCCATTGATCTCCGAGGCAAAGAGAAAATGAACAAAAAATAAAGTAATGAACAAGCAGGGTAAAAAATGTTTGTCAAGAAATTTTAATTAAGTCGGAAAAAACTGAAGGAACAACGAAAGACGTTAAAATGGCATGGCGGGGAAACAATTTTTTTCTTCAATTTTCCAAAAATAAATTGTGAAAACCGATAATCCATACAGCCATGGGATGGTCATTTGGTCATACACGCAAGTGCGCCTTTTTTCTTATTTTTTTTTCGGTGTGTGCGTTGATGAATTTTGCAAGTCGAGTTTGCAAGTGAAATGAAAATGATGGCAAAAATGGACGGAGGGAATGCTTGAACAACAAACAATTTATTTACCCGTTCGGATAGTTTATTTAAAAAGTGTCGTGAAGTGTAAAGATGGTTTCAGATTAAGTGGAGAGACGCGCGAATACTAAAATAGACGAAAACAAAAAAAGAAAGTCGGAAAATTCACTCGCGCGAGAAGCTCTCGTGATGAGACAGCGGCGTTCGCAAACGTTACTAGCTGAAGTCGATTTAATACAACACGAGGACAAGCATTGATGAAGCGAAAACGAGGACTGCGCGCAAATACTAAGGTGCGGTGAACAGTAACCTCCCCTGAACAACCACCCTCTGTTGATGTCCCTTTAATTTGCGCTCTGGTTCACGTCACTTGTGGTTTACCTACCAACTTGTAACCACCTCTGTGGGTGTAAAGAGATTCAATTAGTACTATACAGGGGCAAACGATATTCTGTCTTTTTATTGAACTGGAAGTAACTCTGGAAGGAGAAAAACAAATATTCGCATATAAAAATAAAACTTTTCTTCCATCGTCTTATTTTATATTCAATTTAAAATAATCAACTCTAACATTCTTTATAACACATTCGATAACATCTTTTGCAATTGCAACATTGAAAATTTTAACATTCACGATAAAAATTAAAAGGTAAAGGATTTGCAAGAAATAGGTCAAAAATTTAAAAGACAATTACAAAAAAAAATTATTATTAAATTGTTTAAATAAATTATGGAAAACGTGTTTTAGTCAAGGAAAATGAGATTAAACATTGGGTTTTGTTTAGTTGGTGTGTAAGGGGATTAGCAAATATTTAATTATGAAATTGAAACAGAACACCGTATGTGGCGTACAATTAGTATGCCACAGATATGTCGCTAACATTGATTAGTTAACATTAAACGTGTGTGAAACGCATATCGTATGTAACGAGATATTAATATAACATCTACTCGGCAGCGTGTTATATAGAAGAGATCGTATGTGCGCATCGACAAATTATATATTATTCTAGCCGTCCACAAGCGGCTATGTTATTTTATGTCATTTTTAATTTGTTTATCCAGCCTTAGAGTAAAGAAACGCGCGGCCACACAATTTTGTCCCCGCGATGAAAAAAGAAAAGCCGGATGACGGAAATTTCCACGGCGATGCTGGAAATTTCCATCAAAATTATAAAAAATAACAGTGAAATTCGTCCGACGAGTGGAAATTAAATCAACTTGTTCACCAGATGATAAACACAATTTTTTAGTTCACGATTCAATTTCTTCTTGCAGCAGATAAATTTCCTTTTCATATTTGTAGATTTTTTTTAATGGATGAAATTTCAAGCACGGGTAAAGTGGCCACACGGTTCAAGATCATGGGTTGTAATTATGTTGTTAAGAGTTTGATTTAAAAATTGAAATTGGCAAAAAATCTTAATTTAACTTTCAATGATTACAAACATTGAGATGGAATTAATTTTATCGTTTTACTTTTTACCATTTATAAAATGGTAAGTGTTGAAAAAAATTAATGAAGTGTCAATTTCGTAGGTCTATTAAAAATTTCAATTAAAATGTAAAGATCAAAATATAAATGCTAAAATTGTTTCGTTTTTCTTATCGCGTATAAAATGGAGTTTTGAAATCCAAAACACATACCGCGCTGAGGCATGTCTTCTCTCTTGACAGTACCGCCACCTCGCAGTTCCTCATATTCGTATGAGCATGCGCATTACAAAAATCCGTCCACAAGCTCGGCCAGTGTAAGTCTTGATTATATATAGGTATACAGAATTTAAAGATCTTAAAATTGAATTACCCTAACGGTTATTAAATTACATTTTGACAGTGTGTTGAATCGCAATATACAGTGCCTTTTCACAAATCCTTCGTTTAATTTGTGAAACGCAAATTTGCAATGTAAGTAAAATGATAACACCTTATTTCAAAACTAGAATTTAAATCGGAGTTTAAATTGCGTATATTGCTAAACACTCTTCGATCGTTTGAGTTTACTATAAAAAAATTGTATTACAATGAAAAGGGCATTTAATGTGACAAATAACAATCGACATCAAAATTGGATAAATTTCATTAGTTTTTCTTTCCATCGAAAAATTCATTTTTAAATAAATTTTATTGATTTATAAATTTTTTTTCTAGCAACAATAAAAATGAACAGAGGTGCTCTAATCGTACTGGAGGGTTGCGACAAAGTGGGCAAAACCACCCAGTCGAAGATGTTGTTGAACGCCCTGAAGGAATTATCCGTCCCAGCAGAGTTGCATGTTTTTCCTGATCGATCGACTGAAATAGGCAAAGTTATAGACAATTATTTAACGAACAAAGGCGACTATGCACCTGAGACCATCCACCTATTATTTTCTGCGAACCGATGGGAGGCAAAAAATAATTTGATAAGCAAATTGGAGCAAGGCGTGACACTTGTCATCGACAGATACGTCGCCTCAGGAGCAGCATTTTCCAGCGCCTATACCAACAAGGATTTGGCCTGGTGCAAATCCCCAGACATCGGTCTCCCTGCTCCGGACAGGACATTTTTGCTCGAGGCCACGTTACCCCAGTTGAGACTTCGTTCACAATTCGGCCACGAGAGGTTGGAGAAGAAGGAGATACAAGAAGCGGTCGCTAAGAATTTTAAGTCTTTGATGGACAAGGAAACCTGGAAGATAATAAACGCCGAACGCAACGTGGAGGAGATTCACGCCGAATTGTTGGCTGATACGCTAACAATTGTGAAAAATATAAAAGATGCCCCGATTGGAAAATGGCAATAAAGCGCAAGTTCAAGTCTCAATTAAACGTACTTAAACTTATGTTAACTTAAAAATGATATAAATTTATTAATGAGAAGAGAGAAAACGTTAAAAGAGATACACGTTAAAACTGCAAGCAGTTTTGAGTGAAATTAAAGTTTCCTTAAAAAATAAAAAGAAATCAGGAGGAATTTTGAAAATTGAAAATTTATTCTTTCCTTTATAATTACAGTTTTTTAATGTCTGTTATTTCGGTACATTGGAACGCTTATGATTAAAAATTATGAAACTAAGCAGAAAATTATTTATACATATAAGTTGTATGTAGTACAGAATTCAAAGTTTGTATTGTTTTTTATTGTGAAAGGCAATTGAATGTGCTATATAGATGAGCGCAAAATTCACTGACCCGCAAAGTTTCGGGTTGATTAGTTTAAAACTAATAACAATCTTTTTTCTCAACCGGCAAACAAAATATCTCTTTTTGAATCGAATACTCTAGTTTTAGAAACCTCGGAAAATAGATACTTAATCGTCGAAGAGTGCCCGATGAACGGCCCCCAGGATTGGCTCGACGTAAGTCGGATTAACCCTTCGCCTACTGCTTAAACATAAAATTTGAATCTTGGATTACGACGAGATGAAATTACTTTAAACTTGTATTCTCAAATGAATGTCACTTGACATTTTTTTTATTTCTACTCACTCATTCAACGATCTCACAGAAGACACGCCCGGGCTTGATTTTGGTGTGGGGTTTACCAAAAGACACTTCATAGGGTGACCATCAAGTTGTCTGTTGTGGTACGTCTCAACCGCTTTCATTGCATCTTTCAATGTTCTATAAATGACTTCGGCAATGCCAGGCCGAATCAATCGAGACACCACAAGATCTCCAACGTCTTCGAACAGTTCCTAAAATCCGAATTAAATCAGTCACGATTCATTTTTGATCACATGCCAATATTCTTTTAACAAAAATGTTTACTTTGATATCCTCTTGGGTAACATTGGCTTGCAGATTCGAGACGACAATCCTATAACCAGTAGCATGGCCGGCATTGCTCGTTTTTGGTCGTCCCATTGCACTCATGGCTCCAATTTTATTTGGCATCGAATCTAAACGAGATTTCACGTGAACGTCCCGATGAGTTTTTGTGCTGAAAAATTTGTTGTCTATGTTGTTGGTTGGAACCGGTCTAAAACAAACAAAATTTTAATTCCTTAATATTCCCTACAGAGAAAAGAAAACAAGGAAGTAAAACAAAGTTGAATTTGTACATTACAAACCTTGCTTTTGGAGCAAAACTCCAATCTTCAGCGAAAGCGTTAGGTCTCTTCTGTAAATTAAATTATTTTAGATCATTTTTAATTATTCTTAATCAATTAGTGTTCTGACAATGAGATGTCTTACCCATGTATAAGGCGAGGTTGATTTGATGTGAAAAACTGGTGGAGGTGGTGGTGGTGTCGGAGCATACTCATTGCTCACTGTGCGCCTTAGAATTTGTGGGTCCAAATAATCTGTAACCAAACAGATGTTCAGTTTTAAATCATATAAATCTAACTGCTAAACAACGTTAAAATTTAACAATTTTATTTTACCCAAATCATTGTAACTGGTTTCCATTGGCATGACAGGTAGTTCATAGCCAATCCCAAGCTGCGGAGGATACGACTGTCTCATCCCCTTACCAGGTGGCATTGCAGTTTTGTTCGTCGATAAAGTTATCCTGCCGTTTTTGCCTGTCTTTCGTGATATCCCCGGCACCGGGGCATCCTTTTTGAGCTGCGACGCGCGCAATTTGTCAAGTTTAAGTCTAGCGTCGCTTTGCTTAGCGATTTCGGCGAGTTTGTCACGAGCATCCGTCATTTTCAGTCTATTTTTTTCGATGATTTTCATCCGAGCGTCCGTGACAATTTTGCCTCCCCTTCCTCGAACACTCACGTTTGTCCTCATCTTGCCTCTGTTATTCTTAATAACACCTCTATTTTGGCCCTTCGTGTTTGAGTTCACGCCTCTGGCGTTTCCTCGGAAAGATCTAAAATTAATCATGAAATTTAACCTCCACTCTCACATTCCACAAAATACATTATTTATTGATAGAAATTCAATTGTAAAGAAATTTAATTCAATAAAATTTACTGAAAGAAAATACATTCTCCAAACTTCAATATGTCATCAGAAAAGGAGACTGTTTATTGAAAATACTTCGTGAACAATTAAATTACAACAGCCAGAAAATGATTACAATCCAATCGATTCAATCTGAATCGAATGTCTAGTTAATTATTTTTCTAAACCACTCACCCTCCTCGGCCTCTCATGATTTGTGTCAACTCTTCACTAACAATTCGAATCTTGTTTATAACTTTCGTTTACTTCAACTACTTCTCCGGGCAACAATCTCTCTCAAACTAAACATAACCTCATTTATTAATTTATTTTGGTATGATGTGTTTTAGATCATCGACTGTAGGTGGCACCCTTGTCGTCTCTCTTTTTGATTCTTAGGAACACTCAATATTTTCATTAGATCAAATATAAATAAACAGACAGGGAATTAAAAAAAGAACAATTTCAAATTAAAGATAATATCAAAGACTATTGTTACTTGTTCATATTTTGTTAATTACATCTCAATCAAAAGCGGAAACGTTAACAAATTATGATAGCTAGAAAGAGACAGCACGAGTTGCGCAGACTCGGATTGTCTCTCTCAGTACTCCTGAGTGCTCCGAAATAGAGGAGACATTGGCAATTCTTAGGCAAAAATTGATTGCAAAAATGTTGCTCAGCAAAGTAGCAACAAAACAAGTTGCGCGGACGCTTGTTCGTAATTATTCAGCGGGAGGACCGAATCCGTATGTCCCAGACTACAAGGCAGCAGGTAAAACGATAGTTTCAGTTTTATTCTATTCTCATTCTAACCTCAATGACTTTTGGGGTTTTAAATTACATAATCATTTTTGTTATTTTCAGAAAAAGCTTATACAATTTTTAAGTACATCTCCTTCGGGATCTGTTTCCCATTGACCGCCGCGTTTGGAGTTTACTGTTACATGACTCACGAACACCCAAAACGTCCAGAGTTCATTCCTTATGAGCATATGTACATCATGACCAAGGTACATCTAAATTTATTTATTAAAAATTTAATATATTCGAAAGGAAAAATTTTAATATCAATTGGTAACAATTGTACATCAAAATGGTTTAATATATTTTGAAAACAAATCCTATGAAACTACAGAAACATGAATTTTAGATGAAAATTTTAGTTTTGTTCGCGAGTTGTATTTGGTCACAATTTTTGTATTGTTTCAGCCATTCCCGTGGGGTGATGGAAAGCGCGGTTTATGGTTCAATCCTCAGATTAATGCCACGGTCGATGGATATGTTGAGGACGAACATCCTCATCATTAACTTCTGAAACATGATGTCTAGTCATGTCCCTGTACAGTAGATATTTACTTGTTTTCTATTATTCGAATCTATTGCAAAATAAAACTTATCAGATTATCACATTTAGTTTCAATGATTGACAACATAATAAGATGAGAACTTAATGATTACCAAGTTCGCATCACAATAATTAAAAACTTCTAGTGTCAAAAAATGTTTCATTCAATAAACAAATTCGAAAGCAATTTGGAACGTTTTTAATTTTTCCAAAAGTTTATACTTCTTTCGTCTCTTTTTGTCTCTATTTCTTGTCTTTCTTCAGTTAGTTTTATCTTCTATTTATAGCCTTTATGTTCGTTTTTTGTTTGTTGTACAAACAAACAAAACCTAAATTTAATAGTAAAGTTGACCTCTGTTCTTATCACTAATTTTTATTTTTCATGCCATCATTTGAATTTGAACATTCTTGACCTGGAAAGATTATCCTGATATCCAAAAAAAACTTTCTTACGTTTGTTTAGAACTTAGGTAGACAAACAAATTAGTACGTTCCATTTTTTCTTGTATCTTAACTTTTAATTCAATTAAGATACTTTTTCACAGATTAAAAAAATATTATTTGTTGTGTAAAATCAACAAAATAAAATCTTCATAAAACTATAGTAGAAAAAAATTTGTTCTATCAAATTTTTTTAATTATATCAAATTATTAAATTACATTGTCAAATGATTATATGATCAAGGATCAACATTTTTGTGAAAAAGGTTTCCATTTTTTATTTTACGTTAGAGATCCCCGCACTGAATAAACAGAACCTTTGTACCGGTACGTGTATCCCTACACGTAGACAGGACTATAATTACAGAAAGGGAACACGGATGAAGGGAAGGGAGTTGGGCTAAGAAGTAAGAGGGGACCAAGTTCTTGTCAGTTTCTGTACATCTTGTCTTTGATGAGCATCAGTATAGACAGTACTCAACGTTTTTTTAAATTATTTCGTAATTTATTCATTACTACCAAATTACCCATTAGTAATCAACATCCACCATCTATTAATTGCCGGTAACTAATTATCCTCGCACAATTTAAGGATACACTAACCTCCAGAGGTACGTAAACAGTTTTTTCTTAATTAACAAAATTAGATATATAAAATCAGCAAACATTTTATGTATCCTTGCGAATTACTTTTAATATATACTACAACTTTGATTTATTTTATGAAACTTGTTGCGTTGTGATTTTTTTCAATTAATTTTTTTGCTTTTTATTATATCTAACGCGCAAAAATTATTTTTCATTTTTGTATGCAAACTTTTATATGACGGAATGAGAGTTATATTGTGAAGACATTCGTGATGATTGTGAGAGACGTGGAATGTCAAGAATGTCATGGTTACCGTTACATTATTTCTGAAACTAACTACAATGGGAGACTAATGAAGAAACCACTCTAAAATTGCGCTCATCTAACACATTTAAAACACTAAAATATAACTTGGAATAATTTTTAATTAAAAAAAATGAAGCACAACGTTTTTATTTTTATAACAATGCAATATTGTTTTTAAAAATTGTGAAAAAATATTTTCAGAAAATGATAGGAACAGGTAAAACGATATTTGTGACCGGAGGCGCCGGGTACATTGGCAGCCACTGTGTCGTGGAGCTTCTTGAATGCGGGTACGAGGTGGTTGCTGTTGATAATTTTACAAACAGTGTCATCGAAAGTGACGGTCGCTCGGCAGCTCTTAAAAGGGTTGAACAGATCACAGGAAAGACCGTCTCTTTTTATAACTGTGACTTAACGGATAAACAAAAACTTGAAGATGTTTTTAACAAGGTAAATTTGAAAATTATGTTAAACTAAAAACACAAGACGAAGAATAGTTAAACACAAAAGAAAGAATAGAAATAAAATTGAAAGAAAAAAAATTTTTTTCTCCCGTATTGAAACCGCCCAGAAATCTCCAGATTTCAAACTTCAAATTTGGACTTCGAAGTTGACTTTGACTGAGATAAGATAGTAGAAACGTTTTTATCACAGCAAAATCTTTAAGTTCGAACTTATGAAATGTTTGTTTCAAAACCCCAAATATTTCTTCACGAATTTTTCAAATTTCGGAACCTATGAACGATTTTAATACGAGAATTGGCAAAACGAAGTTGTAAAAAAAAATGCAAAAAAAATTTGATTCAACGTTTCAATTTGAAATATTCCGATACTTAATTTGATGTTTCAGCACAAAATCGACTGTGTTATACACTTCGCCGCAATCAAAGCGGTTGGTGAATCGATGCAAGTCCCACTTCACTACTATCGTAATAACATCGTCGGTGCAATCAATTTGTTAGAGGTAAATGAAACCGCAATTTCAATTAGCAGATGGACGGATTTACCAACGTAGTTGGAGAGTTTCCGAGTAGATTGAAAAAAATAAAATTTCAACGGCAGGATTTATATTTGTTTCCAATTCAATAGGTGATGAAGGCTGCGGGCTGTTTTAATCTAGTGTTCAGTAGTTCCTGCACGGTTTACGGCGAACCGGAAAAACTTCCCATCACAGAAGACCATCCTACTGGAAACATAACAAATGTTTACGGACGCACGAAATACTTCATCGAGGAAATGCTGAAAGATATCTGCAGGGCAGAAAAGGTTTGATTAATTTTACAAATATATTTTCCAAACAATATATACAATTAACAGTCAATTTATCTTTCGGTAAATTTAGTGCTGGAACATAGTTTCTCTTCGGTATTTCAATCCTGTGGGAGCTCATCCGACCGGGTTGATTGGTGAAGATCCCACGAAGCAATTCACAAATCTTATGCCTTTCATCGCTCAAGTTGCACTTGGTCAAAAACCAGAACTTGTGATTTTCGGAGGCGATTATCCTACCAAGGATGGAACAGGTTGGCAAAATCATATAATTTTGTTTATAAATTATGTTATTTTGACCTTTTCATTAATTGCGATTTATGCAGGTATTCGAGATTATATTCACATAATGGATCTGGCAGCTGGACACGTAGCGGCTTTAGATCTGTTGAGTAAAAAGCACCTGAATTTGAAGATCTACAACTTAGGAACCGGCCAGGGAATTTCCGTCATGGAACTGGTCAAGACTTTTGAGAGAGTCACACAAACGAAAATCCCATACGTGATAAAAGATCGAAGGGAGGGAGACATTGTTTCAATGTTCGCAAACACAGATCTGGCTGCGAAGGAATTAGGCTGGAAAACGAAATACAATGTGGAGGAGATGTGTAAGTTTGTAATTTGAATAGTGCTTTTAAATTTATTCCAAAATGGTATTTAAAAAAAGTCGTCTTTTCCACCAGGTCGGGATTTTTGGAAGTGGCAAACAATGAATCCCCATGGATACAGAAGTCACATAACAAACGGAAACGGTGCTCAGAAATAGAACCATGTCAAAAATTCATTCATATGCCAGTATAATTTTTTATCATTAAATGGTATTTTTAGTGAACAATTATGAAGATTTAAAATTTATTTTCTAATGAAACCTTCCTGCTTTCTGTAAAGCTCTATTTGAAAAAAAGACACAAAATTTATTTCGCGAATTTGACAAATTTTTGTTTGTACTTCGATCAATTCAGCTGCAAGATCAAAATCAATCGATAACTCGCGATATTATTTCACTTATTTTAAATAACCAATTATAAACAAATAGTTAATTTAATGTTTATTCTCAAAAATTGTGGATCTGAAAAGTTGAAAATACAAACATATACATGAAACCAATTAATACTAGCTGTTTAATTCTATAAACTTAGGCGTAAACTGTGTAAATTTCAAATGTTTTCATAATTTGTACGTGTATGGATTTTGCGGGATACAAGCTATTCGTTTGTCACAAATTGATCGAGTTTAACGAAACGACAGTGTGTCCTCAAAAAGTGTGAAATTAAAAAAAAGTTTAAATAATACGAACCGTTTACTTCTACATTCAGTATACATATTTATAAAACATAATCTAGTTCATATCGAATATACTGATTCTTCGGGTCGTTTAATATTCGCGGATAACCAGCAACCAAAGCGTCTTGCCCGCCGATGTATAAAGAATTGTAAATCTTCCAGTAAACGTCGCGCACTTTCCTCGCAGGGTGGAAAAGTCCCTGAAAGTTGAAAATATATTAACAGCCGTTTTTTAACAAATAAAAGACAATTCATTTTTGAAAATTGTTTAGTTATAAACTGCTTACCTGAGTAGTGTATTGGAGAATTTTAATAGGTCCAAGGGCAACTCGCAATCCATCAACAGCATCCATGAAAGCTTGCACAAGATGCGGAGAAGTTTCAAATACATTTGGCCAAACATGATTTAACAAATGAATAAGCGAATCCTCGCAACCAAAGCCGTATACTCCAAGAGCCATGTGTTTTATTGCGGCACAAGCTGTCTGACGATGTACCAGATCTCTGAAATTGTAAAATTTTATGAATACTCATCTTCATTTTATCTTCGTCTATTTTTCTTCAAATTTTATTTACAATTTTGATTTGTTGTTAGATATTTTTAATTATAATATTTTAAAATCATCATTATACCTATCCATCAAGGCATCCTCAAGCAAAGGTGACACTGCGTAAATGTAATCTTTGCCCATCTCACCGATGTACTCGAATAGGAACGAAAGTGACTTGAGAACGCCGTTCTGAACGTTGAGTTCAGGAACTCTGTATTCATTCATCAATGCAGGTAAGACAGTAAAAGGACTGCACGTCTCTGCAACTATCGCGATAGCAACCGTGGTGCACACACGATTCTGACGTTCTTGTACTTTCAAATTGTTCAGCAATGTCGCCAGTACATCATGAGGACTAAAAAATAAAATTCAAAAGTTAATTTTTCAACATTCACATCATTTGAGTTTGAAAGTTTTAAAAAGAATAGTTACCCGATTGCTTTGGCAATGTAACCGAATGTATTGACAGTAGCTCTTCTGATGGCTTTCTTGTGAGCTTTTAAAAGTTCCAGTAGTTCGAAACAAATTCTCATCCATTCTCTGGCTGACACGTATTCAGGACCTCTGTCTGCAATTCTGCCGACTAAATCTATGCAATTTTCTTGTACCTTTTCATGCCTATTTTTCAAGATCGGTGTCAATCGTGGTAACAGGTCTTTGATTGGCGGTGTCATTTTTGTCATACCAATGACATTGACAATTGCCTTCAGTGCACCTAAAATGCTTCCTAAAACTTCGGGATATTCCTCTCCCAAGTATTCGTACAGGACGACACCCAAATGTCCCATCAATTTTTCCTGAAATCAAACAAAAGTTCATTATTTATTTCTGGAGATCTAGAAAATAGCATTTAAAAGTTCAAACATAATAGAAAAAAGTTAATTACCTCTTGACAAGTTTTCATAACGACAGCGATTCGTGAAATGAGATCAGCCGCTTGCTGTCGTACTTTGGCTGACTTGTTGTTGAGTCGCCATAAAATCGTACCACAGATCTGAGGCAAATAAGCTTTGACCCTTTTTCCCAATGTGTTAACGATCGTTCCAAACCCATTAAGCATGACAACGTCCTGTAAATAATAATAATATTACTAGATACCTAATGATCTGTTTATTATTTATTATGGAAATTTTCATTATATTCGTTCATTACCTCAGTGGTTTGTTCCTGAAAGGCGTAAAGGATGCCATCGATAAGCTGCTCCTCCAATCTCGAATCAACATCAGCGGCGCCCAAATTACCCATTATCTTTTCAATAGTCTCCATGACCATTTTTCTGTACTGTTCGTTTTCATCTTTCAAATCATCCACTACACGATTGATGATTTCGGATGCTCCTACTTTGTTGGCAATTTCAACCGTGGTGTCTACCAACTAAATACGTTGGAAATAAATAATTAGTATTTAAAAATAAAACTGCCCAACATAATACTTGAGTTTTTTACAAAATTTAAATCCAAATACCTGTCTATAATTGCGCCTATCCAAAGCCATTCGATGGTTCCAGAAATGTTTAAAGAAGTGAGGTAAAATTTCGTCTTTGATGTATTGCGCTTCGACACCATCAGTAGAACAGCATTGTTTCACCACCTGAAATCAAACCTCATTTAGTATCTAAAAGTAAAACTATTAAATTTAGATTGATCATTAACCGCTTTAGTCATTCTTTATTGAAAAGAATGAAAATTTACTTCGTCTAACGACCAATCTAATTTAACTCAATGCAAATAGTAGAATGTAAGCAATTTTACTTTTAAAACAATCTTCTTCATCTCTTCATCGGGCGACTGAAATTCTCGGATCAAGATCAGCATCACTTCTCGAGTGTAGTAATTCGCATACTCGGCGTCCATAAGAGGGATCAAGTAACCGATGGCTTTCAAGAACGCAGCCAAACCTTTGCCTCTGTGTGTTCGAATACCTTTCCACAACGGCTTCAGAACTGAATCGAAACTCTCAATACCGTACGGTGTGGCAGCCTCAGCCAAGGCAGCGATTGCCAAGGCGGTGATCGTTCGGACCTTTTGTTGTTCATCAACCAGACCTAAAAAATTGTTTCAATTTTAAAATTCAAAAAAAGAAAGACATTGAAAATTGAGTCTTAATTTGTTGATGTTGATGATAAACTCTTGGTGTTAGATAGTGAAAGAAATTTTACCATGTTCAATAATTTCTACCAAGCTCTTGAGATGAGGCAGGATGGCGCAACCCATTAAAATTGCGATCTGCTGAACGATTTTGATACCAGTATGCCTAGCCTGCCATGATTTTTTGCTGCGGCACACAGCCTTTAAGAACGGCAACAACGAAGGAATACCCAAAGCCGAAGCAACAACAGCGAATGCACGGGCTGTTGTGTTTCTTACGTATTCATCAATGTTGTCAATATCTGGTCTCATGGTGGAAATCATAGTAGCCAATCCAGCTGCCTTCGCCAAGTTCGAGATTATCTCTCGTCCTTCGACACGAGCATAATAATCTTCATCAATCAGTAGAGGTTCAATGACTACTAAAATCTGGAAAAAAGTATGAAATAATGTTAATCAACCTGTACTGTTACCGAAATTGCAAGTAATTATATAAGAAACCAGCATATCTGAAAATCCTTACTTTGTGTACGTAAGGACGAACCAAATCATCCAACTTGTACAAAATTCTGTCAATGACTTTGACCAGCAGATGTCTTTCCTGATCTTCGAGCGTGGGTGACATCAGCAGAGGCAAGATTTGGTTGAATAGTGGTCCCGCTCCGAATTCTCTTGCTTTGTCAGTAATCTGTCGAAGTGCAGCCTTGCGCATCGGCGGGGTACCATTTTTTATTTTCAATAGCAGCTTCATAATCTTCCTCTCCTTTTGTTCCTCAGGGCTTAGCGACTCCTCATCGACATCAACCAGCAATTTGTCAAAGTATTGCGCATCTTCAGGTTTCATGAACGGAAGATTCCCTTTTGGTTGGTTATCGATGTACTTTGCACTTTTGTCCTCGGTCTGAATGAAAAATCCCTGCGGGGTTCCAGCCATCGGTGTTGGAGTTGCCGTGAGTTTCCTGGCCGGTGTTCTGATAGGAACATATCCTGTTTACGAATAATAAAAGAAAATTATATTTCATAAAAAGTTATAATTTATTATTTGAAAAAAATATGTTTTGTATGTTGCTTATTAAAGCTGTTGTTTTCCTACCGGCTGGGGGTTGCAAAACTTTATATCCTGGAGGGAATAGTGCATCCAGTTCATCATCAGAGAGGGGTCTGTTTCTCTCGTCTATCTCGCGTTCCCAGCGGTAAGCCTGAAGTTGCTCCGGGGTCATGGACATCAGATGACCTGGTGTCGGAGTTGCTAGTCCCATTGCTTTTTGACCGGTTGGAGTGACACCACTCGGAGTCATCATAGATGACGAATGATGTGGTGTAGTCAGAGGTGTTGCCGGGGTCTGAGGCGTCATTGACCCAGGAGTTTGATTCGAGGGGGTCTCGTCCCATCGACTCTTTCGTTTACTCGCCGACGGTGTCGGAGTCTCTTGAATCAAATCTCCAGCTATGCGATCCGTTCTTGGTGTTTCAGCCCATCCACTGCTGTGACCAGGGGTTTCTGTCAATCAACAATTAGAAACGAAACGTAATTGAATTCTTTTTTGAATCTTATCCTCTAATTTTAATTTTAATTTTTGTTTCTTTTAACAAACCTCGCTCAGTTTTTGGTGTTTCATCCCAGCGATTTCGTCGACTAGAAATGATTTTGTCGTGCGACGGCGTTTCTCTCCCAGGAGTGGCAGCGCTCGGTGTTGCATGTCCAGGAGTAGCATCCCACATTCGCGTACTCACCCCTGGAGTAGCACCTGGAGTTTCGCCTCCTTTTCCATGACCTGGAGTCTCCTCCCATCGTACTGCTGCTGGAGTTACCTAAAATACAAACAGATCATAATAAGAAAAATTGAGAATTAATTTCCATTCCTTCTTCAATCTTTTTTACATTACAATGACACTTACGTCCGCATTATCCCATGATTGCACACTACTTGCAGCAGCTTTTTTCGCAGCCGGTGCATCGTCAGTTTGATCCCACCGACCTCGTTTCTTTGGGGCAACTTTTGCTTCGCCATTAGTTGCTTTCAAAGTACCGTCCTTTGCTTTATCTGCCAACTTTTTTCTTAGCTGCAAATTAACAAAAAAACATTAGAATTTATGTAAAAAGTGAAAGATAAATTTAAACTAAACATCAACTCACCTCAGTTTCTTCTCCTTTGAGCAGCTGCTCTCGCATAATCTCAGTGTAAGTCCTGGATCCGACATCGGGCGTCTTGCCACCTGCAATCACGAATCAAAATTCACGCAAAGCGTAACTATTAGTTTCATGTTTCGTGTTATTTGAAATGATTAATCATGTGTTCCTAATCAAGTTCATGAATTGTTTAATGGCCTCAGAATAATTGTTCTTATTCGAAAAAAGGCTACTGAATCTGCCTCTTTCTCTCACCTGTTTGAATTTTGAAATTCAACGATGGATAGTTAATAAAAAAAAGGACAAATAACTGGAGGACAGGTGGAGGAGTTATATTCAGTAGCCGATGTTCAACATACGTACGTGAAGGGTCGCTGGCACAGCGAGCACTGTCCTGCTCGTTTCTTCCGTATTGTTAAATACTTTATTCCATCTAGAAATCAACTGATTCTTTTTATTAATAATATTTGCATTCAACCCACACACTCTATATTTTTGACTGTACTCACAACTAAAAACCTGTCTGAAGTCATTATAAATGGTCCCCCCTCAACTATATTCATTGTAATATTCAATTTTTAACCAATTTTTCATTAATAAATTGTATTTTTGTATGCAAGTAAAATATAATTTCAATTTTAGTCTGGGACGATGAATTGTTCAGACAAATTTTTAGCACAAATTTGATAGCGATGTTTAACCTTCGATATTGTATCCATGGTTAACAGACGACTCCGTTCGTCAGGGCCTTGTCTAAGATTGGAAAAAAATACTTACATTAGTACGTATTTGGACCAAACGCATTCATTCATCACACTTCATACAATTCAAACGCTCAACGTTTTTATGAACCAAGTTTATGGATAATTATATTATTTAAGAAAATGAATAATGATCGGAACCAACGAAAAAATTGGTAACCTGTCATCGTGAGAACATGATACACCTCTAGAAAAATTTATGAATAAAAAAAATATTCTTTTCAGATATAAATTTCAATCTTTAACTTTTGAAAAGTAACCCTTTATTATTAACTAGAATTTCTTGAAAAAATAAACAAAGATAGTTCAAAAGCGTTTCTAAAGAGATTTAAATTATCAATCTATATCTTTTAAGAAATCTTGAACGATGCTCAAAATTGTAATTGACAAAAATAGAAATAAATCACAGGATCAATACATCTATTTAATTTTAAAGATTATTATAAATGTAAATATTAATCAGCTAGAGAAATAGAGCGAATACCAACCCTCTGCAAATGGATCAACACGTTCTGGCGAAATGGCCCTAAGCCTCCGCTTTTGTCTGTATTCATCTTCCCTGTCTGCTATTGTTGCTCTCCGTCTGTCGGCAAACGGATCATAATCCTTTTCGCTCTAAATTTAGAAAACAAAGACTCGGATTAAAGTATATTACATGGAGACTTATGTCACTTATACTTATCTAATCTTATGGGAAGAACTAAAATTTTGTTACAATCCATAACAATCTATTTTTAAACTTTACTTCTTTTTAATTAATCAATTATTTATGAAATTAATCAAAATTAATTAATTAATTAATCAAATTTACCTGTGCAATGTCATTTAGAAGAGCGGCAGGAGCAGTGTAACCTTGTCTTTTATTCGTTGTGAATGTGTTGGGTTCAAAATCTTCATCCTAGTGAGAAAAAAAAGGATCAATAAAAAACTGGAACGAACAATAAACAAATAAATAAACTCATTTAAAGTGTCAATAAATATTAACCTCGACTTCATCGTTCGTAGCGATGGAAGTCATGTACCCGTCAAACTTGTTGTTGGTCCCATCATAAATATCCTTGTCAAAGAACCCTGTTTTTCCAAGCGCCACCTGATCCTTTTCGGTGACCGCATTTTGCAAGTCCTTTTTCTTCGCTTGGATCTCCAAAATTTGATCTTCTATCTCTGTAAGTCAATTGAAAAGAAAAAAAACGCCGTTAGAACATATTTTCTTCAACTTAGCCAATATAGGTTAATTCAATTCGTCCGACCGAGATTTGTCGAACAATTTCGAGCAAGCGAGTACATACGCTTGCTCCGAAATTTGACTCGGTTGAAAAAATGTGTAGGTTGGTGAGAAAGAAATGAAATTTTACCTTTGTGTGTTCGTGGAATGTTATCCATTGTAATTGATACAAACTTTGCGCCAACAGAGGCTTCTGTTTGGGCACGTCGGTCGCTATCAGATTCAAATGAGATGGACTACCCTTGCGCCTGTTGCCGATAACGTGAAAAGCCGCGTACACAAACGTGTACGGTGCCGGTGGTTATTTTTAATGCAAGATACGCGTCGGACGTATCGTTTCGTTGAAATGTGCTAACGATGCAAGTGAAACACCAAGTAGCCTCCACATTTAATCAAAAACTCAATAATATACGCCGTGTTGCTGTGTTTATATTTATGATGCACAAGTGAGCGTTTGCCAAACGACTCGTCGTGGACAGCGCCCTCTGGTGTTAGAAAACTGTTAACACTCTAGTGTTGTGTCCTTTTCTGTCACACAACTCCAAAGAAAGACAGAGATAGCGAACAGATCCTATCCGTTTGGTAAACAAGATTTTTACATCACCGACAGCTGTCAAAAATTTTTCTCTGTCAGAGGAGAAATAAAAACAAATATTGAGAACGCGGCATAACGATTTTTGCAAGTGAAACGTCACGAGCAGAAGAGTGTGGAGAAGAGGACTCTTGACAAAAGACTGTGTGACATTGTCTCGTGCGTTTTTGACAGTTCACACTTGTGCCGAGGAAGTTGCGTTGCAAGCATGCACGTTCGCGGATTCCAAGTGTTCTGACAGCGGCCAACCAAAGGAGAGAGCTTCGGCTGATTGTTGCTCTAGAGGTTATAAATTCATCCTTTGTTTTGTTCACTTTGATTGTTCGGATGTTCATTCAGCTCGAATATAATCTAAAGGAATAAACAATCAAGAACAACAAACGCAGGCGATTGAAGTCAACAATTAACTTGACGGATCGGAGCAAGTGATAAAATTGTGGATGTAAACATTTGTTTTTAAACAGAAAAAAACGTTTCCTCTAAAAGGTCGGTTTTGTTTTTGTTTGAAAAATGGTTTGGTCGATAATGAACGAGGAATCCTCGAGGGTCAGTGTCGGTGTTAATCGCGATTGCACATCTCCTTGTTTGCGTGTGTCATTATATTTTCTTCTTTAGTTTATTATCGCGATGCGAGTTGCTGTTATGCGAAATTACGCCTGGAAAAAAAATAACGCTATGCATGATGTTGCAAATTATAAGTTTTGCCAGTACAGTTATGTCCTACTTCTATTCGCAAATAACTGACGAACGTCAGTCGGAGCTCCCCAGAGCCTCAAATTGGACAAGATTTTTGTGTACGTTGGACAATATTAATACAGGTGCTATTAATAAAGGGGACAAACAAAAATTGGCAGTTTAGCGAGTCATGAAATTTGTCGCGGGCGTAAGTTCAATTTTCAGTTATTTCCGCTTTTGACACTTGCCGATGCCAAAGCCCCGCTAGTGACTGTCATCTTCGTTCAATTTAATTCAATTTATTCGATCAGTATCAAATATTTGTCTCAACTGGGTGTGTGCTTTTCAAGGAACGCGAAAAGAAATTATTTTTTCTAGACTTTAAAATTTACTTGTCCTTTTTATTTGTTCCTGCAACCGAACGAATTGTGTTTGAAACCTTAACGGTGAAAAAAAAACTTGTTATTCGATTATGCAGCAGCTTATCATATTGTAACTATATACGAATTCTGTTCATGTTTGATTCTAAAAGTGCAAGAGGAAAAAGATGGTATCGTGTTTACATGAGTTAACTGTTAGTTGCAAAATATCATCTTTGTTGATTAGCAAATGAAAATGTGACATTCAAATGAAAAGAAAAAAAAACAATTCTGTCTCTTTGTTCTATTCATTAGTTAAGAAAACAAAAAAGTGTTGAAAAAAGTTCATTACTTAGAATCATTCATTTTGTTTTCTTTTCGATTATCGTCTCATGAATGTCAAATAATCATTGAGTATATCAGCTTATGGCTCAATTAATTGCCGAACAAAGGTCGGAATATCAGCTGTCGGTGATTTCGGCTCCATTGTAATTTCGTTTTAACATTTTTTATGAATTTTGTATTGTTTTAGGTCGAAAAAATATATTATTGTACTGCAATTACGGAGCACTTAGAAATGAAACATAGTATAATTGAAGCGGCGTTGCTTTTTTTGATAAGTTTGAGTTGAGGTCGGTCGTTAAAAATGAGTCACAGCTTATCGGCGATCTTTGTTTCAGGTATTTGGATGAAGAATGAGTTAATGTTGGAACAGGATGTCGTTGAAACCGGTGAGCGAATGGTCGCAGGAGGACGTGCTCCTCTGGCTGGACAAGAATGGATACTCCGAGTACAAAGAGCTTTTCGTACGACAACACGAGATCGACGGCAAAGCCTTGCTGACTATGAGAGAAGAAGACTTAAAGTCGATGAATATATGGAAGATTGGCGAACTCAAACGTCTTAGCATCAGTATTAAGCAACTCCAAAGGGACAATATCGCAACGCTTTTCGAGTTGGGTTGTTTAGACTTATACTCATCAAACAGTTTTTACTCGCACCAAAGGCACGAAGTAAGACAAACAACAATTCGTTTAAACGCTTTAAAACTGTTTTGATAGTCATTTTTCATTTTCATTTTGATTTTATCCAGTTGAAGTAACGATTTATATACTGATGATATATATTGTAGTCTCAGAGTTTTAATATATATGATATAACAAACTTCGGCTTCATTATGTAACTGGTAAAAAAAAATTACAAAGGTAGCCTATCTCTAGGCCAATGAAAAACAAATGTCCCCTAAAAATTCAAACGTAGTATCTAAAACTATAAACTTTTTTTTTATATTGCATGCTATAAGAGTCAAAGTAGATTTTAATACCGTCATTGCATAAGCGTGTTCATACGCAGTTACTCAGCAGTGGTACGGCTACAAACAACGATAGCTCGATTGAACATGAATTCTATTCGGCATCAATTTCGGACGATGGACATGCATCCCACCTGCCTCCGGAGATCTGGAAGGCGTTCATCAGTCTGGGTTACCTTTTCATCGTCACCTGGATCACAGCCTTCGTCATGGTGATTGTCCACGACCGGGTACCGGATATGAAGAAGTATCCCCCTCTGCCGGATATCTTTCTTGACAACGTACCCCACATTCCCTGGGCTTTTGATATGTGCGAAGTCACTGGAACGGTGCTCTTTGCCATCTGGATGATAGTCTTAATTTTCCATAAATATAGGTACGAACAATGTTAAATTAAAGCTTGGACAAATCGAAACAGGTTGAGTTCAATAAATGATAGTATGACTGAAACCCTTGTATTTTGTTTCAGGTTTATTTTGTTGCGCAGATTTTTTGCACTGTCAGGCACAGTTTTCTTATTAAGGTGCGTCACGATGCTCATAACTTCTCTGTCGGTGCCTGGAGCGCATCTGCAGTGTCAGCCAAGGAAAGTTCCTGACGAAGAGTGGACAGGGTAACACCAGCTTTACTTTACAATTGTGTAAAAGTTAAACTTTCGTAACTTGAATAGTCAAGAATATTAGTTTTCTTGTTTTTTATTTTTAGTACGGCATATGGAGAACTGTATAATAAAATTTCCACGGCGTACATGATCTGGAGGAATGCAGGCTTGTCTATTCAAGGTGTTCGAACATGCGGTGATTACATGTTCAGTGGTCACACGGTTGCTTTGACTATGCTTAACTTTTTTATCACCGAATGTAAGTTTACAAACGGATAGATGAAATTGATATAAGGGTAACAAATAGAAATGTTAACTCTGTGTTTTAATGTTGCAGATACACCAAGGCATTTGTACTTTCTCCACACATTTTCATGGATGCTCAACATGTTTGGTATATTTTTTATTTTGGCCGCACACGAGCATTACTCCATAGACGTCTTCGTTGCTTTTTACATAACATCAAGACTGTTTCTGTATTACCATACGTTAGCGAATAACCAGGCACTGATGCAGCGCGACTCGAATCGAACGCGCATCTGGTTCCCGTTGTTCAGTTTCTTTGAATCGTCAGTTGACGGTATCGTTCCAAACGAATTCGAGCCACCATCTCTGATAATCTGTAATCTTATAGTGAAAATTAGAGAGACATGGGGGTACTTCCGTTGCTGCGTCTCCGGTCGTGTGATACGATCAAATGTCAATGGAGACGTCAGTACGACGAAGAAAAATTTTTAAAATCATGAATTCATGACTATATAGAATCTGTTGTTCTCGATTTCATCGACTGGAAAATAAATTAATAAAAACGAGTGAAAGACATTATCATCATCGACCAGTTTTGAGAGATGAAATTTTGATAGTATGTACATAGAACTTTCATCTTTGATCATTGGTTCGGTTAAATACGAAAAACCTTATTTGGTATGTAAAACAAATGAAAAGTATTTTCTATCAGCCGAGCATAAGCTTGAGAACATTAATAATCACAATTATATCAATTGTATATATAAAATCAATATTTTTGGTATTAGATTTAATTCAGGACTTTTTAACTTTTACAATGCGTTTGGATATTTGTATTGACTCTGCTGACGATCGTTGTATATAAGTATTTCGACTTGTAAAGATTGTATGTAAAAAATCATTGTTATCGTCAAAATCTAATTATAATCCAAACTTTTCCAACATACATTTATTATTAAGTTACATTTTCCGTCTGTCATATCATATTACATCATAGTGAAAAAAAAAGTCTGCAAATATAGCTAAACCTGTTTTGAGCAGTGTCGCGAAAGTTGCTAATATTATATTCGAATTCAACGAGGAGATTTTTGTCAATTGCTTTGAATAACGACCGCAATTTCACGGACACTTGACGGTGCGTCATCTTTGCGTTATGCCTGTACCTCTTAATTGGGTCAAATCGGAACCGAACCGATTGGCCAGTTTTTGTTTTAGTTTAAAAGGTCAGGATTTTTTATTCCACAATACGCTTATCGCTGTCAGGACGCTTCACTGACATGCGAATTTTATACAAGACAAGAAAAAAAAAAGAAATCTGATAGTATGTAGAAGTATGAACGAATGTTGTAAACTCGTTTGTGTCAATCTAAGTTTGATATTCATGTACGAAATGCTGCACAAGGGCTACGGTTTAACCAAATTTCGTTAATGTGAATGTAATTTACGGTTGATAAACTATCATGTACAAAAGAACGTTCCAGAAAAACGTTACCTTGTCAAAGGCTTGCATTAGTTTACAAATGCTGTACGCACGTTTTTCATTACTAAACAACGTTCGACATGAGACCAATCGCTGTACTTTACCAATGTTTCATCAAACTTTGCTCTCTTGTAAATGACATTTTAATTAAAAAAACAATTCTAAAAAGGTATGAGTTGTTTCCTTCGCGTGTGTTCCTATTTATAGCAAAAACACCATTCATTTCTTTTCTATTTTCGTCACCACGAGAAAATGAAAGTCTTTACTTTAACACCACAACCATTTTATTTATTTACCAGCCCTATTGCACTGTATTTTACTGTGTTTTTAATTATTATTAATGTAATTCTAACCGATTAATTTCATTTGCAATACATTTTGGCAGGTCTGACGATGCCTGTCAAACCAGTTACATTTTGAGTTAAATAATATGTCCGAGGTTGTGCGTGTGAGTGTTTACCATTGGGTTTATTCTGAGGCGAGTTAAAATTAATCATAGAACCTTACTGGCGCACTGCCGTTGCCCTGTTGCGCAAGTAGGCGTCATTTATTTCGTTTTGTGTTCGGCTACGAGTTATCCCAAGCGCGTCGTTCAACAAACGTTTTGCTACGATAAAATTGTTTAGCGAGTGCTCTTGATTTTATCGCAAACACTTTGTACAACCTGTAAAATCGTTTTACACCTTAGAACACACAGCGGGGCCTTACAAATTACTCAATATGGTGAGTGTTATATACATTGAGTATATAGTATATACATTGAGTGTTATTCATTTTATAAGAAAACAAGTTCCATTTTATTACAATTTATTTATTGTTTTTTAAAAAAGTATAATTTTTTAAATGTGACTGTAAAATTCGACTGATTTCTTCACAGGATGAAGGGAAGTGTAAAGTTTGTTCGAAACCGGCAAAGATGCGATGCAGTAATTGTAAACTCGAGTATTACTGTGGTAAGGAGCACCAAAAGAGCGACTGGCAGCGGCACAAATCCATCTGTCAGGCATGGGAGGTGAACAGATCGGCTGACAAAGGAAGGTGCCTCGTCGCCACAAGGGATCTTAAACCTGGAGATGTGATCATATCAGAGTCGCCGATAGTTTGGGGTCCCTCGCCTCACAACGAAGCCAGAATCTGTATCGGTTGCGGGGAAAAAGAGGCCTGGGTTCGGTGCCCGAGTTGTTCCTGGCCTGCTTGTAAAGTCAGTTGTACCGGTTTGACCGATCCCGATAGACACAGTATGGAGTGTAAAATTTTGACCCAAGCTAAGATCATTCCGAGGTATGCTTGCTATTAATTTTTGTTATTCAATATTTAATTTATATATATATATATCGATGATTTCATTTATCTGATTGTGTGATTAATTAAGGAATTTAATTTTTGTCCAGGTACGATATCCTTTTGGCCTTGAGAATTTTGATTCTACGACGTCGCCATCCAAAAAAGTGGGCGATCTTGGAATCAATGGAGATACACGCAGATAAACGCGGACCGGGAACCGAGGCGTACAAAGAAGTTCTGAACATCTCGGAATCGTTGACTGCGTTGATGAGCCTAGACGAGTCTTACAAGGACATTTTGCACAAAATTTGTGGACTGATTGACGTCAATGCTTTGGAAACGAGTCCACCGGATGGTTGCTCAGCGCTTTATGAAATTGCTTGTCTGCTGGAACACCGGTGTGTTTCCAATACAAAATACTCGTACACCCTCGACAGCAAAGGAAGACCAAGAATCACCTTCACTGCAGTGACTCCAATCAAAAAGTATAAATTACATTGTTAAAATTTCATATCAAAATAGTGATATAAAAAATTAATTAATGTTCAAAATTTATTATTTTAATTTGCTTAACCAATTTTGTACGGTTATTTTTATAGAGGAGAGAATCTCACTACGACTTACACCCATGTACTCTGGTGCACTCAAGTCAGAAGGGAGCACTTGCTGGCAACAAAATATTTCCTCTGCAAGTGCGAACGATGTCAGGATCCGACGGAACTGGGCAGTCATCTTGGGTCTTTCAAATGTCCTTGCGGAAAGGGATTTATGACTGCCAACAAACCTCTGGACGATAATACCGAATGGTCCTGTAACGCCTGTTCTGGAATATTGAGTTCCAATGAAGTTAACGATTTACTCGATCGTTTGAAAGTTGAAGTTGATAAGTCTATGGAAATTGCTAAAGAGAATGTTCTGAAGGAGCTTCTGTCGAGGTACAATTTTTTGGTTTCTTTATTAAATGAAAATTTTGGAATCTGCTTTTGAATACGTTTTAAATAAAATGAATTATTATTTAAATAAAATTTCATTGCATGTTGACATTAACTTTGATTACAGATTGACAGTCTTGTTACATCCGAATCACCAATACTGCATATCAGTGGGGCACACTTTGTTACAACTATTGTCACGCGATGATCCGATGAAGGCCGAACTTTGCAAACGTGTAATTGAAGTGACAAGAATTGTCGATCCGTACGGTTGCAGACTGGCGCTATATACGGCCATCGCTCTTCGAGAACTCGCGACTTGTTCACAAATAAAGAAAGAAGAACAGCAACAGTGTCTGATGCGGGCTATCGCTCTGCTCGAATCTGAGCCACCGGATAGCGCGGGTCAAAAGTTGCTGAAATTAATTCAAACAGAAGTTTGAGTCTTGTCCGTCAAAAAGTTATCTGATGATTTATAGACCCATCGTTTTATTTATTGTATAATTACGTTATCGGTATGGGTGCAAATCTTATGTTGGTTTGAAATTTTGGTAATTAAAGAGACTGGTTGTATCAATCATCATTTATTTCAAGTTCATTGGTAAATGTTAAATCGGTTAAACATTATTTTATTATTTTTTATTTTTCACCATACCGTAGGTTCTCCAGGAATATTTTTTCTCACAGCTTCGGATTCTTTGTATCTAAAAGTAGGATTGTAAGGTTCCCCTTTATTGGCAAATTTGTTCTTTAAAAAATCTTTGAAAGACAAAAACTCGTTTAAAAATGCGTACAAAATTGGATCGATGGTCGCATTGAGGCAAGACAAGGTTGTGAGCACAACTTGAACGCACCACCAATTGGAACTGCGCAATTTGACGTGAAATTTACATAAGACGAAAATCCATGCTGGTAGTCTGCAAACACCGAAGAGAACAATTAAAATCAGAATGATTTTGATTATTCGATTTTTTTTCATCGTCCTTTGTCTTGAATTTACACAGTTTTTTGTCGTCCTTTTTTGTTTGACCTCGTGTTTGACTGAATTGCTAACTGTGAAAATATAAAAAATTAATATAACAAATTAAGAAAATATCGTTAAGACAAAAATTTCGTGTATAAAATTATTTAAAATATGCATGGAACATTATTTTATATAATTTTATCATACCCGTAGCTATGCGTTTTCGGTCAGAAGATTCTGAGTCGGCGAATTTGTTACGTTGCCAAATATTCATTGCTAGTAGAATATGTATCACGATAAAAATTATTCCAAGTGGTAAAAAAATGATGACAAATATTGACGTGTAGATGTAATTAATTTTCTTTTTACCGTGGGTCATACATATTTTTCCTCTGAAAAATTACAATGTTGCAAACTAACATTTTTCTTTTCAATAATTTCAATTGTTTATTTAAGCAACTTGATTGTTATGCTGTTAACACTTTCTTTTTTGCACGGACAAATAAACATAACTGAAAATGAAAACGATTTTTTTTAAATTGAATGACACATACGTACAAGTAATAAGTATCGCCTTTGATCACGCATATCGATTCGAGGTAATATAATTCTAGAATTAAATAAGATGCAGCTGCCGCGGAGCACCATGTAAATAAAACGAAGAAAATAGGGCATGCCCATTTGCGTATTCGTGAGTGAGCTCGAGGATACTTTGGCTCCATGGCTATATAACTTTACAGAAAGAAATAAATGAACGAAATGAGCAGTCGTGAATGAAATATTAAAAAAAATCACATAAATCTTCTTTTCGCATTTCTTTTTTTTTCATTGAATATAAAAAATTCATCAAGTGAAAATCACCTTTCCTTCACTTTTAAAAGCTTTTTATGTTTTAAATAATTTTACTTTACATATTCTTCATACATTTTTCACGTTTTACTTTTTATACTTCCTTCTTACATTTTTATATTTCTAATTTACAACAAGATTGATTTTTTACCGATTTATGGCAACCCCGGCTAAAGTCCAGGATCCAGTTAGGGCAGCCACAGTTTGCAGAAATGGCAGGACGCTGCAGATCCAGTCGGAATGGACCCAAAGTGTCATCCTTGATGTCAGAACTGTCAACGTGTTAACACCCACGGTGATCAGCAACAAAAAATCAGACAGGGCGAATGAAAAAAGGAAACACCGGTAACTCTGTTCGAGCATGGTGTTCTGTTTACTCGATGGTGACAGCAAACGAACCAAAACTGCCAGATTTCCAACCAAACCGGCCACCAGGATCGGCCAAAAAATTATCTGAAAAAAGATGCTGGTTCCTTGCGAAAACACGGTGAAAACATCTTCGTCCATGCAAAATGAAACTTTTTCAATTGAATCAAAAAATTTGTAAGTGGCATTGAATGAAACTGACGAATTAGCGAATAAATTATTGAGACCACTAAAAACCATGATGGTTGGATTCTTGGTTGAAAACTAATGACTGTCCAAATTGGCCTGTTCGAGTTGAGATAACTGGTTGAACAGATGGCAATTTTTTTTCTTTCTGGATTAATAATTGTTATCTGATATGATTTTGACTTGTTATTAAATTTTTAACTAAACAGTTTTTTGAGGATATTAAAACCGTTGTTATCGTTTGAGTAAACGCGCCTTTGATAATGGGTTAATATGCAAAATATATTTACCGAAATGGAAACTAATTTCCGTTAAAAAGTTAGTTTTTTTTTGTAAAATTTAAGACCATGAGAAATGTATTTTACACAGATGTATTTTGTTTAATGATACATGTAGGGCCGACAAAATCCAACAAGGCCAAATTAAGTTTTTTATTTTTTTTATTACTGTACACCACTTTTCAATACATAATTGTTACAAAAGAAATTAGATCTTGTTTTGTTTAGATTATAAAAATGAAGAAAATGCTTTCTTACTTCAAATTGTATTTGCGACTTAAAGACTTATGTTAAGTTTTAATTTTCTTTGAGTTGATGAGATATAAAAATATGATTTGTAATTAATTGACATTTGTTATCGACAAAACTGGAATGAATCTCAATTAAACTTGAATTCAATGAAACTGGTTGATTTTTGTGAAATACATTTATGTACGGCACATTCACACTCGTAACATACATAGAAAATCTATATACAAAAGAATTTCCAGCGATTAAAAAAATCATTCGTATGTGAAATTTTGAGCAAAAAGTTTCCAAATTTGTTGACTGACGCGAGAGACAAAAAGTAAACAGTTAACTTTATGCTACAAAATTTCGCACCTTTTACATAAAAAACGATATTTTGTCTACCCGCAGAATCGTCGAGTTTTTGCTCTGACCAGCGGGTAAGACAAAAGTTGTCCCTTCATCTGGGCGGTGATTTGAACCAAATACAATTTGCCTGGCTGTAGTTTTCCAACGGTCAGAGGTAAATCTTGTCCGCGCGGTTGTTTTTCCTCGCATGTCTCGTTGACGTTATCTGAACGTCTGCGTCGATGAATTTCGCAGTCCTCTGTGTATGTCGGGATGATCGGTAATGTCGATGGCCCGGAAAACTCGCGAACTGCGATGCAGTATTTCGCATCTCCCGCAGACTCGATGGCTAAAGTTATTTCTCTACAGTTTGGAGATGACCGGTACACTCTAGGCGGACTTTTGACTGCGATCTATTCGGAAGGAAAAACGCACTGATTTTGACTGTCTTAATTTAAAAAAATGTATTATACTTTTTTCAAAACAAAAGATTTCATCAAATTTCTCTCACATCTCTTAAATTTAAATTTCAGTTTAAGGTCAAGCTTTTTATGTAGGTATACTGATACAAAATTACTGAAAAAATTACAAAATTACAAAAATACTCACTGTTGAATAGAAAATTGAATTGTCCTGTGTGGCGAGGACTTTCACGGAATTCAATTTAAACGGGTCATCCAGATTTGATGATATTTTCAACGTAAATCTCTTTCCAGGAGGAATCGCTGGCGCTTTCACTAACTCATGACCGATGATTTCTTTTTCCTGAAAATATATAAAAGAAAATTGATAATAATGATTTGAATTGAATTGAAGAATTTAAAATTTCATAAAAAAGTTACCCAATAAAAGTCAGGGCCACGTAATTTTGCAGAAATAGCACCACCGCCGCAAGACAGGATGTGAAAAATCGTCGACACGTTGTTCTTCGGCCTGAATCGAAAATTGGAGAACCCGTCTTGGTCTTGGAGATTGACAATCGAGTACTTTCCGTTCCTCAGGGTCTTCGTCGGGACTTTGCGAAATTTCAAAACCTCCGAGGCGACTTTGTTTGAAATGTTACTTTTATCACTGATCTGAAATTGCAAAGGAAACTCGTACATTCGATACAGCTTTTTTGTAATCAATTTTCAGCGCTATTCATCATTCCCTCTTTTTCTACTTTAGAAGTAGCAGAAACGAAAAAAAAAACTTTCTGAGATGAAGAAGCAGTTGTTTTTCATCTCGTTTTTCATCTTACCACATATAAGGTAAAGTTGTAAGTCGTGTTGTACTTCATCTCGTGCAAAGTCAACTTTGTGTCTCGTAAACAATAAAGGCCTTCCGGTATGTCTCGTTCCTTTTTGAAATAAACGTTTTGGTCGGCGGTGTATGAATGTTTTTTCATAGTTTTCTCCGCGGCGCAAAGAGTCGGCGGGTGCAGCTGTAAGCCCGAAGTCACGACTAAGCAATAACTTAATATTTGCGATTCTGTATGGCTATAAACAGAGAAACAATTTGTTTTATTTCAATTGTGCCAGTTATACAATTTATTTAATTACTTTATAACAAGATGTATCAACCCCCAATTAATTAAACAACAAAATTACAACAATTAATTTGTTACATTTTTTTCAATGACATCTTTCACTTTTTCAAAAAATTAAAAAAAATGTTGTCCCTTAATTTTATATCGAAATAATTTTAATAAAGGGGTTAAATTTAATTTTTATTATTTTTGTTGTAAAATATTTAATTTTAATATCACCTTCGGTCCCAATTGACTGTAAGACTTTTCTTGCTCTTGCGTTGTTTGAATCTAAAATAATGATGATGCCGTTTGCCACTAAGATCGTCATAAGTTCCAGGCAATACGTCCAGAATATTAGATGTTGCATAAAGCAGAACGGTACTGGCCGAGCGGGCATTAAGATTTTGCTCCGCGTCTTTTATTTCAAATCGATAAACCCCGGCCTTTGCTTTCTGGATCGTGAAATTTTGCGTCTCCGATCCCTCGTAAATGAACAGAGGCGACGAGTCGGGCACCAACGTCTTGACTGGCCAATTGTTTTGTACTGCAAAATTTTCAAACATAGTTTTTTAGATTTTAGAACTTGTATTTCGTCCCGCTCTATATGTAGTTATAAATTTTTCAAATTCAATTTTTTGCTTGGTTTCAATTAATTTTGTTTTATTCAAGTTCCAACTTTTCTTCTTATTTACTCTTATAAAACAAGACTTGTATTTAGGTCAAAAGAGTTTTTTTTTTAAAGGTTTCAGTTTCTTTCAAGCGGCGCAAAACCAATTTGCAAAGATTTCATTATATTGCCTAGACGAGGATTCTATTACGAGAACTCGATTAGTATGATAATTTGCGTGAAACTTTGTATATGAACATCTTCATTTAACAATATCTAATTTATGTGATCGCAGAGATAATACGAGGACCGAAACGAGCGGCGTGTAGTTCACGTCTGGACGGACGCGCCGAGTAGTTTATTTGAGGGCATGATTATGAGATGTTATTAAATTTGAGCGCACCATGTGAATGTTGACTGCCTTCCGGTGGTCCGACATAACTTAGCGTCCAAGAAATTGGTCCATCACAGGGGCTGACCATCAGAGTCAACGCTGGCCCTTCACGTGGGCTCAGGTAGTAAAACCTGTAACGATTTTATCTGCATCCAGTATGACATTACCATTCCAAGGGTGTAAAAAGTTTATTGATAACGGGATTATTCATTTTTCAATTATATTCCATCGTGTAAACTGTTTGAATAGACTTGAACTCAAAACTTAAGAAATCAATTTAAAAACCAATAAGAACTAAGAAATTTCCGTACATTTTTTTGTTTCAATTTAAGATGTGCTTTTTTTATTGTTAGAAAGGCTTTTATGTTTTTTTTTGGTTCCAGACCTTTTTTTGCAAAGAGCATGAGTGTGTATTTTTGGAAATAGAAAAAGATGAAAAAACGCGCAGGAGAAACGTGTTTGGACGACGGTGACGACGTCGCAGCACGTGTTTGCCGTGTTCGCTGTTCCAGCCAATTGTAAAATTAGCGTCGGGACACAATGTCGGCGCGGCGTCTCGGCGTCTGGGGTCGCGCCCCACGAACGCCACAGCTAAATCTGGTCTGGAACTACTAGTCTCGGAGCCCTTCGCCAACTAACTTCTCCACGTCGTCTTCGCGGAAGCTTCTTCAGGAGTACAACTTTATGATCCGTAGCGTCGCGACGGGCTGTTTTATGATTTATTGGACACTCGCTTAATGACGCTACTAATGTCTTAGATCAAAGTAACAGGTTTATAATGAAAAAAAAAACAAACAAATAACAAAAATAAAAGGAATAAAAATACAAAATAAAAAAAAAAATAAACAAGTAAGTACTGAATTGAGTAGGTACTTTTTTTGAAGATGACTATTTTTTAAATCACACTCCAAAATGTCTTATGTAACCCATCGTAGAACTATTTTATTTTTCCACGGTGTCTTAAAGTTTGAGTATCTGTTAAAGTCAAGTGTTTTCTGATAATATGTAAAATTTAAATATATAATATATAAATATTCGAAATAAATATATAAAAAGATGTGTAGTTTAAAAAATTGTAATAGAAAACAAAATTGTGGAATAATTGAAAATATTGTTGTAAGACTCACTGAGACACGTTAGCAGGTTTGAGAGTAGCGGCTATAAGGTATTCCGGGTGTAAGACGCCGGTGCGATTAAACTCCTCAGCGCGGCTCGGTCTGTCTGAGCCGAAAGGTCGCGGGCTGCCGGGTGCGGAGAATCTCCTTTGTATCAAGGCTGCACTTTGACCGTTTGCTTGGAAGCTGTCTTGCAGGATGATCGTCAAAGCCGCCACCAGCAGCGCCGTTGTTTCTTGCGGTAACATTTTGCGAAATTCCGAGAGAGGACCGTTCACCAAAATCTGCGCGCGATCTGCAGTGCGGAGCTGAGCGAGTTCGACTGTGGCTCGCGTTCGAGCCAAAGAACCAAGGATGATAGCCGAGAAAGCCCCACGGTTTCCCCACCATGGTCATCTCAAACCCTTCGATGCGTTCTCGTCAACAAGACGTCGCTCTGACCGACAAAAAAAATTGGCTCACGAAATCCTTCCTCACTCTCGTTAAACAAAATTATCCCAAAATTATAATTTCTATCGTCCGCACTTTGGAGCAAAAGTTTAGTTTCCATTTTTTTATTTATTCCAAGATTCCGAGGAAATTGTTTGATTTTGCATTATAAAAATTGTAATCAACATTTGACGATTTTGATTTGTGGTTTTCGAAGCACAAGTTTTCTGAGTTGTCTATCGGAACCCGAGAAACTGTCTAGAAAGGTGAGTGCGTGCGGGTTTGTAAAAATTCTTCGCTAATCATACACAGTCACGCTATAATGAATGCAAAATCATTCTAAGGTCTGCGAATTCCGTAGACGTTGGAAATGCTTGCATCATTTTACATTGTATCATATTTCCTACACGTTTTAACATCTTGAAATTATCTCATAATGAGCAAACAAAAAAAAACAAAAAATGTAAAAAAAAGAAAACAATAAAAAATAAAAAAAGAAGGACAAGAGGAGACGAAATAGCACAAAAGTTGAGCCTTCACGATGAGAAATGTTCTAAAAGGAATTCCAAAAATGTTCTTTTTAATTCTTTAAATATCGCGACTAAACAAAATATATCACAATGACTAACACGTGGAAAACGTGCGAAAAATTAGCGTAACCCGGTTGATGTGGCCGTTCATAAATTGAATTGTTTATTGTCTCGATGCGTTTGGAGCCGGGCACGGGAGCGATTGAGGCCGTTTTGTTCGCACAAAGTAATAACAGCTGCCGGGGCGTTGTAGCGAAATTGAATTGACTTTAGGAGCATGGCGCACTGCCATTCTAACGAGTGCGCTATTTTCGGATGCCGAGTGGACACCTTGGTTGTTGTCTGAGAATGCGGCAAAATGTCGCGCGCCGCCCTTTCCTGCAAACGAGACGACACTTTGGTTCAGTCGACTCGTTATCCCGTTTGTTATTGAATCTGATTAGGCATTCAGTTCGGGGGCCACTCGCGCAAAAACGCTTCGCACGGCCTCTCAACCCGCACTCTCCTGCGCAAGTAGTCGCGCTGTCTTTATGGTCAGACGCTTGCAAAAAAAGCGCGCTTTTTACGTCCCGTTTTCTGTACGCGCTTCTAGTTTCAAGCAACTCGATCATTTTTTATAGTCGCACGTTTATTTTTCAAACGGTGTATGTAAAATAGACGTACAACACTGTGTGATGGAGTCATACGTTTTCTACAGTCGTCACGCTGATTTTACGAGAGATTGGGAGGAAGAAAAATTAGAAGGCAAAAGTTTTGATTTGTTATCGATGAGCAAAAGTCGATTCTCATGGGAAATAAGAACCTCGGGTATATATTTTTCTACAATAGTGGTTTCCCCATCTGAGACGCAATAAAAAGGACGGCTCAGTCTACCTTGGCCGCGAGCTGGTCCTGTGACATCAGTAACGGCAGTGGATCTTCCAATCGTCGAACTAATCAATCACCCATTCAGACATGTGTCTAGGAAATTGCGTACCGTCAAAAAAACAAACAAATGGATAAATAAATAAATAAATAAAAACAGTCGTGGTTAAAAATAGCATTGAAAAAATAAACTTAACAATCAGTCGCTGTTGAATTTGCAATGCAAAACTCATCCATGGTGATAACAAAGTGAGAGCATGGAAACTATGTGTCTACATTAGAGGCGAAATGAGATCTCGTTGGGCGACACCCGAGAAGCAAAAGGAGATCCGATGCATTGGAGCGAGCAAGATTTAGCCGGGTGTTATAGTTCGGTTTGGAAAACGCATGGGATATAACACTTAGAAGGTGTCAGAGCGGTGACCTAACGGACATTAGTATCGAGATGCTAACGCTGGTGGGTCTTCTTGCACCGCAAACGTCACTCGATGGTTTTGTTCAAGTATCGCTCATGTAGCAACTTTTACTCGTCCTGCGGCACCGACATTAGTTAAAACATACAGTTTAACCTCAAGACTGACAGATTGACACTTCAACTTGACAGTAAATCTAACTGATCCTAAAAAGCCATAAGATGTAAAAATAAAATTCATCAGGCAAGCAAATTTATATTGTATTAGTAGGTTATAAATTATGTAATCAAGTGGATAGAAATTCATAGAACTGATTTTTTTATGATCTTCTAACTGGTCTGCCTAATGGACGATAAAATTGTATTGTACAATAAAGTCAAAGGTCTATAAAGGTGTAACACTTTAGTCGTCGCCCTTCTGTGAGATCTCTCTACTCACTACGGTCTTATATGGTTTATCAAACATATCCAATCAAGAAAGTTTAGTTCACCTCAGGTGATGTCTTATTCAAATGCTCAGTCGTATACCGATGTAATGAGATATATACAATACGCAGTCGCTAAATTACAAAGTCACTAGATTACAATTTACAGCCGTTTTTGCAGCGCGAACTTTGCATTGCACATCTCTCTGATGTGAACTTTAAATAGAAAATTGTTTATCTGGGCATTTTCCTTTCAGTATTACAAAAGCACCCTGAGGCCGTTCATTTGTTGGTCGATATTAGGAGCGAATTTACGTTGCACACAAAACATGATGATCGAAACGGTCACGCAATTTCAATACACATTATGAAAGTTTAAACTTTAACTCTCCATTTCTCAGTGTATATCATCCCAAGAACGACACGTACATCGAGATTTGAAATACTTGGTTATTAATGAGATTATTATATTTATCCATTGATCAATTTATATAGGAAGTACGTGATCCATTAAACAACTAATTTTAAACCGAATCACCAACAAGACGGTGATAAATATCCGACCATTTGTCACGTCTTATAAAAATTCATTTTGCAAAACAAAAAAAAAAAAAAATTAAAAAATGTCAGGATTGTTTTTCAAGTCTACAAAGTTTGAAAAAGCGGGTGATCATTAGGTTCCTTGTGTTCCCAATATAAACGTCTATTTGTACAATAACTTTTTTTCCCCATCGCTGCAAAGATATACCAAACTCCGTTGGACTGGCTGCTTTTGGCTTATACGGAAACAACTATCGTTTGTTCTTTGTGGAATGTTTCTTCTATCGAGCGTTTCACTTATTTATTAGGGCCACACGGGTGGTCCCGCGACATGACGGAATCGATTACGCGGATTCACGGAACTCCGATCAGCTATCCTCTCTCCGACCTTACCGTTTACAACCGATTTTCTGTCTCCATCTATAACAGGTTCCTCTCGAAAGCGAAAGGGCCCATCTCACAGAATTATATGCTGCGTTTTTATCGGGCTTTTACACGTACACAACGGACTCTTATCTGGATGCTTCGCTGTTTAGCTTAAACGTTGGTCTGAACGTGTGTTTTAATTTCTAATGACACTTTCATCATTTCATGTTTACAATTTTATTCATTTTATTCGTTTTCATTCATTTTCTTTCAATTCAAACAGAACTTATTTCGAATGTCAGATGCTTTACTTTTTGTTTGGTGTTTTTTTTTATTTATGTCTGATTAAAAGTTATTTTTAATAAACGGCTTCCGAATTAAAATATTCGAATAAAAAATACCGTCAGAACGGTTCGCATGCGTGGATCCACATCATTTTGGTATGCCTTCGCACGCGTCTTCTTCATCTTCTCGGCCTATTATGTAAACAGAATAACAATAATTGCTAGTGAGCGAGCCGCTCATCAATCTACAAGACAGTTGCCTCCGGTCCAGTGAAACGGCCCTCCGGGTTGCACGATACGGACGCATACGGTGCCACGCTCTTCAGCTTGATATTATTATGCGCTCTTTCAACCGGAGCCCCGACTTCATTTTCGGCTGCGAACCAAAAACCTCGTCATCGCGACAAAACGAACAAAAATAAACAATCAATTTTGTAATTTTTTATCAAAATTAAAATAAATTCTAGAAAAAAAACAATTCAAGACGAATTTTAGTCCCCTTAGGGAATTCGAAATTGAAAAAATAAACAAAATGAGTAGATATATAAATATCTACTCATACTATTAGATATAAAAATAATAATCGTAATTATAATTGGACCGTTTGGATAATTTTAAGGATTTATAGTTGTTAATGAAAATACACAAAGTACAATTGTATTTACAGTTTATTTTGGATTATAATGTCAATAATTTTCATTATTAAGGGCGGGCGGGTGAATAATCGATTGGATTTCTTTTTTTTTACCCCGAATGAACGTCGCGTGTGTGTTTCGTCACCTTTTTTTATCATTTTTTCGTTCTCTTATTCTGGTTTGTATGTAAGGAAGTATTAGGTAGCTAGCGTCGTCCCAGCCTCGAGCGCATTGTTTAAATATATTTTTCTCGAAAACGGTTTTGTTTCAGCAGTCTCGCCCTTGCATCCGTCAACAAATTCAGTCTTACTTACACACATAACACACATTCTGTTTTATATACTCTCTCATTTTCTCGGCACATCATACGAAATCTGATTAAAAAATGAAAAAAAAAAAAAAGAAAAACAAACAAAAGAAGTCCGTAACAGGCAGTATATCCACGCTCGTTACCATCCGTAATAATAAATTGGTATATATAATTCGTAATCAGCATGTAGTACCGTCAATTAATTAATCATTGTATTAAATCGTGTAAACGTGAGAGTTTACGTGTGCGTGAGTGAACTAGTGGCGCCGGATCGCATCGCATGCATCCAGCTAGGAAGTCTCTGTAGTAACCAGCAGTAAAACGTATCACATTGTCTGTTATAGCATCCATCGTTAATCATCGGTAACAAGTGTCCGAGAATTAAGTTGCACTATATCATCATCCTTGTTTTATTGCAAACAATAAAACTTTGTTCTTTTTAAGAAACAAATGAAGAAAAAAAAATGAAAAATGCAATGGGGTAGATGTTTTTATCATTATTTTTGAAAAATCGGCAGTGCGAAACGTGGTCCACGTTTCGTAGCCATCTTAAACTTCACATCACCACCCCTTTTGACTGAAAATTAATTCAAGATCAGCGGTTAGCAATTGAGATAAAAAATATGTGTTAACGAAGTAAAAAAAAAGTTTTAAATGATTTAAACAAATAAAATGTAATGTAATTCTTGGACACCTGTCGTTTTAATATGTTGTACACCGCGGCGAATTGCGAGCCGCAGTATAGATGTGGTAATTAATTGTTATTGTATATCAAACGTTATAAACTGTAATACAATGTAAACCTGTAAAAAATATACTGGGTGGCGGCGGCTCTGTATAATATAAGTAGTATTATAATCGTTTTATGGTACATGTAATCAGTATAAATATATTCGTATATAAATTATATTCTGTTATAGCGGGGGGTGCGTTTAATCCGGCTTATCATACAAGATGTTTACACGCAAACCCGGTGACTCTGTCAGTGTACACGATATCGCATAATGTTATCTCTTCCCAAATCTAGTGCAATGACATGACGAGTATTTCGGTAACGATCACAAGCACGCTGTTTCCATGTTATGAAAAAAAAAGTTATTCCGTGCAACAAAGTTGACGTCGTGCTAGAAAGTTTTGGCTTGTATTTGCAACGGTAAATTATTGTTTCGAGCATGAAAATGATTTTATAATGGACAAAAATCGTGAATAGTAAAGAGTGAAAGAAAAAACGTTGATGGAGTCTTAAAAAAAAACTTTATGATTTTAACAATGATCAAAGTTTAAATAAAAAAAAACAAATCAAATTTAAAATATTAATAAGTAAATTTTTGTTAATAAAATATCAAAAATTGTTTAATAAAATATGAAAGAAAAAACGAATTTGAAATGAATTTAAGGCGTGCATGACATTGACAAAGTCATCGAATTTGCATTGATGAGTGCGCTTGAGACGAGGCTAGGGCGATTTAGGAACTACGTGACTGCACAACCGATGCAAGTAACTATTTAATGTTCGTATCGTCTTCTATGTGAGAGTGATTGAGATTCCGGTAAGATGGGGTTCAGTTTGAACCGGTACTACGGTGCGCGCCGCTCGACAAAAAAAACCGGTTGTCGATCATCTTTTGCCGCGCGCCGATAATTTATCGGCTCGCGGTCGATAACTGCGGACGATTTTGAGCGCCACCGCAGTCGCGGAGGCGCGAGCGAGCACCCGAAAATTTGAACGAGCGAAACGCACCGGGACCGAGTCGGCCAGCGCAAAACACTTTTCTTCGTTCACACACTTGTAGTGTCCCGATCGGAGAACAATATACGGAATTCACATGTAGACAAATATAAATATGCCCACGTGTGCGAAAATGCACGGTCGGCCATTTCGGCACACGTGACATTCGTCGTCTATCGTTTGATCATTCCCACTTTTTTTTCATTTATTTACAAGTCATGAGAAATCATAAACAATGCTATATATAACCATTCACCATTTTTCATTCCGTCGCACGCATCTCTTCAACTCTTACACTTATTTCATTACAAATTAAAAGGCCTTTCTTTCTTTTCTTGACATTTACAAATAACAAATCTGACGGACCTTGTGGAAATAAATAAGCAAAACTGATCGAAGGGTAGGTTCTCTCAAAGGGCCGATAATTGTCAAAAGAATATACAAAAGAGGCCCTTTAACGTCTCACTGTTCATACGGGTTCATCCTCATGTCGTATTAGGAACTTAGGATGGCGGTTCTCTGTTGAAAAACCAGAAATATACAATATTTATAACTGCAGTGTTGAAGTTGACCAAAAGGCGAAAAAAAAACAAGTTCAGATGTGTACGAGTTCAAATGAGTTGGGTTCTGACAATTGTGAAAATGGATCAACTCGTTCGAACTTGAACGTACAGCGTCCTTCGACGGAGGACTTGCAGTCGCCTTGGTAGATGTACAATTATCGATCACAACGCTGATAAATAATATTTCAGTGATAAAACAAGTAAGCGGTGCGTCATTCGGTCGGACGAAAATAAATGTACAAAAGTAGTTTATTTTGCAATTCGGACCACTCTAAAAAAAGGACCGATCCATTAAAATTTTTTTCCGATCTAAATAAAATTTTTCGTCAAAGAAGTTTCTTTTTTTTACACGGAAAAAATCTTAGAACAATTACAAAAAACGAACCAAACTTCTTGGACAGAAAAAAATATGCGGAGTTATACAAAGTGGCACTTTCCTACTTGAGATCGCACCGGTGTAAGTGCGATGAAAAACATAACGATCGCAATCATGGGTATAACAATATCTGCGCTATACCTGGAGACTGAAAATATTGTAACGTAACATTTTATTAGAACAACTTGCACGGATGCAGCAATGAAGTATTGTAAGTAACAATTGACAATGATATGTCACGAAGAAACAACATGACGATGACGACCGAGCTCTCTGATCGTGATCAATTTTTGGGCGCCGGTTGGTGCTGTTTTGTTCTTTAGACTGTCGCTTAATTTATATTTTCGTCGCGAGCACCGCAGTGTGCTTCTTCTTCTTTCAACACGCAAATAACGGATACAAAGGTAAATATAATTCTCCAACTTGTAACTGGTAACGAAAAGTGCCTAGCATCCGGCAAAGTTTGACGTTGGCAAGTTTTGCTGGATTGCGCGTCATTTATCGAAGTTAAAACGGCGAATGAAGAGCCCACTGCGATTCTTGAGTTGTATTTTCGCACAAGCACACTCTCTTTTTCTCTCTTCCTTACTTGCCAGACGCCCGTGTTCGTATCATCCAGACGCCATATTGTCTAAATGACGATCAAATTTATACATTAAATTGTGACTTCTGGCAAATCTTGGACTCTTTCCACTTTCGTGACATGTGAGAGAGCGCCGGACTCGATTGTTTTTTTTTCTTTGACCAACTCTCGCAGACGCACAACAAACAGGTGCCTTAAATTAAGACGCTAGTTTTTTAATTTAAGACATTAAGACGTTTTTCTCGTGTCTTTCCTAGTAGAAATTGTGGTCAAGTTGAAATATGAACCTGATCAGGAAATCTGATATGGACCCAATAAGACAAGTTCATTTGAGATAAGTAAAATTTGCACGTTTTTTCATAAATTTGAAATTAATATTTATTATACATTTTAATGAGTGTAAATATTTCATATGTAACACATAATTACAATTTACTTAAGTTGGTTTGAAATTGAAAAGCCAAGTTTATGGGAATAGATTCGATCGCCCGTCCTAAAAGTGACAGTCCGAATCTCTAATCGCGACTCTATCAAACTTGTAAGAAAACATCTCAGTTCTATCTACTCGTTGTAAATTGTTTGTTATCAAAATTAATTAACCGATAAAATTAACAACAAGTTTTTAATTTATGGCTAGTGTAATTAACTTTATCTCTAATTAGTTCTCAGCTCTGGTCAATAAATTAAACAAAATATAATGGTTTGAGTTGGTTTATTTAAACAGTATACTTAAACTTTTGGTGGGCACACGCGAGTTCACAAAGTGCGTACTGATTAGATTATATAGGTCA
Source organism: Trissolcus japonicus (assembly GCA_030522925.1). Classification (NCBI taxonomy): domain Eukaryota; kingdom Metazoa; phylum Arthropoda; class Insecta; order Hymenoptera; family Scelionidae; genus Trissolcus; species Trissolcus japonicus. The sequence continues at coordinate 126,846 of JAPYZS010000131.1, read as the reverse complement.
AACCGCGACTGATCACAATATTCGTCAAAGTGAACTAATCATCTGATGCCAATCAATCCTTTTCCCCACCAAGATGTTCTCGTCTAGTTTCCCACACTAGCAATAAATAATATTCTTGACCAAAAGTTAATTATGAACTATCATTCACACTTATTGTTGAATTTCTAATGTATTCTAATGAATTTCTTGAATGTAATAATAATAATTCAGTTTGCCATTTTTCTCATGTAAGGGCCATATTAATTCACTGAAAAATTTTCCATATCTCAGCCTAATCAGTGCCACATCGACTGGTGTGGACGTCTCATTTCAACCACAATTTTCTACTGGAATATAAAAAGAATACAACAAGTTTATACAGTTTTTAATTTGTACCTTTGCTGCGTTAAAAACCAGTGATTTATTCAAAGAAAGATTCTGATTCAAAACTAATGGTACAACGGTCACTTTTTGTATATTTTTATATCTTCCTGGAGTCATCTTTTTTGGACATCAGAAATAACCGAGAGCGGGAGCTGGTCAATCGTTCTTTTAAAAAAACGTAAAAAATGCATGGTCAGCTTGGTTCATTGTCTTTTCCGTCTTTGTCTCTGTTTTTCTCTCTCCTGTGTTCAATATCTCTTGCTCCTTCGTATATCAGCTAAGTAATGGTTTCTCTTTTTTCTTTTTTTTTGTTCATTTCTCACACCTCTGTTTTAGCTATTTTTGTTCTCATTTTCTTGTGTACATTTTTGTTTTTCACTTGACTGTAAATTAATACTGAAGTCCGCACATGGTGCCTATCACATTTGTCTTTTAATATCTGTTTTTTGTTTGTTTATGTGTTTCTTTTTTTTCTTTTAATTTAATTTGTCATAACATGCAACTCTCAGCTAAAACAAACACGCAGTTATACACCGATCGCAAAACGCGCACACACTTTCTCGCATATACACACTCATATATCATTTGAACGGAAAAACTCCTCCTCGACACAATGTTTGAATTTAAAATTTGTTAAAACCATTACCGAGACGACTGTAACGCCGTTCTGATGATCCATGTTCCATGCAAGTTCAATGCAAAATCAAAGTTGACCGATATGACATAAGTGGCGTGTTTATAACATTGCAATAGAATATCCAGGGTTTAACAAGCTATTGGTATAGATCCAAAAAGAAATACGACAGAGCCAGAATCTCAACTTCTGACTTTTAATGACGATTAATTAAAAGAGCTTTTGAATAAAAAAAAATAAATAAAATTTAAATAGTCATTTGAGAACAAAAAAGATGCCTGCATGCAGATATAAGTTTGTTACTCTATCTTGACTACTTGTTTATTCAGTACAATTAAGATCACAGTCATAACGTTCATTATTATATTAATATTATCATTATTTTATTATGTATAATTATTTATCAACAGTTAAATTCATTGTATGCCGATTTGATGGAAATAAACAGGCGATCATCAGAACGCGTCACGGACAATTCGCGCCGGCTATAAACTCTTCTGAAACACCCTGTATATAGAATAATATATATTTATATTTATATATATATATTTCTATTGCATTAATAATTAGTAATATTAGTTTGTATTGTACAGGCTGTTTGAGGCTGAATCAGCCTGTGAATTCTATAATATTTTTTTTATTTCATCGTTCTTTTGCACAGATTCATCTTTCGTTACATGCAATATTTTAACTGGTAGTATTATCATAATTAGTTCTCGCTCGCTAGAGGTGTGACGAATTGGATTACTTCCTCCCTCCCCCTAAGCCACAAGAATTCATTTTTCTCTGTCGCACGCTATCTTTCTCTCACTCTTTCTTTTTATTCCCACTACTACTTTTTGTTTTTTTTAATACTTTTAACGAAATAATTGTATGCTTTATAACGTTTTTTCTTTGTTTATTATTATTTTTTTACGAATTATCTTTTTTTACTTTTATAGTTTAATATGTAGTATTTTTCTTCATTTGTTTATTTATCGTAGATTTGTCTGTGGCTATCCCTGATGTGTTAGTTACCCTGCGCTTCCGTCTGGTTGTCGAAATATTGTGTCGAAATTGTGTCTACGATTCGTATGATTTACCGCTTCTTTTTTTTTTCATTTGCTGTAAAATTTTTTACATCCCCCGTTTTCGTTTCCCCCTTTTTTGTATCTCCAGGCTAAGCTTCTTCCCCCATTGCTCAGTCTTGATAATCAAGAAATTAAATTCTTGTCAGAAAAAAAAATCCCGCCAAAAGTCAAAGCAATTATCAAAACGTATATTGTACATTGTAAAACTTGTGAGAGTTCGCTAAGTGAAGATTAGAAGGAAGATACAAAAATTTGTACTCGTATATCTGCGTATTCTTGTAAAAGTTTTCCTGGTTTCGGCGGAACTTTTTTCTTTCATGACAAAATCATGAGAATGATTTTTTGCGTTGAACAAAATTTTTTTCGGTAGCAGTGAGGATTGTTCTTTGAGAACTTAAAGTTGACGAGTTGTGTAGAAAAGAATCGCGTTTTATTGCACTAGACCCATTGGAAAATTTACATCTTAGCAAAACGTCAATTATACCACATCCGTCGCATGGTTTGCTCTCCGCCAAGGCCGTGACACCCGTTTCGGCCTCGCTATTCATGCTCCTAAATTTATATACTTAATGTGATTCTTTTTCTTTTTTTTTTCTACAAAATTATAATCACGCGAAAACAACACTCTCAAAAATGTTTTTTTTTCCAAATTTGGTTTGGATCAATGCAAAAATCATGTTTGATAATACTCGAAACGGCTTTTGCATTGATTCAACGTAAACAAACATTTGATTCAGATATTCATTTTTGAGAGTGATTACTTGTGGTTCTCGACTTTTTTCTTTTTTCAGACAACATTAAAGTATTTGGTATGCAAACGTCTTCTCAAGTCCATAACACTCGACCGTTTTTATGAGCTCAGAATCTAAATTTTTTACATTACATAATGCTGTGCAAAATGACGCGAAATGATTTTTTGTTGTTGTTGTATTTTTCAGTGTGCAAGCAGACGAAAATAGTTTCACAAAAATTATATTCGATTATAAAAATTACGACTTAATACACATATTGTGAGACCTGTGTTTTTGTTTCTGTCACATTATTTCATATTCAGTATTTATTCTCCGTAAAATTATTTGGTATGCGATCGCTCGTTGTAGCAGGAACTGTTAATAGTGGCGCTGAGTGTGTATTTGTTGGCAAATTGAATTCTTAATTGTGAATTCGGAAGGGAAATAAAAAAGGAAATAAAAAATAAAATTTTACGGTTATATAACAACAATTTGGATTGTCGTTTACGTAATGCATCTATTATGACCGACTTTTGCACAGTTTACTGATGGTTTATCGTTTTTATCAAACATAAACAAAAAAAACCACAAATTAATAAAACTATAAATAAATGCTTTTTTATTATTACAAAAAAATTTATACAATAAATCATATGATACAGGTGTAAACAAAAAATTGTTTTTACAATTTTCGAAAAATTTTTTTCCATGTGCATTAATGTATTCTCAAGCTGGAATAAAATGAGAATGATGGTTCGAATTTTATAGACTCAACTCATTCTAATGTAAATATATTTTTCTTTTATAAGTATATGCCTATCGGTTAATTGAAAGTTCTTCAATTACTTTTCTTTAATTAAAATAAATAAAATTGTACCACGGAGTGATATAAAATTCGAACCCCTTCACACGAAAATGAATATAATTAAAATGAAAATAATAATAATAATAATAATAATTTTAATAAAATGAATGAAACGAGATTCTAAAAACAAAATCACAATAAACTTTCATCGATCGATCCTATCAACATCGACCTTTTTGTTTCCTCTATCAAGAATTAAATTTGCCATCGGTATATTTTCATTCTATTGAGTGTGAAGTTTCACATTCGGCAAAAATTCTGTAACCAGCGATTTGTAAGCCTATTGTAAAAAAATTACAACGACAAAAATCGTACAAACTTAAGCATCCATCGCAGGGTCGCGTAAAAATGAAAACCCGAGAATCGTCTCTGTCGCGAGTGGTCGCGCCACCCTCAAGAACAAGGAAACGTGTAACAACTCGTAGAGGGGTCAAGCAAAAAGGAAAAGATCTCGGTTTGATATCGGGCGCGAAGTTGGACGAGTGCTCGTTCTCGAGTTACCTTGGAAGTAGTTCAGTCTTGCGAAGAGTTAAAAACGGCTCGACGAGTTCGACGAGTTGAGAACGGTCAATTGGGGGGTGGTAGAGAGGGGAGGGGGTGTCTTTAATCGGAGCCGTTCTGTTGGAGCAACGCAGGCGCCGATTGGGGAGGTTGCGGAGGCACAATGTCGTGGTTGGTGTGCATCGGCGAGGGGCTTCGACTCCGCGGCTGGTGCTCGGTCGTTCCGTTATTGCTGGACAGTTGGTTGCTCGCCGGCTCGAAAGCGTTCTGCTCGCTTGGTGGCAGCAGGTGGACCATGTTGACGGGCACGGGGAACGCCGCGCTGAACTCCGGGAAGAAATTTTGTGCGAGCAGGGGGTGCGGGAATGAGCCGTCGTCGCCAGGGTGCTGGGGTGGCAGCCCCAGTGGATGCGGTGGCATCTGCGGCGGCTGCACGGCGGTCTTGACATTGTTGTTGAGCGAGTTCATGACCTCGCCGGTGGTGGCGCCGGTGCAATCCCTCCTGAGCTGTTCGAGCTTGAGACTCTTGCCGTACTTGCCTCGGACGTACATGAGCAGGCTGTTGTACGGGATGCCGAAGATCCGGCTGGCCTGCGAGGTGGTCATCTTCTTGTTCCAGACGTGCTGCAGTGCTTCGGTGAGTTCGGCGTTGGTCCACGACCTTGGGGGGCCGCCCCGGGGTGCGCTGTGCTGGCCCTTGGGTCGGCCCACGGGGAGGCCCCTGCCGTGATCACTCCACCTCCTGGGGTGGGTGTCGGAGTCGTTGCGGTGCTTTTTTGTCTTCTTAACGGGGGTGTGAGCACCGGCCAACGCGGCGTTGCCAAAGAGCCCGTGCAGAGTTTCCGGTTTAAAGCTGTCGTGGAGGTCGGCTAGAAGGGTGTTGCGATCGAGGTTCGCGCCGTGGGGAAAGAGGGGACCCACGCCGTCCATCGGGAAGACGACCGACCTGCGAGATTCCTGCTGCTGGTAGGGGTGCGGCGCCGGGGGCGGTGGGGGCAGAGGAGGGGGCCTGCCGTGGGGACTTCCCTCGCGGCTGTGGTGGTTCGGGATCCACTGGGCGAGGTGGCCCAGGTTTGCCAGGTACTCGTTGTGATGGACCCCCTGCGAGGCCATGGACAGAGCGGACATGGCCGTGAGGCTCGCAGCCCCCGGAAGGTCCTGCATCGCCTCTTGATGGAGGCTGCCGCCCGTCAGCGGCGACCCTCGCGGACTGCTCGCGCTCTCGCTCTCGGTTTTGATCGGCTGGTCCTGCATCGGGATCGGCGAGGAAGACTTCTTCATCGAGAGGTTCTCGGCCATCTCCTCCTGGGGCTGCTGTTGCTGCTGATTCGTCAGCGGGCCCTCTCTCTGGGGCGTCGACTGGTTGTTGCTCAGGTTCAAGCAACTCGGCGGTGGACTGATGCTACCCACTGGGTGCGGCCTGCTCAGATCCTGCGGCACCAGCTCTCCGGATCGTCGTCTCGGTCTGGCCTGTTTCCGCCGGGGTATCAGGGGCGAGCTGCACTCGCGCAGTTCCCGGTAATGGTCGCGCATCGAGTGTCCCAGTCGGTGCTCCTTGCCGAACGGTATCCTCGGACCGATGGTGGAGTCGGACGCATTGTCGTCCTCCTCTGGGGTGCCCTGGCGCGCCAACTCCTCGGGCGTCGAGGGCTCGCCCATCATCACGTTCGTCGCTGGGGATATCGGCGGACTCGCTGGCAGAGTTTCCGAACCCGCGAGTCCTCGCACTTGTAAGCTCTCCGCCGCCCGCATCAGACCGGCCAGGTCCTCGCGACCCACGCGCACCTCACCGCGGTACATGAAGTCGATGAGGGCGCTCACCTCGCGACCAGGGAAATCCTTCAGCACGATCACCGGATGCTTGCACGGATGGTCGCCGAATATCTTCTCGAAAAATGGGCTGCAATTAAAAGAGAACGTCTTGGTTGGTATTCTTTGACTCATTTTTAAATTCAAGATCATGAAAAAATCTTTTTTTTCTGTATTGTTCTATTTCTTTTGCTTTGTTTGTCTACAATTGTTTATATAAACATCTAAGATATAAAAGTTAAAATACTGTTTTTGCTGTGATTGATTACCTGCAGGCACTGAGAACCACTTTGTGCGCCTTCAAACTGGAATCGGAGCACACTAAGGTCACATCGACGAGCACCTCGGCGTGAAGAAGCGCCTCGAACGCCTGCGTGATGTGAACCTGATGGTTGTTCCATCGCAGAGAGTAATGAGATTGACTTGGGTCCATCTCATCAGGACTCTCCATTAAACACGACATTATTCTTCCTCCTCTTCTTTCTTCATGCGTATTTCACACTTTGCGAAGCCACCTTACACGATTTTCACTTCCGTTTGCACGCGGATCCCGTGACTCTTCCATCCAATTGTCTTAACTGCTTGGCTGTACAGGACAATCTGCAATGAAAAGAACAAATGGTTCCATTAAGAATGTCGGATCAATTAATTTTTTCAGTAAAAAAACTAATTCATGAAAATTCATTTATAAAAATTAATTATATTAATGTCGAACGTAATGTGGCACAAATAACGTATAAACTGAATCGCTTTTCCTTCGTTCGGCAACGTTATCTGCGATAAATAAATTCGCAGGGGCGTATCTGATTTCGTATTGTTTTATTGATTCTTTCTAGACCGTTATCACTTTTATTGTGTAAATCCCAATGATCAATTGTTCTCGGCGGTTTTGTGCATTTTTCCGCACAGCGAATGTTAGCTATTAGATGTGCACTTGGTGAAAGCGAACGTTCGCAATGATTAATATCTGACAGTACATGCTGGCACAATACGCCACGTATAAGTATTTCGAATCATTTCTAAATTCAAAACGCGGTTCGAACGTCAATCGCGTGTTTGAAACGTTTTGTGCATTTTCTAAAGGCGACTTTTTCAGATTCGACGCCCGTTATTAAGTCATGAGTGGTAATTCTTATTATCACGCTGTAGAGAAATTAATTACTGGGATGTCGATCGTTTAATTGAAAATTGATCTTGTGTAATATTTGAAAAAAAATTCAACATCAAAGTTCATTGGAATCATTTAACATTTTCATTCATTCGAACATTTTTCTATTCCACGCTAATAAAAATTCATGTTTCGAAATTGTAAAACAATATGCGCAGTACTAAAAAAAAAAAAAAAAAAAAAAAAAAAAAATTATATCATTACGGTTGTTCACTTCAATTCAATCGGTTACTTGAAACAGTCCATAAAAAATGACGTAAAACATCGTACATTGTCATATTTACTAAAATAAAACTTCAGTTCAGTTTGCGAAGTTATAACTCGACGTGAGACGTGCAAAACAACGTACAAAAAAAGAATTATAATAAAGTAGATTTTCATTGTCACCGGCATAAATGTTTTAAGTGTTTATTATATATTCTTAATAGACCGACAACTTAACTCATTAAGAAGCTAAGCAAAAAACAGTTCCACGTATTGAAAGTCCGCCGTACGTTTAACGCACTACCAATTTTGACGCGAAACCCGCGGAATTGCGACGGACGTTTTTGAATGAAACCATTGGTCTTGGTCGCATGTAAGACGTACCGCCTCGGATCTGTATAGTCACATGGGCAGTCTCGTGCGTAAACGCTTCCAGTCACGTTGGCACGTTTCCTCGCGCAGCGACGATTACGTCAAGCGAGCCCGGGTACACGTGTACGCGAAACGTCAAAGATCAGCTGATCTTGCGTCGGGACCTTCGCGGCCGACCGAATCGTCGATTAACACTACTGAAACGCCACATCACTTAAAAAAAAGTTTTTTTTTTCTTAGAAGAAAAAAAAATGGTTGCAAAATTAAAAAATAATCCAACGAAAAAAAGTGGTGGGAAGATGTTGTGCGCACGGATTTGATAAGCGGCTCGAGTCGGTGACAACCGCCGAGTGAATGCGATTCGAGTTAGTCCGCCCCTCTCGAGCTCCCCCACTTGCTTGTCCCTCAGCGCAGGGGAGGGGGAGGATTATTCGCGGTCCCTACCACGAACCGCGAAACTACCCTTCCTTGTTCGCGAGAACCCACGCTCGGATCATTGCCCCCTCCCACGAGGCATTAGGTACTCTTTCTCTTGCCTGGCACGATTCTTTTCTTCGGCTCTCTCGGTCTCTTCTTTTTCGCTGGCACTTCCGGCGATGAATCTTCCGTTACGGCTTCTAGACTCGAACGGAAAGAGATTTAGGAGCCACGGGAAACGGTAACCTGTTAATCCAGAACGCTTATAGTTTTCGTTATTGTTCGCGGGGGTGGACGCACGCTCACGAAAATCGTAACAGAAATTACACCATCCTCACGGTAAATTGTAAAACGACGCTGATTTTGACACACAAAAATGAATTTCAATCAATTTTTTTTTATTTGATGAATTTCGTAGAATAATCGGAATTTAATTTTTCATTTGTATTCTCAATGGACAAAGATTGTGTCCATTGGTAGTATTTATTTTTCATTCTATCATGGACGGAATTGCAATAATTTTAAATTTTGTATGAACCTTATCGAATAATTGAGATTAATTTATTATTACATTTTTAAAATTGAATGTGGGTTGAAGATTTTATTTATCGATGGTTTTCCTTTTTCATCGAAAATGTCATCGGTACAATTTTTTATTTCGTTTACGATTTCAATATTGCGCAATTTCAATAAAGTACTGTTCAACAGGTTGTTTTTTCCATCGTCAAACCAAGAGCGCTTTCGGATAGATTTTTCTATTTTCTACTTCAACAGGTTGGTTTTTCAATTAATTTTAAATTTAATTACAGGCAAAACAAAAACTTATTTGATATATTATTGTTTATATATTAAAGTATAAACATTTGAAAAATGATTTATTTAATAACAAAATTCGAACTTTTATTACCATTTACGTGGTTTGATTAAATTTATGTGTGAATGTGTGAATTATAAGAAAGATGTTTATTTTAATTCAGAAGAAGCATTTTGGTATACTCAATAGAAAAGAGTTGCGCATAATAGTCGTTGGATATAGTTTGTGTGTTAGATGTCAACGACTTTCCCCGAGTTCATTCAGTCAAAAAGTAAACAGTATAGCAAAATTTTCTCTATTTTCATCTAGAACATAAGAAATCAAATTTAGAAGCTAAAAAATATTTTGCCAATTTTTTGCAAATGTAATTCGATTTTTAATGTGTTCCATTTTTACGTAAATATTAAGTTTTATCCTTTTGAATAATGATGTCCTATATAGATCATGATTTTATTTACAATTCTCAGCGAGAACCTTCATCTTTTTCATTACTTTATTGTTGGTCTTTTATTTGACAGCCAAAATACGACGAATTTAATATTTTATTTCCGATAAATCTTTTGTGTATCAAAAATGTTCCCAGTGCGTATCCAGGTTGCATAAAAACTTTATTATGATTTACGACAGGTCAGCAAACCGATTTTACAAAGAATATGTATATACCAGAGACCTCAAACTATTTTAACACGTTGTTCTTATGTTCGTAAAAAGAGTTTATCTAAAAACCAACCGAATTCATAAATTTTAAATAACACACATTACGTGTTTTCGTAACTTCGATTGTTGCACGCCTTTATTGTATTTAACTTTCTCTTCAAATCAATTTTAGTATGAGAAACATTTTGTATCTATGAAGATGATTAATTTTACAAAGCAATCTTTTTTATTCGTTTCCTTAGGATTTAATTCAAACTTGTATGTCGAGCAAAAATATTATTTGAAATTACCTCTTGCAGAAATAATATAATATTCACAGTTTTGTCATGTGTTTACAATGAGTATTTATAGATAAACGCCTTTTTATACCGAAACATATCATTGAATAATAGAAAATCATGTCAATATAAAACAAATTAAGGTCAAACTCTTGCTGAAAAAAAAAAACACAGACAGACTCGATTGTCAATTGGAATCTACACATTTTATCAAATCAATTCAAACTCAATTTATCAAACATTTCTGGTAAATTTGTAAAATTAATGTCAATTATTCGAAAACACGACTTTTGAGTTCATTTTTACTTTATAATTTTTCTGAATTTTTCAAGTGCCGGATCTCTCGTTCTGTGTATGATGATTTTGAAAAAAAGGTATTTTCCAGATTACAAAATTGAATAGAAAGTTTATCTAGAATGTTGATAAAAAATCTTTTTATATTCAGTTTAAATATAATTGTAATGCAATATTTGTTAATGTAAACTTTTTCAATCTCAAATTCGTTAAGTTAAAATATTTTGATGCAAAATATTTGTGATGTGGATTTGGTTGATGGAATACATTGTAATGTAAAATTCGTTAATGCATCATATTTGTTAGTGTAAACGTATCTGAGCAGGTAAACCTTAATCGTCATTGTGGCAAGCCTTGAACCGAAAAGAGCGTTTCCGGGGAAAAATGCGCAAAGGGAAAAGGTCTTGGCACGGCTGGCGTTCAAACGTAACAGGTGCCATTATCGTGTGCTTGCGGTCGTGCTTGAACTACACACCATCGGAGTATACAGAACGTTGCGCCGAGGGTCCGAAATTCTTCGTTCTTTCGCGCGTTTCAGCAAAGGTCCACGCGAAATAAGAACGAAACCACAATAAAAAAACGTATAAAAACAAGGTCCTCGAATTAAAAAAAAATTTTTTGGCATATATTGTGCGCTTAAATTTGATTCTAACAACAAGTTTTTTTTCGTTGTACTCCTTTTTTGGTTCGGTTTTCATATTATCTCGAATTGTATAAGCGAGATTAAAAGACGTTGTCTTCTTGGCGTTCTTTTGGTCTCGGCGGCTGTTCCCGAGAAAACCGTGTCTCCTGAACAATATCGGCTCTGCCTATTTAAGAAGCGTAAAATGCGCGTTTCTTGACCGTGCCTGTTTTTTTTTTTGGTCACACCTGATTCCCTTTAGCAGGCAGACGTCCACACAAAATTAGTCACCCGAGGATTCAGGTAGTGAATACGGGGAAAGATTTATAACACTATAGCATTCTAGATTGTTGCAAGGTGATGTTTCAATTTTAATTCAGAATGTTTGAACAGATTCTCATGAAAATCAGTTTCCGGAAACATTTTATTTTTTGCAAAGTGGAATGAATAAAAAAAATGTGTGGATCTTTATTCTTTTGTATTGACAGGATTGAACGATCAGTTTCATGAATTGCCGATTTCGTGTTGAATATTTTTTTTAGACTAGTGAAACCGAGTTAAGAGTTTGTTATTTTAATTGGCGAGAAATTTAATGACGTCTTTGTACGAATGTTTGAAAATGAAAATGATACAATATTCATGCGAGCAACTTGACACTTCAATAACCGAATTGATATTTAATTAGTTTGTTTACGATAAAGAAATGGTAAATATACTTAAACTTCCAATAATAAATTCCAGCGTGTGTGTCACATATCAGAATGAACTCGAATAACCTTTTGAGGTAAAACAAAAGTAAACACAAACACAATATACGATTACTTAGACGCGTGCATGTGAAATCGACACTTCAGAAAATCAGATCGGATTAAACATTTCGAGTCCATCGAGTTTTAACCAAACCGTCATATGACAAAAAACTTATTTCTATTAATTTTTTCTTGCAATTGAAATAATATTATTATTTAAAATATCAAAATTATGTTTCTCAAGATTGAAAAGAATTAAAAAAAGTTCACAATTGTTTTCACGATTGTAGTCAACATTATTTATCACACCTCCAAGAAAGAAATGATTCTGTTTTTTCTCAATTTTTCGATAAAATAAACCAAACGTTGCAACAAATAATTTTCGTCCCAAGATTATTATTAGCAAAAACTTTTCGTTCGTGATGACATTTCGGTCGTCCTGTCAGACTGAATTCATCCACCACAGCTAAATTCGTTCGAATGAATTGTTCAGGTATAAATTTTTCGTTTCAAAAGAAAAAAATGAAGAGGAGTAAACAAATGTTCGCACAGTAAATGTCACAAAACAGTTTGTACGTGACGACTCCTTTCACAATCGTGACATCAATGATCTCGCGAGTCGATCGAGGCACATACTTTCCCAGCCGAAATCGCGAATTAAAATGACGTTCCAATTTGCCACACGATTGGGCATAGCCGATTGGCACACTCGCGATCTGTCATCACACAAATGAGTCGACGGCACCAGGAGAATTCGTGCGACGCGGCATAACAAAATCGTTTGGTCACGATGGGTTATCGAGAATCGCACTGTATGTGCCAATTTTCGCCGGGAACTAGTACCTGAAGATTTGAGGGTGACGTCGACGGGGTTGGCGAGGCTTTGCAAAATCCAATAACAGGCAAAATCCAAAATAATCGGCTGCCAGAGATTGTGAACGAGTGACTCGGGGTCGGAACTGAGGAAGGTCGCACCGAACATCAATCACTGCACCCGCGCACGCGGAACCAAGACCGGTCTCATGGTTTTGGTGGTGACCGCTCTCGCACTGCCCGTTTGATGGAACAAAAATTTTGATCCGACTTTTGATGGGCTTGACCGCGCGCTTCTTCCTGGTTGTCACGCGACCTTCAGCGTGGGTTACCGGAAGATAGAAAGGTCAGTCCGAGTGGAAGCATCGGCACGCTTGGCTCGCGTTACGGTCGCGTTGTGACTGCCTACTGGTTGCGACTTTGCCACTGAAGGCTGAGGAAGAGGCCAGGAGTCCCACCTCTTTGGCCACCACCAACTTGGATACGTTCCAGCCCACCAGACCCTCTCTCCTGCGCACTGTTCTCTCCCTCGATTCTCGTTCTCTCTTCTGGCCCCTACTCCAGCCAGCCACTCGACCACGAACCACGAGTGTGTTTTCCGAGCCTTTGACGACTCAACTGTACGCCGCGTCCGATGCACGCGCGCGTCTCTTGGATTGTCACCCGTCACCGACCTGCTCAATAACCACGATTCCGACAGGGGCCAGCTTCGCTCATCCATTCGGCCCACCAGTCAATCATCCAACCCTTTTTCGTTTATTACAATTGACCTTTTATTTATCCCTTTCTTCCCGTTTTCATTTTTCGCTCCCTTTTTTAAAATCACTTTTCTTTCTCTTATTTTTTATTACTTATTAAAGACTATGCTAATTTAAAATTTTATTTTAACTTTTTTAAATGTAGGAGAAAAATTTTTTCATAAGGAATAGCGTTTTCATTCAGGTATGCATCATGATGTTTTAGCGACGAAGGAGAGAAGGCACGTATGATATATACATAAGATGGGCACAATGACGGAAAAGAAACGGAGGGGTTCATATTTTCCGGAACTCGGATAATAGGCAGATTAGTCATACAAGTTTTGATCCTGGGCTGAGAGGTGCTGTTCGGGCAACAGATGACCGTTTGGCTGAACACATCAGGTTTTGAATGAAGCTTTCCAATGATGAAAATCATAGGAATCGTTATTTGTGCGTGAAAAACGGAAAACGAGACGTCATAAATACCTCATATATATACTGTACAAAATTGACTTGATGAAAATTTATGGCCAGTTGGAGTTTCAACATTTCAGGTGTAAAAATTCCCACTTGTAATATTAGAGGTGAAGAAAAAAATTTTTTTTCCCTTACATTTTTTGTTCCAATTTGAACGTATAAATACTCGTAGAATTTTTCTTGGTACGAATGAGTTTTCGAGACTTTCATATAGAATGTTTCTTTGATTTTGTTTTTGAGTATGATTTTAGTTTATTGTTTCAAAATAATTGCACGCTAATAATAATTGACGTTGGCGAATGTTTAGTATTGACACAATTCTAATGGCAGGGAAAATTTTATGGAAATTTTTGGAACAAGAATGACTTTGTTTCACCGTTGAGGTTTCCATTGTACTTTTGATCATTTAAATGGCACTTGATAGATCATTTGTCAAATGTATGACTTTTCTTTTATAGCTCGCTGTGTTGTTCGGTCGATTTCGTACATCTTCTGTGACAGAGTGCTTCTAATTCAAACATCAAACATTCAAGGACCAAACAAGAGTTTGGAAACTGATCACATCTTTCACAGTGGGAATGTTAAACATTGTAATGTGTTTGTAAATCAATAAAAAAGAGGTTTAGAAATACTTGTTTTCACATGTACAATTCTGATGTGCGTATAGAAAGCTGAAATAAATAAAGATAAATGTTTTTATATCTTCGGGAAAATCATTCGTGAAAAATTTTCGAGGAGACTATATATAGGCACGGTCACATGTATATAATGTGTGTTTGTTGTACCTTTTCTTAATACAGGTGCACCATTGCCTAAGCAAACAATTTTCATCCGGACATCTCAGGTATACATTTCTCCAAGGAAAAATTTAAAAATAACCGCACTTTTCCTTTGCAAGACAATCATATGATTTTGTGATTTTAAAATTGCTGTTGTCTTTCATATACAACTGTCATCGAATCAAAGGAATGAACTAGCATCTGAATAGAAGTCAAATAATCAAGAATAATTTGTTTACATGAAAAAATAGGAACAAAAAATAAAGCAATGACTTGAACTTAAATGAATTGAATATCAATGCCAAAAAATATAAAACGTCTATAATTATGCATAATTTAATTTGTTAATAAATAATTAAAGAAAAATATTGATAAGGTTTTGATTATGAAGTGTGTTCTCGAGTTTCATCTCTAGAAGAAAATGTTTGCCAACGGTATTTGAGACGGAACGCAAAGCAAAAAGATATGTCAATAGAAAAGATGCAACTAAACTTATTGGTAGGCGCTAGTACAAAATATCTTCCCATCTGTATGTCTTTATTACGCCGCTTTTTGTCATAAAGTAAATAAAGTAAATATACACGTCATAAATATCTCGTGACTATCGTGGAACCTGTTCGCTGACTCTTTTGTTTTCCGGTCAACCTTGAAATGCATCGTCCTTTGGAGAAGCACGTAAACTCGCTGTCGAAAATTTTGTCAGCGTTTTCTACCTGGATTGAATGTGTGGGTGAGTTCTGAAAAACTTCCGCATAACCAACTAATATCCCGAAATGCCGTAAAATAAGTTGTTACCTGATGGCTTGGTCGTGGCAGGTATTGCTATCTTAGTATTTAGTATTGACCATCCACCTGTCCGAAGTGGCATGCGACCTAACCATTTCCTTTATAACCAGAGTTTACGTATATGATATATTAGAAAAGCTTAAACGAATTGTTTTATGGCGTTTTCACTTCGTCGGAATACCAAATTCTTTGTTTGGTATTCTTATTTTAGGAGCCGGCTTTTTTTTTTGCACGAGTAAACGGTCTTTTATTTTGTATCCCCCAGATTAGATTTGAGAAAGGTCAAGATTCAAGTCTTTTCTTTCTTCAAAAATATTTTATCATTTTTCTACGAATTGGAAATTGCACCCTATTGATAATGACGATTTCGCTTTTGAACTTGACGTCATTTTCGAGGGGATACTATTTGTCTAACAGATTATATACTGCATCATTATGTAAAAAGCTTCTTAAAATTCGATGAGAGTCTGATAAAAAGGAAAATGAATTTGTTAATATGAAAATTATGGCTTTGAGATTGTAATTATTTTAATTGATTCTTGGTGCTCAAAATTATAATACCAACACGTGTAAAAGTCTTAAAACATTCAATATGTAAATGTATTTAGATGATTTTATGTAATGGACGCAGTTTTGTGTTGAAAAACATAGAACTTCCAGTTTAGAATGATTTGAATATACCACAGTACTTGGTGACAATTTGGATAAATTTTATTTTCAAGTAATGTATGCATGTTTGATTTATGATAAATAGTTCACATTCTGTGCGAAGTCAGGTATCATCATTGTTACATCGTTTCAAAATTAAAAATTATTTGAGTAAATTAAAAAATTAGGCACACAGATCAAATTCAAAGATTGTTTAAAATTTTTGATAATTTAAAAAGTCAAGATCCATTGATTTGACATAGACGTGCCAGATATCGAAATGTGTTCACGTTTAAAAATGATGCATCAGAATAAAAAAAAATTTGTCGTCGAAACTTTTTGAATAAGCGTTAATTTTTTCTTAAAGAAATTTATCCAACTACCAAAAATAAAAGACGGAAAGAATTTCAATTGTTTGATGTCTCAAATTAAGTATTTCTAAGGATGAATAGATAGATAAGAAATCTGAAATAAAACTGGAAAGATTGCAAATATAATAATCATAAATCCATAATGAATTGGACATATTTATTTTGCAAGAGTTACATTTTAAATGTTGAAACTTGAAATACATTTGACCTAAAATGTCCAAGGCAAAAGATAAAAACTAAAGCTGCAATACTTTGATAAATAGTTTAAAAGAAAATTATTTTTTAATTAAAATTATTATTTAAGATTGATAAAATGTTTCTATTTAGAAAAAAGCTATCGTGATATACATACTGTTTTTTTCAGTTAGGAAATCAGTAAGTGTTACAATTTTAATTAAACAGAAATAATAAAAATATTGCGTTAGACATTGAAGGGTTAAATAACCGTTGTTCAGGAACTATTTTTCTTCAAACCGTTTTTTTATAGTCAGACTGGTGAAAATTGTAACAAAGGCCGCAAGTTGGAAAGACAAATTACATTGTTGATGGTGGTTCGTCTTTTGGAGGACCAAACGCTGGAGAATTGGTACCTGCGATTTAGAGCGCGCAGTGTTTCTCAGTCAGAGGAGTAACGGCGGCGGCGTATCTTGAGCTGGCGCAAGCACACGTCAGCCGTGAATGCGCTAGAAAAGCGAGGTGCCCACGGATGTATTTTTTAATTATTGATTTTAATGACGAGGCGAGCCGCTCCAACGCCATCTTGGATGCTGGGCGGAGTAACTCCTTCACCACCACCTTCTCCTCCTGCCTCTTCTTTACCTCCGTCTCCTTTTATATCCTTCTCTTTTTGCTTGCCACCTTCTTTCTTTCCTTGTCTCTCCTCTCTTAATATTGCGAGATAGACAGACGATAATTAAGAAAGCGGCGGGACGCGTGAGACAACGTTGCGACACCCGACATCGATTCTTCATCGCGATTCGTCCATAAATTGAAGCTTCTTCCGCATCTTTTCTCCGCGCCAACGTTTCCCTGCGCCTACAACCAACCGAGCATTGTCCTCGTCCTCTCCTCTAAACAATTTCCATACTTATTGTCTCCGCTAAATAACGGGTTAAAATTCTGCAACATCGCTGTGATTTCGGCCACTAAAATTCCATTCTCTCTCTCTCTCTTTTTTTTTGATTTCCTAAATCTATTTCCCTTCTGTTCCTCTTCTACGTGAAGATACACTTTTTTTGACCGAACTTTTCAAGGATGGTTTTATAATAATTAGGACAATTTGGTCAATTCTTCTTCCGTTAATTGTTTCTTCGCTTCGTCATGTTTCTAAATCTTAAGTACTTTCTTTATTTCATTCAAATTGAAGAAAACACCACGATTAGCTACGGAAACAAGTGAAAAAAAGTTTTGGTAACAGCTTGGACGACAGGTGAACTCCCGTCACGCCTTAATTTTTCATGTTTATAATTCAATGGCTTTCGTGTCGATTCGAATAAATCGAATTTGTGTGTGGAAAAAAATTGGTTAACCAAAATCCTCTAAATGACAAGTTAATTTTTATGGTTCACAAGTTTAATTCATTTTTGTTTGTAATTTCATTTGTAGAAAAATTAATTAAAAAAATTGTATTTAAATCATAAATAAACGTTCGTAATTCAAAGGGACACAGTTATCTAAATGATAGAGAAAAAAAATATTATCTGTACGGTTTTTCATAAAACAGGTACGACGATATAGTTTGGCACCTGCGCGTCCATACCTGAACAAAAAAAGAAACAATTTCCTAGTTTCCAATTGCTTTTTTTGTGTCACCTTTTTTATGACCTTTTCCCCGATTATAGCAGAAAAAAGTTTAAAAAACTTGATCTGTGTTTACTTTTTTTTCGTCCCCAAAAAAGGTTTTTCAAAAGGCACATTTTCACATTTCTTCTCTTTATCTCGGATTATGTGTTATAAAATGTTGTTAAAAAAATAAAAAAAACTCGAAAAGTATGACTAAAACTACGCGCACAGTTTCGGAGTCATAATAATTTACGATATGACGAATCGTTTGTCCCCGCGCACCAACTTTATAATAATGGCAAATTACATTATTTTCATTTCAGGACAAAATGAATGATCGGCGCGCATTCTTGAAATGTTTCGTCTAAGCGCATGTTGTTAACAGTGCGCCACCGTTTCATACAATATGATTATATTATTTTCATCATCATTATTCTGATGGGCCGCTGATTGTTGTTCATTGAACCACTCGGCGAAAGAGTTGCTTTGTCGCAATTACAAAACCCGCACGCTGTGATCAAAAAACCAGCGACCGCTGCTTCCTCGGGTGCCTCCTCGCGACATCCGATACGACGCTGAGTGCCGCGCCGCCCACTTTGGCGTATTGTTTTTTGAATGCGTCGTGGTTCTGAAAACGGCAACCGCGGAAAAAAAATTAACGAAAAAAAAAAAAAAAAAAAAAGAACAAGGAAAAGAAAAACCACGTCCGAATGCGTACCAACGCTAATTGAATGCACGAAAAAAAGAGAGAGAGAGAGAAAAACTTTGCACAACTTCGCGGTCGAAAGCTCGTCGGCGGTAATTGTTGAAAGAAAACTGAACGAAAATCTCGTTGCATCCCGCGGAAGTAAGTTGGGTTCTCTCTCTTTCTCTCCCGGGGTAATTATATATACATGCACACATTTATTGTGCACGGAAATAAATAAAAAAGTATGCGCAGTGTTGTATTGCACGAACTCACTCGAAATGGATTCTGCTTGAAATGCGCAGGAAACGCGAAGAAGGCGAACTCGGGGCTTTTCACGCATCAAAAAATACGCGAATGGGGCTACGCCGCCGAATCGGAGGGGCTTGTCGCGAGACATTGTTACGCGGGCCACGTGTTCCGCTCATTTGCGGCCGTCGAGAGGGCCTCACAATCTTCCTAATTAATATTTCGGCCGCGGAGCCGGGGCAATAGAAAAGACACAAACTTGAAAAAAAAGCACCGCTCGTATGTTTTAAGACCACTCCGGCGAATTTGTTCTTTCTTTCAACACGCATTCGTTACGCCGGTACACTCGCAAGATAAATATGAAATGCACGTCAGAAGCAATCAGGGTAATTCACGTCAAGGGGCCGAAAATAATGAAGCCTTCTCAAATGTGTAGGTTTTTAGCCAAAAAAATATTTCCCCGTCTTTTGTATATATAAGTATTTTGTTCAGATACACCCGCGCCTCTCGGCTCTTCAACTTTATATGTCACTTATTGACGTTGGGTTAATGACACTTCAGAGGAACCGTATATTAAATTCCGCCGGTTGCGACGAGTGTCGAAAATCATATCACAAATAAAAAAAATAACGTCTTAAAATGAATGCACTTTTGTTCATTTTTTTTTGTTTCAATTTTTTGTTTTACCTTCCCTGTGACAAAACAATGATAATACCGGATGCACGCGACCCGCAAATCTCATGTCGAGGATGATGTTGAAAGGCCAATGATACGTTCCGCGAGAAACACACCCCCCGTTGAGAATTAATTAGCCACGTTCGCGATGGGGGGCCCCATATAACTTTTCAAGAGTCCTTACCGCGCCGCGCTGAGTCACTTCTTTCCTGTCGACTCTCGTGAGTCGCTCTCGGTGGTGGTTATTTATCGCGATTCATGATTTACATGGTACGAATGTAATTAGGCACATGTGAGCACTAGTTTACCATCCTTTTAGAGGGCTAAGCGATCTCTGAGGTAGACGTAGCATGCTCAAGCAATGTGTGAGACAAAAGTCGCTTTTGTTTCCCCAGAGTTGCTCAAGTTAGAGTGGTCTGTATGAAACAGTGCATTGAGGGGCGCCAGGAAAGGGTGAATATGGAATGTATTTTTGGAGAAGAGTTAAAAAATTTTAAATTACATGACGACCGCCAGTGTAAAATATTTTCACATCATTACACAATTTTTGTATAGTTTTCATTGCAGTCAATTGTAATGCCAATGTAATAACTACAATATAGTAAAAACAAGTATTTTATATTTTTATTTTTTGGGGGATCAAAATCTTTTTTAATAAAAAGTTAATATTAAAAATCAGTGCATTCTTTGAGGTCAAACATTTTTCTTCAATAGTGTCTTTTTTTATTATAGTTATACGGTTAGATGAAGTTCAACGTTTATTGAAAAAAAAATTAAACTATAAAATTAAAAAAAATGTATGATTAATTGTATAAATAGAGCCTGGTTCATTGATGCATAGTTCTCAGGATTTCGAGCGCAAAAAGTATATCTAAATGTGGCGACTGTTGGGTATTCACATTCAGAGGATGGCAATTGACCCGAGGCCTCTGAGAGCGGATGATCCGCATCCGTCCAGTGAGTGGACGTCGGAATTGGGATCGGGGTAAACGGAGCGGATCGTTGAGAATAGCCGAGAAATAGTCGTTCGAAGAAGATGACTAAGATATGCGAGATCGGATACGTATAGGAGCTTCGGATACTTTTCGTTACGTTCGGACGTTTCTTTTGTGTGTGCATGCTTATGGTAAAAACTGCTCATATACATATACCTATGCATGTATATAAGGTCTATACACGCCTGCAAATCGCTTACAAGAAGACGACTCTGTCTTGTGCGCAGCGACAGCTTTGCCGACGTTTCAAATTGATGAAAAAGAAAAAAAAATATATATGAAAAAAGGCAAATGAGAGGGAAAAAATGTGCCTGTCGAGCAAAACATTTTGGCGTAACAAACACCGAACAAAAGTTTCTGAAAACGTGCGCCTCTTGTTCTTAATGCTTCGCTGGCTTAGTCTTGTTTTTAAGGGAAATAAAGATTGTTTTCACGATGCCGAGTAGCCGTGAATTATATACTTGGACTTTCAACGAATTAGAATGAGGGATGCTGCTAAGGGAATGGTCTGTTAAAGTTTGGTTATTGATTAGATAATTTCTATATACCTAAATTAATATATAATTTTCGACTAATAAATAAACGATTCAACATCTTGTAAAGTGGAACCTGAGCAGAAAAATTATTAATTTTTAAATTTCTTGAATTAATAAGATAAAAATTTATATTTAAAATCACCTTTTGTAAATAAAAAGTAAAACTATTAATTAAAAATTAAAAAGTCAAGAACTCCATTTTCCGAAAAAACTTATACAACTTAAATCATATAAAAACGTTTCCAAGTTAACTTGTCAAATCAACAAGTGAAAATAGGTTCGTCGTAAAGAAAAAATGTGCAACTTTATTTATCTAAGCAATATTTTTGTAAAACTACTCACTTACAATAAAATCTCGATTTTCTAAGTTCAAGAAACTAATTATAATTACAAAAATAATAATTAAACAAAAAAATTTTTTTCAACGTAATTTTCTTTCTCTTTTTTATAAATATTTAAAAATTTAGAACGTTGTACATACACATAGCTACTACAAAATATTCTCAGCAATATATACAGAATCAACGTTTTATTAGTCCAATTATTCAAGCCGCAGGATTACCATTATCTATTTTCCGATTAATGCTCGTAATAACAGGTATATGAGTGGAAATGTTCGAAATATTAAGACGAACGGGCATGCAATATCCCCTTTTTCAGGCTCCGTCACGTTTATGCACCGCGTCCCGAACACCGTCGTGCCTACTCGGTGTTCATAGCCCGACCAGTAGATAACACTGCAGAAGAAAGATGAAAACAAAGTGGAAGGAGAGGTAATCGCGGTCGTGCGATACGCGCGCGGAGTTCGCGAGAAAATCGAAGGGGGTCAGGGGGGGAGCCGGTGCGGTAGGAAGTGCACGAAGAAGTAAAACGAAATCAGATCGCAGCATCCGTCGAGATTTAGTGGGCGCGAGTGAGAGGGCGCGAGTGCGCCGGTACGAGCGAGAGGATAAGAGGCGGATGCAAAAAAAAGTGAGCCAAGAGCGTGTTCGCGCGGAGGGAAAGAAACCCGGGAGGGGAGGGAGGACCGAGGGAGGTCACGCCAACAGCGTGTCCGAGCAATTACTGCCTACAGAAACGGAACATGCATCATCTTCGCACATCTTTATTCCAACTACAAAGTTCATGCCTCGCATCATGCATGCCTGCACATACACAATACCGCGGATGCGGATCTTGGAATCTGGATTTTGCTCTCTGTTCGATGCACCGTGCAGGTCGTAAATGTCGATCGCTTTATTTTCATGCATAGCCCGTGAGCGATATTGCATCCAATAAAAATAAATCCAAAAATTATTTACTGATCCAAAACCACTTTGTTGTGGGATACAGAAAGAACAATCTCAAGTTGAATTTAATGTGGCGCTAATCAGAAAATTCGATATTGACATTGTTATAAATTATTATAATTATATTTTGCTATAATTTTTGAGTAAATTTGCGATAATTTAAAGTAAATTTTGAGATTCATATTAATTGTTAATAATTTTAATGAATTTAATGAATCATTTATTAATGATAATTTAATGAATGTAAATATTGAATACATAATGAAAAACGCTAAACTACAAGTTGATTAGAAATTGAAAAGTCGAGTTTATGTCCACCGAGATTAGTGTTAAATCTAAAACTTTGAATTATTCCGTTTAACAATGTTATTTAGAAATATTTATATATAAATAATAATATATGTTATTCAGAATTGTTAAATTTTCAATAGAGAGTTTGGAAATGGTTTGTCTTTCGATATAAATCATCGATCGAATAATCAACGTTTTTTATGAATTCAATTCTAATTTTGATTTTCAGCATATATTATACACACAACATTTTCAGGAAAGTATAATTAATGATATCATTAATAACATCATAAGAAACGTTTTGTTCTGAGATACGTGAAATCAGTTTTCCATTGATCTCAATCTGACCAGGACTATCTTTCAGCTGGCGTATTTGTTAATGTCAAATTTTTACTCGGGCACATGCCAGAATTTGCATACAATTCGCCAAACTTACACGTTGATGGTTTGATTGCATTCATAGCATTTGACTTGATGGTATCATTAATATGATGATATCTTATTTGGCAGTTTGCCCTATTAGACAAGCATTTAGGGGTGCAAATTGGAGCATTAGAAAATTCGGTTGTACAAACAGCAGCATCAAAGCGATTGTAAAATCAATTGAACTTTCGCCGAAACAAGAATTCTACAGTAACCTTTGCTCATGGAGCCAGAGTGCAACCTATGTGATAACGATATCTTTGGTTCAACTTTTAAGCGCATTATAATTTGATATACCGAAAGTTTACCAAAAGCTATATCGTTTCTCATAAGATCGTAGCAAAAATGACACGCTCAGAGAGTGTATCCCCCTCCCATTGTCACTGATACAGTTTTAAGTGCATACCAAGAATATCGATGCTCGTACATCGCTAAGGTGTTTCGCGGCGTGCCAAATTTTGATCACACGATAAAATACCTCGATCGAGTCGTTGACACAAAATTAAATTGCAAATGTATATATTACAGTATTGCAAACCAAAATTTTCATTTATTCTTCTCACTTGTCATTACAAAATTATAGTTTTCAATTTTTTTATTTAAACAAAATAAAATTTCAAAATTATAAATTTGAAGATGGTCAGAATAAACTAAAATTAAAAAAGTAACAAAAAACCACTTTGCGTAGATTATAGTGTTTAAAGAGTTAATACAGGTTACGCGGATTGAAAACGTAACTCGACCCGTAACCCTTTGAGCGATAAAAATTTTCCCGGTCATTAAACACCCCAACGTTAATTAACAAAATACTCATTAAAAATAAATCCATCGGATGCGGAAAGCCCTCGATGTTGAACGAGCATCTCATCATTTGAGTGAGGTGCAAAAATTTGAATAAACGCGAAGAGCGAGACAGAGCACGCGTGTGAGTTCGTCTCCGTCGCATTGCATGGGTTGTACGTGTTGGGCGACGGAGCATCTATGACGTATTATTATACTTGGTGTGTCACGTTTTTCTTAAAACACCCCTCACGAGGGTCTCCGAGGATTCAGCGAGACAGAGAAAGAGAAAGAGAGAGAGAAAGTCGTCCTCGCGCGTTTCTTTACCCTCCGATAGCCGCGTTTGGCGTTGATGAGTCGAGGCAAGAAGATGCGGAGAAGAGCTTTTCTTAGGGGGATGGCGGACGGCCGTAGTCGAAAGTCGAGGAGCCGGATGAGAGGGAGGGTTTGGCGAAGACGGTCTTGATGGTGCTGGTGGAATTAATGCACGCACCAGGCCACGCACTCAAGCTCCAAGCCCTTATAACTGTGTACGTATATACACATCCAGCATCAGCCCACTTCGTTATACGACAAGTACGCGGAGACGAGCTGAGACGAGGAGGACGGATAGCGCGATTTTAATAGCAGCCGGAGCGAGATGCGTGTCAACGAGGGACAGAGACGATGAAGAAAGAGAAGACGCGAGAGCACAGAGACTTTTATTGATCGTCTGGCAAAAACTCAGGAACCTGCATTTCGTGCCTCCGTACCCCCGACCACCGTTTTCCGCGCGCGACCCCCCGACGAATCAACCCCTTGAGAAAAAGTGAGCTGCTGTTACTCTCCGTTTCTCTCATTTCCTTCGCCCTCGCGTCTTCGGCCTCATCTTCTTTAACCCCCGCAAACGCTTACTCACTTACGCGACACCCAACGCCGATAATCCGTCGCACTTAGGCCCTGTACCAACCCTTTTCCCTCCGCTAGCTTTTTCCGACCATTGGGCTTTGTTTTCTCTTTGTACTTTTTATTCTCTAAGATATACAGAGTATCAAGATCAAACGTTAAGCGCAACTTTTTTGTCATCATTTTTTTGTTTTGTTTTTGAAAACAAACAAAAAAAGAAACAAAAAGAATTCAATCTCTGCTTGGATGGGCCATTAAATTTGGGATCAACGACCGTTTTAAAGTGTAACACTTGAGGGGAATTAGATTAAAGTTGTTTTTCCACGCACTCGGCCAGCGTGTAGCAAACACGTGCCCTCTCGCTTGAGAATCGGGCAGTAATGAAGATTCGTCGAGTGTTTGGAAACTTTCTTGGTAAGAAAGTTTATATGCTATAGCTCACATACAACACTCAAACTTGCAATTGGCTTTGATTCGGATTGCTCTAATCCTCTTTATTGAAGTCTATTAAAAAAACGGAAGAAAAGCTTCTAGTGATGGATCGAAATTTATACACTATATACTTTTTTCACGACGTCAAGCTATTGTTATCGATCAAATTCCTTTCATTAAAAAATATTTATCAATATTCAATGAATACTTTTTAACTAACTCGGTTTTATTTAATAAAATCATCCATGAAATCGGATAAATTTCAAATAAAAATTTTCGGTTTTTGCAAAAAGTGTCATACAAGTTCTTAAATTATAACACTAACGTCTTAGACTCGTTAAGCCTTTTGAAAATAACTTGAAAGTAACTACAAAAAGTGTCTTAATTTAAGACGGTTGTTTTCACAGTACTGGAATTTTTCAATTATTTAATTGACCCAGCCTCCTTGGTAGAGAAAAAAAAAAGTTGTGTGCTTCCCGGTGGGATTGTCTGCTGGCAGGAAAAAAAGTCGGTTAGTGTGCGACCCGTAAACGTTTATCGTCAATTGTATACGAGGGTGGATTTCACTTTCGGCTGGACGTCCGACGACACCGGAACAAATAATGGCAACGTGGAGATACGCGCCGAACAATGAGAGTTCGTGTGCAAGAATAAACGCACCGTATTTTCTCTCCGTTCTCACTCATCTCTGCTCTCTTCCCAATTCTATAGCCGCAAAGTCGACGCTACAAGATTCAACATATATTTATACATTGTTACCCAGTCGACAGCGGAGATGCGATTTCAGTTCAAATGTTGTCTGGCGCAAATCTTCGGATCAAAACCATCCGGCAATTGGATTCGGCGCGATAGAAATAGTCGCGCTACTGCGTTTTGCTTTCTAATTGTCGTCTGCTACTTTCTTCGCTCTTTCGTTTCCTCTCCGATCGAACTTTCTTGTCTTACTGAAACCAAGTTACAATTAGAATTTCCATCCAGGCTTGAATCATTGATTGAAATCTATAAAACTTTTTCTCTCTTTCTATATATCTCTCTCTCACTATATTTTATATATACTATCCAGTTTATTGACCTACAACAGCATGTTTCTAAATTCCTTAAACAAACAGGAAAAAAATAATATTAATATGGAAAAAAGAAATAAATCATAGGTTCTTAGTTTTATGAGCTCTCTAAACCACAGATGCAATGCGAAACTTTCTCTTGATTCATCTCGTTCATGCACCGCGTGCGAGGATGTCAATCGTTTCTATTAAAAGCTAACCATCATAGAGCTTGAAATTTTGCTCGAGAGGCAGCTCGATGTTAGGCCAACTTTGCCGAATGTAAACACATTAAGTTCCATGTTTGTATTATTTTGATCCTCGCTTCTGAGTTAAGACGGTTAAGAAGATGATGGTTACCAGCCGGTGATATCAATACAAAGATTGTTATTAATCTGTTCAGTGTTCGCTGGGGTTGAGTCAAATTAGGTGAATGTTGGATTAGCCTTGTCGTGGCTTATTGTTTAGTCGTTGTATAGTTATGCTGATTAAAGATGGAAGACAATCTTTACATCAAAAACTTCCATTAAGACACAAAAATTGTTTCTTAATTTCACAAACGAATCTAAATTTACAACTTTTTAACATCTTAGATTAAAACTATCTCAACTTGAAAACGACTTGAAACCATCAAAAAAATAATCTTAATCTAAGATACTCGTTTTACAACATTAAGACACATTCAAAATGGTTTTAAATTAACAAAAGCGACTTGATGCAAGACACTTTTAAAATTAAGGTACTGTCTTAATTTAAGACTATTATTTTTGCCTTTTACTAAATGAAAACGATTTTGTCGATTAAGTGAATTACGAATCATTGATAAGTTCATACAAGATTGATAGAATTAATTATTACTTATATGTAATAAATCAAATGAGGGAATATCGGTTTTTTGCGTGACCCAATTCGATGTACCGAAGTAGAGAGAGAATACGTTGCGGATGCATTGACGCGTTAATTCGGACGATTACACGGTGAAAAAAGGCGTCTGATAATGATAATGATGATAATAATAATTTGGATGGTTTGCGTGCATGCAATCATAGTAATGGCTGCCGTGGCCGGGTCGGCCAGACATTCGAGGATGCACCATCTCTCGAGCGGCCGGCTCGCTCGAGTGTACGAAGGAGCTCGGGAAATATTCTAATAAGCAAAATTTTCGCTTTTGTATTTAAGAAAAGGGAAAGAAGTGGCGCGGCGGCCGGGGAGGCTGTGTGCAAGTAAGATAAAGAGAGAGAGGAAGGGAGGGGAGCGGCACGGTTACGGAAAAAGCGAGATAGGGATGTAAAAGACGTGGGGTAAAAAAGACGACGAGATCGCGGAGCGCGTGGGATAAAAAGAGCGAAAAGCTCGCGAGCTGGCGGTTGGTGTTGGTGTCGCTGATGGTGGTGGTGATGCTGGTTGAAAAGGAGCCGAGTGGGGGAGGGTTCGTGTATTGTCTCAGCAGGGTGGTTGCCTCTCTGGTAGCGGGGCTGGCGCGCGCTTTTCGCGTCTCCGTCGCTCGCATCAAAGAAGCGGCAAAAGAAGAAGGGAGAAGGTGGGCGCGAGAGAGGGGCAAGACGTTGCTGCATGAAGGGTTGGAAATGTAGATAGAATTTCTTCATTTCGCGTCGCTCGGCCGGCGGCCCCTTCCCCAGGCCCTCTGGCCCTCTCGTCTTAGCATCCACCTTTCTCTCGGCTGCTGTCTCGCTCTCTGCTCATTTCGCCCCCGCCATTCTTTCTCTTAAGACTCCGCGGCGGAGGAATCGTTAAAATCTGGCTGTCCCGGCCTCCCGAAGCCTTTCTCTTTCTTCGTCTTCTTCCAACCTTCTTCTTCCACTTCGCCCCCGTGGACCAGCCGCGCACATTTCCAAGACGTGCATGTATATGAGAGTGCTGCTACAACTAGCCAACCCTTCAGCGCCCGCGCTTATTTTCCTCAGCCTGATGGGGATTAAGAGAGGGTGCAAGATGGGTGAGCTCACCCAACAGTCTGTCGATCACCCTGCGATCCAATACTCTCAAGTCTTTTTCCACCTTAATCGACTTCTTTGTTGCTTGTTTTTTATTTTATTTCCAACTCATCATTATTAATTTTTGTTCCTGCGCCCTATGGTATACGAAAGTTCAACCTTATATGGTTTCCACAAATTGACAATACTTCTTTGAATTTTTTTCTTTTGAGGGCTTTATGTGTCGTTCTAATTTTCTCATTACCATAATTTTTCTATAAATTGCGCAAATTTATTGTGAAAAATGTCCATTAAGATACACCTAAAAGTGACTTAATCTGACAAAGGGTTTTAAAAATGTCTTGAAAGTGCCTGAATTTAAGATGCTTTGCTGAAATGACTTAAAAACACAACAAGAATCTATCCAAGTAGAAATCCAATCGGCATTATTGAATACTTGTTTATTGAATTTTAAAAATGGTAATCCAGAATAGGTCCTGGCCGGGCCCTGGTCAGGTTAAACAGGATTCCCGGCTAGGCCCTAAGGGGCGCCAGGCGAGACGCCATCCTATAGGATTCCATGTCGAATCCTTATCTGGTCGCATGGTTTTCTGGTCAGGCTTAGTTTCAGCCCGATCGAAATTTCTACTTGGGTAGACACTAAATCAAAACAATTTTTGGAATGACGGTCAATTTATTTTTAATTAATTAAAAAATATGCATAAGTAATGGGATTAATTAGATGTGTTAAATTTTGATAATTGATTGTAAACAAATATGGAGGTTCATTGCATTTGCAAATTTTGTGCATTTATTTCGCGAGAAATATATATAGCAGAACATTAGTGTGTTTTACTCGAGGGTCTCAAATAGGCCGATTATATTCTGTTATGAAAATGTTGGAGCCATGGAGCACGTATATTATACAGTTACACTCCAAATTTACAACTTACCTCCTCGGTGCATAGAATGTGATTTTATTTTTGTCCGATTCAACAAACATGAAAGAAAACATCAATTATTCTATTATTAGCAGATAACAATTAATACTATTAAAATCTGTGATTCTATAATTTGTTATAAGTTCACATTTCTTAAAGATGCAAATTAGTTACTTTTCGTTTAATAAGAATTTACAATTATTTTTGTCAGTTTTACAAAAAAATTTTAATTCCATCTTTAATAAGGAATTATATCTTATAAACAAATGATAATTTTATATTCGACTTTTTGTGTATATATTTAAACGGTTTTTTTATTACTCAATATTTTACCACTGATGTTATCTTTGGTTTGCTTAAAAAAATCCGCAAAAACGTCGCGTCATTTTTCAAGTGTAATATTCGCCGTTATCGAAATAATTTGCAAGGAAAATATCTCGCGTCTTTTCTCGTACGAATACCCGGCAACGAGCCGTCACGTGGTACGCGGAGGAGAGCTCACCCTCTGCGCTGCGTGAAAAATATGTAAAGTATTGATTGCATTTTATAATTACTTGGGAGCCAAGCGTCTTAGCTACCCTCGCGCGTCACCCGTCCCGTACGCTCTTCGTTTCGTCCTCCTCTCGCCGCCGAACTTTCGTGCAATTTCCGTCTCCGTCTTGTTCGCCCCCTTTGTCTTCCTTTCTTTCACTTCGTAGCGCCGCTCTGCTTCTTCCACTTTTTCTTCTTCTTCGTCTTCGTTGGCTGCCTCAACATTCAACCCCTCTAAATGAAGAAGAAGTATATACGCTTACGTGCTTGTGTGATTTGGCTCGCGCGCACGAGCGTCTTTATTACACGACTGTGTGTTTGTGCACGTTTGTGTGTGAGTCATTACTAATGCGTATGCTCATGTGGCGATGCTGCGCGAATCCAAGGGGAAGCAGAAAGAGAGGCCAAAATTCGCGATAAGGACGCGACGAATATTAACACGAGGGTGACGTACTCCCGACTTATAAGTATGCGGAATCGACTGTTAAGATATTTCGCGGACTGGCGTGAGCAAAATAAGACGCAGACTTTTTTTTGCGAAAAATTCGCACCCAGAGGCAATCAATTCGTGATGATAATTAAATTTCATAATTATACAATTAATATATTTATATGAAAAAATTATTTCAAGTTGTTTACATAACAGCTGTTTTTAAAAAATACATACCGGTGTCTTAATTTGAGACGTCTTAAATTGTTGAAATCTATGTAAGTATTTTCTATTTTTCAAGGTTTTTGTCTTCTGTCAATTTACCTATAAACTTATCAAAGTTTGATCAACAAATCAGTAGAAGAAAAGATACATTGTAAACAAATATTGTTTATTTTTAAGTTCTCACCAGTTAACTTTAGATGTAGATAATCGCAGTTCTCGGTTAGAAAATAGTTACTTGGAAAGAAAAAAAGGATTGTTCTGACACTTGCTGATATTTTGTTGCAAAAGAATTTCCTTTGAAATCAAAGTAACCCGTCGCCCGCTGAGATTGTGGAATTTTTAATCGTGTGAAATTTTGATGCCTCATAAAATTTTGCAAAAAAAGTAAACCGTGGTTTTGGGGCACAAACAATTGACCATTTTGTTCTCTCAATTTTGTATGAACTGTGTGAACAATCAACAACATTTTGATCGAAATAATTTAATTTTAGTTAAAATTATCATCGGTTATAATAAAATATTTTTTAATCAAAATGCGAGTAATTGTTAAAAAGCATCCTTTCTTTCTACATCGTCATCTTGATCAAATTATTTTTTCACGCTCGAGAATCCTTTATATATAGTTTATCGACAATTATGCCCGAATAAAATCAGCATAACAAATTCCGATGCTTGTGGTTGAATAGGTCATAATTTGAATTGTACATTCATTAATAATCTGATAAAAGGCTTGCAATTGCGAGATGAATGAGTCTTATTAGCATCGCGAAGTATGATATTTCCGCGAAGTTTTGTTTCGTTTATCAACGATTGCATATTTTAGTACAGCATTATATCGTCGAAATTCAATGATATGTAGAGTGTCTGTTATGGGTTCATATAATCTGTGGAGCACACACATAAGAGGATGCTCTGGAATCGAATAAATATTCATTCATACATGATCGAGTAACATACATATTCATCCACAGCAAACGGACACTTTTCATTATTTCTTTCTTAACAATATGTACATTCGGTCCAATTAAAACCGAGCGTTTGGTGATTAATTGTCGCTTAATTAATTTAGCATTAATTCAATTTTTTTCTTCTCCTTTTTAAAACACTTCCGCGCTGTCATTGTATATTCAAAGATGAAAAAGAAAATTAGTTGATTCACTGTACAAACATTTCTACGCAAAATTAACGTCACTCAAAAATATAAAAGTAAAAGAAAACTTTCATCAAGATAATTACAGGATGTTCGTCAAAGCTGAACCCTTTAAACCGGGTTGCATTCAAGTTCCAATCGCAAAAAAGTCACGGCGGGCTAAAAATTCGCCACATAATACGGAATCTCATCCTAAACGTCACCCCATTTAATTCTCTATTCATTTTCGTCGGGCTCTTTCGTCAAAATCTTGATTCCACTTTCCTCCATGCTCCGAAATAAAAAGGGGGTTCCGTTGCACATACTGCTTTGCTCTCATCTGGAGCGTGCATTTAACATTCAAATGACCCCTAAATACGCGAATCGCTCAAAGTATGTTAATTATAGAACGTCTCAAGTGGGACACACAGTCGCGAAGAATTTTTTGTTGTCGAATGCATTATGAAAAATAGGCGAGAATACTGACGACAGCAGGGTTAAGGAGGAAAAAGAGAGAGGGGAGGTGAAAAGGAAGGCGTACTCGGAGCTCGACTCGTCCATTAATTTAAAACAGAAGCCACCCTCCTATTGGGCGTGTGTGTGTGAGCATTCGTGTTGCTTACGCTACGCCGGACCCGGCTGCTGAATATTTACAAGAGCTCGCCGCGAGTACGAGTGTTCTTCTTCGAGCTGGAGCCTCGCAACCCACGATTCGTCAGCGACGAGAATTTTACTTTTCATCCTGTACACGCATTTAAATCGCATGTGGATAAGAAAGTGCCATCGTCAGTTTGATATCCTGAATGCAATATAGGAGCCAAATGAGGGATGACAGTGAATTTCACAGATTTATTCCAAGTGAACATCAGGATGGAACTTGAAATGAGCAATATAGTTGTTAAAGGGTGATTTGTGGAAATAAAACTAAGACAAGAAAATAATTGTTAAAAACTTCATTGTTAAATTTATTGAAAAATAATAAATTTATAAACTTAAATGATGACATTTTATAACTTTGTAAAAAAAAACAATTATCATGAAAAATTTTTAAATCTGAAGAGCCAATTTGAACAGATTGTTTTTTTATTTTGTTTTGTTTTCTGGTATTCTTTGTTTGAATGCATCGCAAAAAAGTTTTCCCGAAATAAAAGAATCCCACTTGTATAATACAGGAAATCACTTACCAGGTGCTAGAGAGTGTGAAATATTCAGATAGTCTACGAGCAAAAATTTCCTTTATACGTTTGCGATTGGTTTATTTTAACAGATTGAAGAGGATATGAGTTTTTTTTCATATTCAATATTCATACTTCGAGAAAACTATAATCATTCCTTGACACTGAATAAATTACTGCAATTGGAAATATGAATGATATTCCGAGGATATGACCGAGATGATATTTTCCGCGCGACATTTTAATTTTAAACCAATTAATTCGTTTGTAAATACAAATTGATTGATACAAAGAACAATGATTCAGTGTTTCTCTCTTTATCCTCGTTCGCAATCTAGGTGAAGCAATATTAATAGCGCAGAGTTTTTCAAGTTAATTGAAGGATCTCGGAGACCTTCCATTTTCTTTGAGAAATCCTAACAGCATCGACCTATTGTCTTATTGGGAACAAAAGTTTCTCTAGTTTACATGTACAAATAAAGAAATAACAATATTTCTTTTGTGTTACTTATAATTTGTGTTTGAAGAAAATTCATCGGCAACCTCCGTTTTGTCTCCTCGTCGGGTTCTGTTCGCTCAAGATTTCGTTGATGTCCAACGATAAAATTGTACAACAAACGGTATATTAACCCTCTTGAAATTTATATTAAAAAATATACATCTGGGTCAATTTTTTCAATCAAATTCAAACATTTCTGATGTTTCCTAATGAACCTTTTTTTTTACTGCGGATGTATTTTCTAAAGACTTTATTTCAATGGGGGTAACATCCCTCTAAAGTCACCTTGTCAGCCACAAAAGCTTGTCGGCGAGGTCGTTATCAACATGTCCTACACATGTTTATAATTTACGTACACTCAGAATGAATTCACAAAACATCGTATAAAAAAATGAAAGGAAAAAAAACTGTTGATAGTGGCACCTTATAATGGCACCGCATAGGGAGTTGTTATATGTACGTGATTGTACATTTATCATCCGCGTCAACGTGTGCGTGCAAGGGCGCGTGCGTGTGCGTTAGAGAGCACCGCGAGTAATCACACCAAGACAGCGTTAACGCACGCAACGCTTTTCTCCGTTTCTTACTTCAGACTTTGGGTTGTGCGGGGGGGCGAGGGGGTCGAAAGCTGCCACGGCGGGGCGGCTTTTCTCCGTTGCTTTACTCTCTTTCTCTCCCTACCTAGAAGTTGCGCCCAGCATTTTAATCGATTTCATTTGCGCGCATGTGAGTGAGCGAGTCGAGCTCGGAGGTTGCACGTCGCAATATAAACCTTTCTTTGTTTTGCTTTGCTTGCGTCATTAGAGAGTCGGGCGCGCGGAGGCACCTTACCACGAGAGGGCGTGGTTCTTCTATGATTTACATACAAAAAGACACACGCATGCCGAGAACGACTTTTGCAGCAACCCCAAAATTCTAAGACACTCTAAGACATCGGTCTATTTTTTTTTCAGACTTTGATTTTTATATTTTTGTTCAACCCGAGGGTGTACCATTCTAAACTTGAGCGTGCAATGAAAGTCCTAATAGGGGTTGAAATATCTTCTTGCCAAGAATTGCGTTA
The DNA here is from genome assembly GCA_030522925.1 of Trissolcus japonicus. Lineage (NCBI taxonomy): Eukaryota > Metazoa > Arthropoda > Insecta > Hymenoptera > Scelionidae > Trissolcus > Trissolcus japonicus. Next base: position 92,692 of record JAPYZS010000131.1, on the reverse strand, counting down.
AGGGACGATTTTCCGGCCGGTGGTGTGAGATGGTCCACTGCGTGGTCAGTTGGAGTCGGCGCACGTTTTAGTCCGTGGTGGGGATCGGTCACCACGTGCGCTGCCACGTGGTCTTCACCCTCCATCGACTGTCTTTTCGGCATTCTTTTCTTCTCCCCCCCTTACGTCATTCACGAGTTCATTCATGACTGGGGCTTTCATGATCTTGACCCTCCATTCATCATTTTCTCACCGCGAGCCGTGCAAATTCCCAGAACCGAGGTTGGCAGAGAAACTAAAAAATAAACCTGTTAGATCAAAACTTTCAGCCGGCTATGAAAATAATTGATAAGACAATTAAAGTCTATTACAAGATTAAAATGAAAAAAAAAACAGGAAGACAAAAAGTTTCAAATCAAAAATCAACATCGCTGTTAATAACATCGTGTAGCTTAATCAGCGAGCAAATTATTACATCATCGGTGTGTTCGATCGGGTGTGAAGTCTTGGCGGTGCGTAAACAACTTACCTCTCTCGGTTGCCTATAAATATCACAGGATGGGTGTCTTCTTAGCAGTTCTCGAGGCGTGTACGTGTTTTCATACTTACACGCACACAATCGCGCTCTTTTACAATTTAAAGGAAAAAACAATTTTACATTGTCAAAATATAAAAAAACAACAAATGTAATCCTCCCAATAATTGTGCGAATTTGTTTTGTTCTCAAACTATAAACTTTATATTACGACTATTTTCACGTTTCTTTTTCGCAGTTCGGTAAAAATTTTGACCACCACGTAACGAGGTTGGCCAAATAATTACGCAGGCTTAATTAAAAAACCGAGATGCGAACAAACGAGCGAGGGAGTGATAACGATGTTAAAAAGTCGAGGCTGGAGTAGGGGACGAAGATACAAAAAACCGCACACGCGGCCTAACCCGAGATTAGCGAAAGTTTAATATACATATTTTAGGCGGCAAAGTATATGTGACACATAGTTTTTGGCTGGCAAGATCGTGCGTTCTGGTGCCGGTCGGTGTTGCTCATCGGCCACCCACTATGTACAGCCCCACCAGCACCGCATCCACTGGCACATCGATCCGCCTTAATGAGTGGAAAGAATAAGACAGCCAGACACCCTCGCCGCCACTCTACCATCAACCGAGTTTTGCCTTCCCCTGCGGCGCCACCGCCGTGAACATACATCCGCACACACCGCTCGGCTTTACACACTCAGACATACGCCGTTTGCGTGCACACACCAAAGGTCCTTCGGGGGTACACAAACGCGGAAGTACACCGCGCGCGGCGGCATCACAAACGGAAAACGCTTGTACAGAGACTCCGACGCTCACATACATAGACAGCCGAAACATTGCACGTATATATTCATCCTCGAAAGACGTATAGAAAAGAATAGAGAGAGGTCGCGCGCGAACGAGCGAGACGGCAATTGTAGACGCGCGGTGGAAGAACGTCTTGGAAGGTTGCAAAGGTTTGCGGGGGGTGGTCCGCTAAGACGTCGGTGCGGTTCACAGGGGGTCGTTGAGAGGCGGCAATGTTCCCGTTGTTTCGCGGGTGAGGGTAGCATGCACGCACCCCCTCGTTCTCCTTCGCTCTCCCCTAGGCTTCTTCCACCTCTTCTTTTCGACTGGAATGTTAATTCCCGGCGCTTTAATTCTTACGAATATTTTGCCCCCTTGTGCCTGCGCGATCGAGGAAACGGAAAGCAGTGATGGAGTGGTCGAATAAGCGTCGCAACCCGGGAGAGAGGGCGAACCGAGAAAATGCGGAGAAAGAAGAATAACGAAGAAGACAAGTCGGTCCGAGAAGGAGCGCCCAATCGGGAGAGAGGCGTCGAGTAAGGAGAACGCGAGCGAACGAAAGGGTGGAAAAACGACACAGCCGCTTCTCTTCGCTTTTCCTTCGCTGATTTTAAACTCCGCGAGAAGTTCTCACCATGTAGCACATTATGCGAGCCGATGTGCACCTGGCCAACGGCCCAGGGGCTACGATGTTTGCCAACTTATACTCGAATCCGATTAACGTTTCGTTAAGGCGCCTCGCTCTTGTGACGTATAAAGTTGTGACATCCAGAAACTCCGCAGCGTATTATTATTTTCTTCTCTCTTTTTTTTTTAATTACGATTCGTTATTGCTTCTCTGTAGAGATTTTTCTGTTTGGATTAGTTTGTAATGAGAATACATCTTTAGTTGGATAAGTCGTTTTTGATTGATCGACGTCTGGCTGAGTTTATGGTCATGTCCACTTATGGGTCATAAAACGATTGTAGCTTCGATATTCTTCTTGTTTCAAAAAACTCCACCAATTTCCTTCAATATCAAAGAATCGTCTGGAATGATTCAACAAATTTTGTTCTTCAAATTTTGGACCAAAAACTGAAGGCATTTTGAGCATACTCTCTATCTAAACTAATCAAAAAACTACAAAAAACTACAAAAAAAAAATTCAGTGCATGATTCTCGGTAAAAGAAAATAAAAAGAAAACGAAAAGAAAAAAAGTTTATACATTTCAGTGTACATGCAAATGTAGCCAGAAGGAAAGTCCTAATGTGTTTTACACTATATGTTTCAGCTGCTTATTCTCCACCGTGGAATATTCTATGAGGGTAAAGGTGCGAAGGTGCTACACGCGTCAGTTTTAATGTTCAAACCAATCTGTTGCGCGCAAAGCAATCAGAAATTAATTTCTGATGTTTGAATATTATACCAGGAGTTAGGATTACAAATCTGCTGCGTTGGACCAAAACGTATCAATCAAACACACAGAGTTTGCACGGATCTTCGATTGTTGACAAAACAGAGAAGGTTTCGATGAGTAAAACAAAAACAAATAACTAGAAGGTTGAAGTGTAGATAAATTCTTTGATGTGTGGGATCTTTAAGCAGAACGAAACAGATGGGGTGTGAAATTGCATGATACGTTGAAGGAGTCAACACCGGGAAGGCCAAGGCTTGGACTAGTGAACGCGAAAAAGCGAAAAAGAAACAAAAAAGGGAAGAGAGCGTGATGTGAAAAGAGTATAGAGAATGGAGCCACGGTCAGGAGGCCAGAACGCGAGAGACGCTGTCGACAAGGGCGAAGGCACACGGATTGAGCGCGGGAGAAGAAAAGAAAGGTGGAGAACAAAAAAGTGCGAGTACATACCTCGGTTTTTGCTATCTAGTCGCATCCGGTCATCCGTCCTTTATTCACCACTGCAGCCGCTCATTGCGGTTTTAGACGGCAGCGGTGTTTACCTAAACTTTGAAACTTTAAGAAGATACACACAACTATAAATTTGATGGAATTTTCATTAATTAGACAATAACTTTGATTATGCCAATGTTTCAAGATTTTATACATTCTCAGACATATGTGAAAATTTATAAAAGTCATGCCAATCATATAAACATTTTATGCCAACGATGTATTTTATGAAACACAGATTTCACATTTTTTTCTATAATAAAAAGCACTTGAAAATGCTTTTCTCTCATTAGTAATATAAATTTTGTCTCGTATTTTAGAAATTAAACTGTTGAACAATCATTATTCCTAAGTATATAACAGAACTGTTTTAATAGCGTGTAAGCAAACTTATGGAATAAATAATTTACGTATTCTTCACTCGCTAATTACATTGTTGTATAATTTAGATTCTCCAATGCATTATTGAAATGGAAGAAAGTTAACTTTGCTAAGTATCAATTTGAGCTGCAACGTACAACACATTGGTCTCATCAATATTCAATATCATCATTAATCCGCAAGATTTAACTCTTTCAAGTATATATGCACTGATTTTAATTTTTACCTCTCACAGACGCGTGTCATAATCCTGATTCAATTGTTGTACACTCCCGTTCGAACGGGAATCGTAAATCGTTTGATTCATTTCTTTCATCATCTTCGTGAAATCATCACTAATTATGGCCATTAAAAAAAGTGGATATCCAGCACCTGAAAGAAAGAATTAAAAATATGAGACCCATCAGAAAGAAGAGGCAAGGAGGAGAGAAAAAAAGCTGCTCGCTTTCATCGTATGCAAAAGTAATAAGAAGCCGGCGAACTTGTTCATAATTTAATAATCGTTGTACGTCGGTATAACGATCATTCGCCTTATTCTTATTGAATCAAGCAAAAGTAATACCCCGATGCCGGTGGAGTGGCTCGGCCAGACTTTTCGTTTATTAACTCCGAAGGCGAACTGAGAAATAACGCTTCGGCAAAACTGACTCGCGATTGCCGATCCATACCGTGGAGGGTTAAATATTCGCATAACATATGAACAGGAGCCTCGGGGCATAGGCGCCCCCCCAATAATTTAATACCGCCACGCAGGACAGCCCCGTTCTTTGGAAGTAAGAGTCTGTATATTCAAAACCGTGGGGGAGTGGGCGAATTCTTCGCTCTCGCTCGGTTGTGCTAAACAGCTTTGGGTCGAAAATCATTTTAATATGAAGAAATTCTTCGACGGATACTTGAGTGCAGCCGAAGTGCACGCCCGCGGACGGTCGAATGCTAATGGCGCTCGCGAAATTTTTTAATTAACGTAAAAAACTTATTATTGACTCTCTTTGCGCGCGGTCGCTAAACAGTTTGTAGTCAGCCTCGGCGCTCGATTTTTTTTTACAATGCAAAGTGTCTCTTGCGCTGATATAACCCACCGATTAAATTTCGCGCATGACGGATGGCACATGACACACGTTTCACGAATTTAGGTAGGCACGCGAATTTATCTTTTTCGGTGTTCCTGCTTTCCGTACATCAGCTTTTTAGTCTTTTTGTTTCGTGTTTTTTTATTATGATGTATTTTGCTTTGTTACGTTCCGTTTCTTCATTCTTTACTGTCAACTTCCGGCGGTGCTGTACGTACGAGTATGTTACGTTTTAATGTTCATCGCATAACTCTTGCAACCCCAAACAATTGGATTCAAGACGTTATTTTGGATTACCTTTTTTTACTAAGATTGTGTAATCTCTCTTTTAATTTATATATCACAGTACACCAAGTTTATCGTATGAGCGAATTGCTTTCTCATATACAAGAGGGAAGGAGAAAGATCTCATCAAAAATATAAACAGAAAACAAACTTATCGGACTAATTTGGATGCCTTCTCAGTTGATGGAAAAAAATTGAAGAATTTTGTCAGAAAGTATCGTCATTAATAAATTTAATATTGTTCGATGCAAAAATTATGATAAAAAATGTGAATACATTAAATGTGATATTTGCAGTTGAAATTTTATGGGACGGTCGAATTAATTTGTGATGAAACAAAAGAACATTCAGTAATAACCAAAAAGGTTCATCACGATTGTCAACCTGAAAACGAAAAGTGAATTAATGTGAACAGCGAATTTGCATCAAGTGTTCGATTAATTCCAAAGAAGATGCACTTTTGTAACGTGACAAATTTGCAATTTTGAATATGAGAGTTAACAGAAACATTTGCTTGACTGAAAAATAGAATTCTGAAGTAATTTTTATATCTTCTTTAAAATATAATAACGGGTTTCAATTAAATAAGTTGAAACAAACTCAGTAATAACCTGTAGTTATTTGGACAACATTTTTGAAAAAATTCAATTATGATTTATTTACGTAAAAGTGATTAAGAATTTTTATTTTTATTTCTGATTAAGAAAAAGACTAAGAAAAACAGTTAGGAAAAAACATAGAATCTTATCATTTATTTTTCATTCGTCGGTTTCGGAGTAGATATAAATTTCAATTGGTCAAATGCCGATATAACCATTGATTTGTTATGGTTGTATACTACAAGTTCTTAAACACATTTCGAAATGATATACGAGTTCGCAGCTACTGGAACATACGTTTTCAATATCAGTGTATTAGTAATGCTCGTGTTTACACTACAGCCCTAAGATGAGCATAGATCTTTTCTGATCTCTATTACGTTTTAATCAAAGTTTAATAACAAAATCAAGACCCAAGAGTCCAATAAATTATTGAAATTTATTATGCGCACGATTTTTCACACGGGGCGCCGTGCAGCACTTCCGCGACCATCAGAATATGAGTCTGAAGTATCGCTTGTCTTCGTGTCCATCCATCTGTGGATCCTAACGGTGTTCGGCGCAAGTGCTCGGCGTAATATAACGAGAGGAATATTTGCAACAGAGAAAAGTCCGTGCAGAATAGCGTCTCAATCTTCGCGGAGTGATCTCGCCGCTATAAACAAACTCGCCTTACATATATAGAGCGAGTTCCGTACGACGTGGCGCAGGCCGCTTGATCTAAAGTCAACTCGGACGATAAATCCTACCCCCGGGGGAATAAAATAGATCCCGACTAATTGTGGGAGATGCACGACTCACTTACTAGCTATCGCGCGCTCCCTGCCCTTTTCCCTCCTCTCTCGCGGCCAGATTTTTCGTTACACTCGCACACCCGTTAGTTCCGGCTCGTCTGCTTTCGCACGTTTGTTTGCTCCACATGACGTCTTTTACTCGGGGCTCGCAGCACGAACAATCAAACTCGCCAATCCAACCAAAAAGGCACAGTGCGATAAGCGCGCATTTCCTTTTTGTTTACGACTGTCACACGCTGACATTCTGTCACAGAAGCTAATTTTTGATAAATTTTATAATTCTGGTATACATAATTTGAAAAAATAAAAAAACAGAAAGAACAATTACACAAAGTTAAAAATAAACAACATGGAAAAGATTATATATAGATTTTCTCAATTCATTTATTCGATATATTTTTCTTTGAAAAAAAAGTCTAATAACTTAATCTCGTTTTATTTGAGTGCAACGAAAAAAATCTGCATACCGCAGCTATCGCAACCCATCATGAATTCTTAATTCAATGTCTTGCGAATGGTTGTTCGTTCGGATCTATGAAATCATCTCCGAAAGTTCAGTTCTCCGAAAATTCCAATCCTGGTCGGAAAATGTTAATCAATTCAATTGAAGATTGGCGTCAGAGGTCGCCGCAGCATTTGGAGTACGGACCGAAAAGTGTTCCCATCGTGCCTTGCGACACCACGGCGAAAACAAACAAGTTTGTACAATCCTGACCGCCACGATTTCGTATAGGTGTCATGGATCGCGCATCTTTCAGCGTGCTGCCGTAATCAAACGATCGTCGTGGGTCTAATACGGCGCACGTACACGGCATTAACATCAACGTCCGTACTCAGTCCCGACATAATTTGACTTTGAGGCATCACAGGCGTGGATCGCATCTCCGCCACGTGAGGCCGGAACGATATTCCGCGCTCCCCAAAGGGGGGAAAGGATATATTTTCCAGAGAGCCAGAGAGAGAGAGAGGGAGTGCGCGCGGATAAATGAGAGTCAGATTCACGAAACGAGCGAGCCAAGTTGGGGGCACAGAGAGGGGCGGAGACGACGGGGCCAAAGGGGCCCGGAGAAGCGCAGGTCGAGGAGTCCGGGTCGCACGATCCTGCTTGATCTTTGCGCTCGTGCGATCTTTCCTACCTCGGACACTACCGAAGGCTATAAACACCTTCGCCAACTATTGTTTTGATTCGAAAACACAACATACAGTGTGTTTCGCACACGTCATTTTTTTTTTTCCTGACAACTAACAATTGTGCCAACGGACGACTGATGCTTTCGCACAAGTGTTTTTGATTAGAATTATAATCATCAGACATCACAATAGAACATTGTGAAATTTTTAAAATATTTCTAAACATTAAGAATTTTCATATGTTTTTTTTTCTTATTGGCCTCTTCATTATTAATTAAAAAAAACTATGTAAAATTAAATTATTCAGCTTTTGAAATTGAATTTGACTGTTTGTAATGAAGGTGATTCAGTTTAAAAAATAATGCGTGTTCATATAAGACTTAAATTTGATCAAAATAAATAGTACTCGAATGTAAAAGCAGCGTCTCTGAAGGGATTGCTTTATAAGTTTGCAAATAAGATCGCAGTGCTTTTTCCGCAAGGGGAGGTGGTGCAGAGACGCGATTGCCAGCTTGATAAGGAATCCCCTCGTGCCGATCGCGTAATGCAGCAAGCGAAATCGCGGGGAGGTGACTTAATCGTAGGAACGTCGGTCCAGGATAACCAAGATGTCAGCCTCTTTTACTTCGTTAAGCAGTTAATTACTTCGGCAGTGCCTCAGATCTTGAGCGAAAAACTGGATGCGCAATTCGATATAGGCGTAAACTCGGCAGCGGATTACGTAGCCAGGCAAATCTCGTCCGTGTGGCTTTAAGTGACCTGTAAATCTGATCGAGCTTGTGAAATCTATTTATCTATTTATCTTGAGAGTCGGGACGAGAGTAAGAGAGAGATGTACAAGTAATAGCGTCATATTAAAATAAGCGAGATTACTCGAGCGGTAGCCTGTTAAACTTGATGTCGCAGAGACATCAAGTCTGGATCTTGACGGCAAATGAAAACCGAACACGCGATGATTGGTTCCGAAAGGGCGTGTTTTTAAGGAAGCTCAGCAAATTTTGTTCCGCTTCTAATTTTGAAACCTCGTAAGTGAGTTGGTATGAAAAAGAAAAAAACATATCAAACCAGCTACTCGAATTTTCTTAATCTCAAAAACAATTATAATAATATGTAATGTGATTTTGATGAAACAATTTATATTAACAAAAGTAATTTTACAATTTATAAATTAATAATGCGATTGATCGTAAATAAAATTATAACGAGTTGAATGAAAAATATCAGTTTTGACTATCTTGATATCAATATACAAATTTGTAATTAAATAATTTTTTTTTCTGGACAATTTTTGACTTGTTCTCTCTTGTTTTATACGCCCTGCCTTGAATAACATTCTCATCCTTCGATAGTTTTGAACCAATCTATAATCTGTAATTTGCACAACTATTATTCATCATGCGATACATTTCATACACGCTGATGGTGATCTTTTAACCTTCTAGGTATTAGTTTATAAACATGCTGCGTCAGCCATATAACAAGTGCATGATTCGCAAAAGTTGCAAGCAGTCTGAGTGCATCGTCTGATATATAATAGATAAATAATCAGTTTTCGCATTTCTATTAGTGTTACATACGTTACGATGGTGTATACTTCAAAAGTCACAAAAAGTCCCGGCCCACAAAACACATCCTGAATATACTTTTTGTTAAGTCATATAAGACGTCATGAAAATTGCTTGTGCAACGCGCACAATAACGGGAAACTTTTTGGCTCGGTATACATATATATTTTTAATACTTTTATATTTATGATTCAAGAGCGTTTGAAAATTTCGTTGCGCCGAACGTCGTTGAAAAGAAGAGGGAAACAAAACGAAAAACTTATACAGGAGTTTAAGCTTGAATTCGAATTTGTGTACGGCGCGCAACTACATCTCGCTCGTTGCTTTTAATTACTTAAAAATATCAAAACGAAAGTCTGATGAGTTGTCGCAGAAATAGAGTTTTAAGAACGCCATGATTAAAAGTCGGAGGCCAAAAAACGAGGAGACGAAGTTCGTAACGATGATCAATGCACAAACAAAGTAAGTTTCTCGCGGAGTTATACGTGAGGCATTAAGCAGCGCTAGGATTCGCGTAGGTTCTGCAGCTTCTAGTTTCCATCAGCAAAGTAATTAATTTTTAATGTACTTTGCCTGCTTATTTCTTTCGTATCATGGCGTGTCCTTTTTTTTCCCTTCCCTCGTCTTTACCCCCAGAAGCCGGTGGGTGGGGCAACGGTTATGAATTTCTAATGAGATTCCGTGGCAGATCTGTGAGAGATTAGCGTTGTGGGTGGTGGATCTTACACAGGGCAGGGGAATTGGAAAACGCGCAAAACGCGCCGCTAAAGTTCGAGACGCCGCTACTGCCGTCAGGCGCGAAATCTTAGAGGTTATAAAGTGTAACGGCGGTTTGTGTGTCTAAGACCGTGGGGACACTGCGAAAATTGCTCGCGATTAAAAAGAAATGAGATATCAAGATAACGCTTACTCGTTACTCGCGATTGCTTTTTTATTGAATGTCGAACGACCGCGCTCCGGTCCCACCGACCATATCACTTTTAGCTCCACATTTCAAAAAGAAAGCTGCGCCTCTTATTTTTGCACCTTCTGTTTAGCGCAGATTTTCATCGAGATTTCAAGTATTTTGAGTTTGAATGAGCCCCCAAGCGTGTTTGACGCTTATTCAGCCGTGTCTCAAAGTGCAAAAAATTTTTTCAATTTTTGTCACCTGCAAAAAAAAGTCAATTCAGAATGTCTCTAGTGTGAAATAATTATTTATTTTACTTGAATTATTTTTTACTTTTTTTTTCATTTTGCAATTACGCTCACATGTATTAGAATAAAGCTATAAAATTGATATTTTAGGTCTTTGATTGATCAGAATTCTTTTACAAAAAAATTCTGCATAAAATTAATGTTCCAATGATAATTTCATTATCACAAGTTTTTTTTTTTAATTTATTGATCAGTATATATGTTTTCATCGAAAGTAAGATCATAAAAATTGAATGAGAAAAATAAAATATGAATATCATTTGCGTATACATTCTACGGTTGTAAAATATTTCGAAAGAAAAAAAACAAGGATTCCAGTTAAAAGATGTCGAAAAGATCGGAGCTACGTATGTGAAAAACATCACAAAAGCAAAGTTCCAGGTTGAAAGCAATTTTACCTGTCCATTGTTAACGGAAGCGACCGATGTTTTTACATTAGGCCACTAATTTTATAATCCCGGTCTACAGGAAATACTACATGTGTCCTCTCTCTCGGGTCCTCTCGCTCGTTCGTTCAATGGCAAGACAAAAAGGAAATGTATCTTTGAAAACTCATAGGGGGTCCGTTCGCCTTTCGGCTCAAAGAAACTTCTGCACGCTAAGAGCGCCGAGTTTTCGGGCCGCTAGAATGCGTTAGACACGCATTATACCAACAACAGTTCTAGGTATTGCGGTCCCCACCCAACAAAATCGTGAATGTTTTTCCTCAAATAATTTTTTAACCATAGCTTTATGCTTTCCAACTTTACACTTTATTAAATTTTATCCCTCTTTTGTAGTGAAGTTATCATTTCATGTAAAACGTTGTGTGGACAGTGATCGAACGCCCTGACGGATTGACAATGAAAAAGATGGATCATTCGACGATTCGAAGATGCGATCAGGCAGATAAAAAAATATCGGGGCGTGTAATTTCACTGCAAAACAAATGTCATTGTCAGACCGGTGCTTCAATAGGTTTTGCATTACTCGATGTTTTTCCATTTTCATTATTTTTTTGTTTTTTAGAGAGAGAGAATGGGTGAAAAATTAAAAAAGAAATATTTTTTTAAAATAATGTTATAATTTCACGTGGTCGAAGCGCAGAGAAAAAAAAGGACAGCAGAGTGAATATTATAAAAATGTCTTCTGCGAAACAGAATCGTGTCTCCAATTATGACTTATTGGTCGAGATTTTTACAATCTTTACGGCCGTGGGATGGTACATGTGTATTTTTCTAATGATGCAATTACATTTGTGTAACAACATACTCCGTTAGTCCGGTGCAGGGTTCAGGCGAGCGCAGAGGAGCGAGGCGTAGGTATACTCCTAATGCGCTCTAAAAGAAGGGTTTATATGTTCCCCGAAGATCACTACAGAGGAGTGGCCGAACGACTTCGAATGAAACAGCCGAATCGCGAAAAACAAGCGGAATGTGAAATAACGAGCGCAAGCACATCTGTGGAACGAAGTGATTTTCCATAGACACTTCCGCAGATAATTAGTTTCCAGAGAACGCCTAGAATAATTCAGACATAAATCAAGCATAATCATCGATTTAAGCGGACACGTTTTGTTGTTTTTTTCATGCATGCTCGATCGATTCGACATAAAATATTGGTTTTGGAAGTTAATTGGACTCGAACGAAACATTTCTTATATAAATGCTGAAAACAGGTGGATTATTCTAAAAATGCGGCTCTAAATTTAATTAAGTAAACAATTTTAATGGTATTTAAGACCTCTCAATCGTTTTTTGTTAATTAATTAATTTCTTTTTATTTTCAATTCATTAACTTTTGAATTATTCACGAATATATATATTTTTGATTCAAGGAAAAAGAAATTTGTTCGTTGAAGCGAGGGAAATATAAAAGAAGATTGAAGAGATCGTGAGCGAGCGAAAAGAATATCTATAGGGCGATATACGGTGTGGCTGAAATAGCAAATCGCGGGTTGGAAAAAAAAGAATGAATGGTGCGCGAAAATAGGTACGGAGGGATAATAATTATGAAACATAAAGTGACGAACGCGAGAAACCGAGTTCAGGGAATATTGTGTATTGCGTTCGAGAGTCTCAGCGAAGAATCGGAGATGGAAGACGTGCACTGATTTCTTAGAAGAATCTCTAAGACTATGCCTCGGGCTATTTTGAAAAGTCCAATTCAAGTCATGTTCATGGTCGACTAATAAAAAAAAAGTGTGATATATTTTTTGCGAATTAAAAAATTGTCAATTTACGAGCAACGTTTTTTGTAATCGGGAAGACAATAAGTCATACAAAAACTCGTTATCACTTCACGTGGCCGTTAACGTTTCAACTGAGGGCAACTTTTGTTATTCTCAGTATCGTGTTTAATTAACATGCGTTCACGACCACGCAAACGCTCCCCTAATTGCAATACGTGTAACCATATTATCGAATTGTAATACAGTCAAGATTATAATCCGCATTATGAAATTCACACACAGACAACGTGTTATAAATAATTAGTAAAATAAAAATAAAAATAATTTTTTTTTGGTTTTTTAATTTGTAAATTATAATCGTTAGTTTTTGTCTTATACAGATTAATCGGTGTGCTACATTCTTTTAGGAACTTGGTATTTAAACTATGGTTGCAGATTGCAACAGGTATGAACTGAAAGTTGTATATCATTTGCCTGGAAAATCAAAGGCTGTTCTTTTGTCGCATACGTCAGTCCATTATGGAAGGAGCCGGATATAGGCCCGAACAGATTTATAGTTATGTTTTATGTTTTGTTGTGTTTGTCCGCCACACACTTTTGAGAAATGATATCTCGACCTTGTATTTTCAGAATATGTTCCGAAATGTGTGAACAAAAAAACTCATAGTCATAATTCCTATTACTTTTCAATGAAATAGAATGTTCCTTGTAAAGAGATATTTATTATTTGAATGTAATAAATGCATATCGAGTCGTCAAGTTTGAAATATACAAATGTCAAAAACAAAAAAAAATGTCACTTCTAATTACAAACCAATAATTAATATTCAGCTCTAGGTCGATGTTAATTCTTTCGTGATATTAGAACTTGTTTAATTTTCATGCGTTCAAGTTCGTTTTCTCCTTTTCAAATTACCACCAGTTTCCTTATTTTCCTTATGTTTCCTTATTAATCATAAACAAAAATTATTGGATTTAAACGACGCATTGTTCTTTGTATATTTTGAAGAGAAAAAAAAGGAGTAGAAATCGAAATTCAATCACTCAACTTTAATAGGCGAAGTAGTTCTCCCCATCTTTATGTTTGCCGTAATAATAAAATCTTATCACGCTTAGAAAGTTGTCGCCAATAATTACTCTTTTTGTTTACTCCTTTATAGAATAATTTTATTCATCGCAAAATAATTACTTTTTTTTGTGCACCATTCGAAAGTGTTGGAATAATGTGTCTCTCTCTTTCTTTCCTTAAACGAATCAAAACTCTTGGACAAAAGTTTCAAAACAGAAACTTATAGCACCGATAAATTTCTTAGTAGAAATTCTGGTTTTATAGATCAACACTCGATAAGGCCTTGACGGATTATTTATTGTGACTAACAAATAAGTGTAAATTTAAAAAAAGAAAGATATACAAAATCAAATCAACTCAAATACTGTATGCATACATTATGCATAAAATATTTATATTCATTCAAATTAATAACAATAAATTTTCATTTTAAAATCCGTTAATAAAAATGGCTACAATTCGGAAATATCTTCTGGGCCTGACCACAAAAGAGATTGTCTCTATCGGTGGGTCTCTACCAAAACGGGGGCCTGATGCTGTGGTTTCCTGACTAGGTTTATAATTCAGAGCCAGATCAAAATTTCTACTAGGGTAGTTTAGCGATGAGAGATCTTGAGTTTGAAGCTCGCAGGATCTCGAATGCGGAAACTCTCCTTGGGTCGTAACATCCGATTGATAAGCCGCGATAGTGATTAATTAGCTGTGTAATCCGCGTGAGATCGTGGTCGAATTTTCAGGGCCGCTTGTAATGTACGGAATTGGAAAGCGCATCTCGCATCGGGCTGACCGGAGTCCGCGCCAAACTGTCGAGGAAACTTATCGGCAAAGACGTTTGATATAGTTTCATCGTTAGTGGCACGGGCGATGAGGGGTTCGCAGTGGGCGGTATAGGCAAGAGACTGCTCTGGATCTAGGTTTCGGCGGGGTGATGGTTTAGGTCCATATACCGAACCAGAGAGCCCAGCACGTAGCATAGAGAGAGCGTGTGGGTATTGACTAGCTGGCTAGTCTCTCGGCAAGGGTTGCGGCTAAGACAAGAGCAGGAAGGAAGGAAGTAAGGAACAGCGCAGGAAACAGAGACGGATAATTCCAAGACAAGGTGAAGGCAGAGCCGAGTAAGATAGTCGAATTCGGCGGACTGAGAGAGAACTGCGAGGCACCATCACTGTTGAATCCGGTGTTCTGGGTTTGGGGTCGGGTGGACTATACCCGAGACTGATATGGATTGTAGATTATTCTGGACCTCGGGGTGCGGCTCGGCCAAGGGTTAGTATCTCGAACCCTTAGCGTTCCGCCCCGAAATGCTCTCTCTGTCTCCGTCTCCGCTTTCTCCGATCCCGGCTCCGTATTCACTACTATTCCTTTGGCTCCACGAAACGGAAACTTCCTTTCTTACTTCTTGGACTACCTTTGTTCCCGGCACATCTTTGGCTGTCCGCACTGTGCGCTCTCTCCCTCTTGCCCACCGCAACCTTCGCCAGCCCTGCGGCCGCCTTCGCATCTCCGATTTTATCAGAGAGCTTGATGCGCAAATTCTCGCGAATTCATACTCTAATCCTGTCAGACTAGCCACTGCCATTATCCGGCTTTCAACTGACCCGGGCTCTGCCCGTCTTGTAAATAATTGTAAAGCGAGTTTGATACACTTCACGCGCAAAAGATATTTTCAACTACCGAAATTTGAAATGAACCCCCACCCGCCCCCTGACGGCTTTGCAGTTTAAGAATCGAAAAAATTCGCGTCTGAATTCTTTGCCTATGAAGCTGGTTTTCCGTTGAATATACCAATTATGAATATAATTATAGTTTACATGAAAACAATGTGGATTTGATTTCAAAGAAAGATTAATCAAAGTGGAAAATTATTTTTAATCTTGAAGTGGATCTTTTAGTTTTTCTTCTGAAATTTTAGTGCCGTTTCTGCATTTGTGTTGGTTTTTTTTTCAAGTTGTTATCACTAAACATGATTTCCGATGAGGTTTTCGAAACAACCGTTGTGTACGGCCAGACGGCGTTTCCTTTACAAAAATGAAATTATCCCGTCGTTGGTCGAAGAAATGATGAAGCTGATGAGAACAGAGCAACTCGGCACTTTTTGTCCATTCATGGTTGTACGTATAGACGCGTGGTACTTTGTTTTCTGCTGATCGAACACTGGGTTGTGCACTCGACGGTTTCCTTTTTTTCTCTCATTTCTTTTTTCCTTGCTGTGACGTTTAAGTAACGGCATGTTAATAACGACTGCTAATGACAGGTCTTAGACCATTCAGAACCATTGTTGTGCATTACACACCGCGACAATTTTTCAATGATTATTACTTCCTTCTAGATTGTCGAGCTAAAGAACTGTCATTCTCCCAGATGAGAAGTGTGTTATTTTTTTTAATTTAAAACATGTTTTTTCTAGTCAGTGAAATCCAACATCAATATTTTTCATTAAAATAATTTTCATTTGTTTAATTTTGATACATCTTTATGTATTGTTTTTGTATATATATATGTAAGTATACTTGCACATAAAATATTATTGACAGTGGCACCTTTAATCGACATTTTTTGAGAATCAACAAATTCATTTAATGGAATTTTGTATTTACTTCGAATTAATGAGCTTTTTCACATATGCTTAAAATATAAAAATGTCGATTATAGGTGCAGATGTTGAAAATAGGTACAACTACCATATATGTAGTCAAGCATATGTGCGTAGCATACAAGGTTTTTTTACGACTGGGCTTACTTCTGCGTACAAATAAACTTATTATTTTTTTACGCGTCGAACAACAAAAATAAAATACAGATTATGTAAACGAACAAGAATGCCTCTAACTTATATAAGTAGCACACGTATATTCTTTGTTACTGACGTCTAAACGCGACTCCCTTCATAACATTTAAATAAACAACTCTTTTGATATAAACAATAGACAATCGCGATTACAATTTGAATTTCAATTCTTATGTTGCATTATACAAATTATTATTTTTCTTGAAAAAATGATATATAAATAATTTGGAACGTAAAAATAATCGATTTAAGAATTGTTCAGTGTGCATTTTAAGTATACGAGCAAGTTTTTGATCAAAGTCAATTATCGTCAATTAAATTTCAGTTGCGTCAAATCCCTTTAACACCGTTCAAATGCCCAAAGTTTCAACATTGATCGCAGAGAATTCACTTAAATTTATTGATCCAGGTCACATAATAACACATTACACCGGGGAATGTATATTCGTTACAAAAATTTGCATGTAACGAAACTTTATCACATCGTTACAGTGCTTCCCGAAGCACGGCCAACTTGTCATAAAAAGAGGTGCAATGTGCAACGCACACGTTTTCAAAACCCAACGGAGCATGTATTTTCATTTCGATAACCAACCACTTATCGTGCTCTAACGTTCACGAAAAAAATCGCGTGCAACATATAAAGTATCCGCGGCTATAGGCTCTGAAAACGTTTCTCGCAAGGTATAAATATTAGCAAACAAAAAGCCATAAAACGTGTTCGCCAGCAAAGTGTGGCGTTTTCGTCGGGTCCGCGGATAGTAATAATGATCGGGCTGCCTCAAGTTTTTTTCCTTTTTTTCGTTTTCGCGGCACACGCGAGCGTTCTCACACTTGGCGAAGCTCATATGCTGGCATTCTACGCATATTTGCTCTCCCAGCGGTTTGAAATTCCGTAGGGATGTTGTACGCGTGTATACACGGAGGTTGCAGAATCTCCAAGTCGAAGCGGAAGCTGAGAAGAAGAGCAGAGCCGAGAAGATGATGATGAGTCCTCTCGCGCCGCTTCTGGAAAGTATATGTAACCGCTCGCGGAAGCAACAAGCTGTTTATGGTTGTTCCTCTCTCGCATCACCCTATTTCCCTTTCCGCAAACTGCCTGGCGTCGAATAAAAATATAATTATGATAAACTCCTGTGTTTTCGCATGTGCCGTTTATCAGCTTTGAGTTCGCTAGGTACTAATTTCAATAATTGCTCACCATTAGATTTTAAGAAATGACATACATTTTGTCTGTGCTCGACAAGCGTTTAATATAGCTGGACATGAAAGCTTTAACCACCGTCTCAGTAACAATTCTTATGTCTTTCTGATGCAATATAATTATATTATCACTAATTTTTGGACGGGGAGACCGGAAAACATCTGAATGGAGAATGGCCTGTAAAAAAATAAATTTGTAATCAAGGAGTTGTGTAATTATTGTTGTAAATAAATAAAAGTGTCTCAAAATGTCTTAGAATGTCTAAATTTAAGACCCAATTAAATTGAGTAAGTATTTTGAAAATAATGCAAAAACATCTGCAAAAAGTGTTTTCATTTAAGACTCTTCTTTTACAACGCACTCAGATTGTTTCTAACTGAGACCGTCAGTTGTTTAAATTATGCTTCATTTTTTTTCAGTGTGTGACACCGTAACCCATTTCCAGTACTCAGTCTTCCTTGTACTTCAAACCCGAACATGATTGCATCGTACATCGAACAAGTTTGCAGTGGCATCGCTCCGCATGAAGAGAGTAGATTATGCGAGTGCGAATAAGAACCCTTAGCAAGAGCCTCCGGGGAGCGAAGGCTCATATTGGCGCACGGAGAGCGTGCCAAGTGGCTGTTTACATCGGTTTTATCGTCAATTTCCGAACCCTATCGGTTGACGCGTCTCTCACGAGATCCGTCCCGCCGCGTTTTGCCGGCCCGCGGCAAACTTTCCAAACTGTTAAGCAGATGGGATGTCTGGAATTATCGATGACGGTGTGATTGTCATTGATTCCGGTGATTTTCAGTAGTACCGTGCAATTCATGAGTTCGCGTACAAGAAATCCGTGTGTGAACATTCGCTAACATCCCATTCCTCAAATTATACACGCGAGCTTACTAAAATCGTTTTGACACTTTACAGCCAGAACAACGAGAGACTCAACTCTTAACCCCTTGGACTTTTAGAACGTTATTACAGAGTAAAAATAAATACATACTTTCATTTTTCAGCATTAAAAAAAGCAAAATCTGAAATCCAAATGGTTCAATTCTATATAATTTTTATGTATTTTGATACAATGTAAATTCAGCGAAATAAGAAACATAAAAAGTTTTAAAAAAGTGTCAATGTTTCCAATATGATACAATGGGGGCGTTAGGGTTAGGTCAAGGTACAGCATTGATTTGAGAAAGTTCCATTAAGACACACTAGAAAGTGCCTTAAGAACGTCTTGCAAGTGTCTAAATTTATGTCGTTGAACCATCGTAAATTAAGAGACCAATGTTTCAATTTAATTAGACTTTCGGCGACGGTTTTAAAAAAAATCAAAAAACAAAGGGTCTTTAATTAAGACAGTTAAGTAAGACAGTTAAATTATTCAGAAAGTCAATTTTCAATCAAGGACATCAATTAAAGACATACTTTTTCTTGAATCTTAAATAAATATTTTGTACAACGTCGTTGTTGAAAAAAAATATTTCACTTAGAAGACATATAGCATTAGCATTGATTTAAATGCGGGATTCGCACCTCTCCTGACCTGTGCCAAGCAACTACATCGTAAATCGATTTTTCCGGTACGACTTTATGCGGGACAAGAGTACGGTGAGCTATACAAAACCGTGGCGGGAGAGGGATCCAAGATGATTTTGACTGGCCGAGAATGAGAGGCGAGTGCGATTAAACGCGCGGTATTATTGCACTTAATGTTTCGTTGGGGAGAGAGGTTGCAGTCGATGTTGGGATGTGTGCGGAAGATCTTGGAATACAGATGGACGCGGTCTGTTGAAGGAAGGGGCGATTCGCACGGAAGGGGTTCGGAGTGAAACGGAAGAAGGAGCTGGTAGAGGATATACAAGACTTGATACACAAAAGAGACCGAGCGCCGAAGAAGGTGCGAGAACGAGAGAGACGGAGGCAGGTTTGCGCCGAGGGGCATCCTTGGAGGACGCGACGCGGGGCAGCGAGGGTGCCGTTAATTCCCCGATACAATGCTCATATCACCTTCCCCACTCTGGACCTCGTAACACCGCCCGGCCACCCCTCGGACGTTCCTTGTCTTACTAGCAAACTTAATCGATATTTCACAGTTTCTTACCCCCACCCTCACGCGCGACTGCAAGAGCTCTCGTGTCCGGCCGCAGAGGGCGGGAGGGGCGAGGCATCTTCTTACCCTCCAATCGCACTTGCGAACGCGCTTGCAAATTCGCTCCTTTGTATGTTCTCTCAACGTGCACAAATGTATAAATGCGCGCACTTGCCAGAGAAATCGAGAGAGAGAGAGAGAGATAGCGAGCATCGCACGCACGCGGACAACCACCCACTTTGCCAACCTGTCAGATACCGGGTCCGAGTGTCTGAGCTAGGGGCTTGTCGCTTACGTGTGTACTCGCCGTAGCTTTGTGTATGTGTCTAAGATGCAAATATCTTGGCCTGTATTGTATTACGCGTTGCGATAAAACGCGCCCTATCTCTCTCTCTCTTTCTCAATGCGGCATTCCATTTTTCACCCCCAGAATCAAGACTTGATGCTAACGAGCTGAGCTTGGTTCGTTATTGTAATTGGATGAAAGCTTCGTTTCGACTTTTTCTTGCATTCCGTTCAACATTGAGGGCCCTTCTCGCTTTGAGACTGGACGCAATCGAGTCCGCCGGCAAAAGTTCCGAGGTGGACGAATTTTAATTAAGATCAAGGAACGACTCAATCCGCGCGATGGCTTCGGATTTAACATCCGCGCTCTTTCCCAGAGACGTACAGCCGAGGACTCAAGCAATGCTTCTTTTTTTATTTACCCTGCAAGAGGCAGCTTGCGAATTGTGAGGGCACACCTCCGCGCGCCCTCCCGTCGTCATTGTGTGTGCGCGTTTATTTAAATATACGCAGCAATCATATATCATACAATGATTATGCAGAAATGTTGCGCACGTTATGTAAATACACTTTGTAGCATTCAATCATGATTTACAAGCGTGTTCTCGCTCTCGAAAATCTAGAAGCATATTTCGTACGAAATTAATTTTGTATATTTCGAGCGAGTAATCTTTCTTCTCGGCTCTCGCTCTGCATGCAGCAAAATTCATTCGACAAATTAGTGTACAAATAAGGAATAAATGGAAGAAACTCTCGAGTGGTGTATACTTTTTTTCGGAATGTAAAAGCCAACTTTGTGTGTGAAATTTGCTATGAGATTTCAAAACGTTTGTGTATTGACATAGGTCTGAAAAAACTCTAGGGAGCATTATAACTCCGGTGGATTTCACGGTTGTTTGGTGAGCGTATACTGGTGTTTCCCGCTGTAACACACAAGTTCTACATGTCGCGGATATATGTATCGATCACGTAACGATGTTGTGCTTATGATGAATTGCAATGTTGCATGCCTCGTACGCTGAGACTTTGCCACAGCTTTATTGCACGAAGTCCCAGAAAAGCGAGACTTATAGCTTAAGAATCAAGAGCGAGCAGACTGAAATGTACATCGCCGGCAAATTGACTACCAAATGCAATGACATATCGGCGCGGAAATGCACCCCTTTTATTTCTGATGTTGCGCAATTTTTGTCATGCCTATCCCCCAGGGTTTTGTTTGATGGGAATTCGATTTTGGTCGCACATCGGAATCGTGTCGTGAGCACATTAAATTTTTTTTCAGCCATTCGCGATTTAGTCGTATGGTTCATTCAAATAAAAAGCATATTTTTACAAAACAAGACGCTGTTTTGAATTACACTGTTCAGTTGCAAATAATCAAATTCTTATAACTCAAACCGTTAATAAACTTAAAATTTCAGAAATGTTTATTTTCTAATGTTTTTGTCTTGATGCTTTTACTGTGTTTTTTTTTGTACTTTTTGGACTGTTCTTTTCATCATTAACGAATTTATGTGGAACTTAATCTTTGATTTACTAAAATTTTAATTGAAAAATGTATGAATTACTTATTTTATAAGCATTAAAGACCTTTCTTTTTGATAATTTAAAATTTATCTATTCCTAGTTCAAATATTCAAAGAAAAGATAATTTCAAACTGTGTGCTGGTAGTAAAATCAATTTGCATCCAAGAACCATCTTTCAATTACATTTGTGCAAGCTTTTTATAAATTTTACAAGCTGTGAAATTAATCCAATTTATTTTGATAGTAAGTTGTTGAAATTTAGAATTGCCCTGAAAGTTTAATGAAAGTAGAAATATTCTCAGTATAAGCTATTCGTTTGGATTATATTTGCGATCCATAAAATTTTCGATGGAGATGATACCGGGAAGCCTCTCTCTGTAAAAGTTACAACTTTCTGAGCCGATCTTCAGTTGGAAGACGAGAAAGACGCAGGCCATCATGTCCTATACACGGCGATGCCTCTTTTGCTTTACCCTTAGTGTTATTAGCGCATCTGCAAGATTAATTACTGGCATAAATATTGCGCCGAGGGTTGCTTCCAGAGGGTCAACTTGCTCCCATGTTTTGGCATTTTACTCGGATAACCTCTCTCGCAACTTTTGAAAAATCAATTTTCATCGGTTATCTCTGAAACAATTTGTTCCGCTAGTACATTAACTCGAACATCTTGCAAAATGATAAAAGTTAACAAGACCCACGGTACATCCAATATTTGAATAAAATAAATCCAAAAAACAACAGCTTCAACTGGTATTGATATTTTTTTAATCATCTCTCATACAAAATGTAATCCATCAAATTAATCAGTCTCCCAGTGCAGCGAATCAAATCCGCTAATCTAATTAAATGATCCAGTCTATATGTTAATTCGTCGTAATTAATTTGCAATATACCGTGTTGTGCGACAGCAAACGAGTAAATCAGTTTTCAGATTTTCTCTCCTTTTCAAACTTTTCTTACCCCAACGGATCTGACCAGATTGAAGTAATCGTACAAGCTGAGATTGCATTTGGTGTTTGTATTTTTTGATGAAAATCGCGTCAAGTAGTGGATTAGGATCGACGCCGATTCGTGGATTAAAGGGTTAATCAAAGAGCGAAAAAGCGTTTCGGCTGATGCAGATCGCGGAGCGGATCGGGTCGCTGTATCTTTCGAGCGAAGGCAACCCTATGGTGTGCTGGCTCGAAGATCCGTTACTGTCAAACAGTGGCCGTTTCTCTCGCTCGCTTTCTCATTCTCTCTGTTGGCTTGTGCACGTGAATCAATAGCATTAACCCATTCCACGTTATCAGAAGAAGGAGGTGGGAGGCTTGGTTGCAAAGGAGGTGAACGGAATGACGGGGGGTAAGAAGACGAACAGCCCGCGGGGGGATCGGGGAGCAGGCGGAAGGAGGACGAGTGAGACTCGGACTGAAGAGTGAGGTGGTTGTCGGGAGGGTGGCAATAGTAACAATCCTGAGGTATTTAGCCGCTCGGCCCTCCTTACCCCGGATGGCACAAGGGAGAGCCAAGATACCGCTAAGACCGTCCGCGCTGTATATAGATTGCAGCATCCATCCACATCGCCACTGCCGCATGGGAATCGCATTCGTCTCTCTCGCTTCATGCCAAGTGCCTGATGCCTCCTCGTCGCACGGCAGCGCCTTTACTCTCGGTCTTGTAGGTACCCCCGCGCCCCCGAGCCATCCCGTGTCCAAATGTATCGTAAGTACGAATTCAAGTAGGATACTGCTTTTGTGTATTGGTATGTCTTCATGAGATAATTCGTATCTGGAAGGATTGAATTTGAGCTCTCGCATCGCCCAGCCACACCGCATCTTCGCCATTTTTTTCTAGACCAGCAATGAACTGTGATTA
The DNA here is from genome assembly GCA_030522925.1 of Trissolcus japonicus. NCBI lineage: Eukaryota > Metazoa > Arthropoda > Insecta > Hymenoptera > Scelionidae > Trissolcus > Trissolcus japonicus. The sequence continues at coordinate 69,501 of JAPYZS010000131.1, read as the reverse complement.
TTTTTCACAGTTTTAATTATTCGCTCAAAACTCTGTTCCCAGGAAGTTTACATTGCAAAAGATATAGTCGTCTTTCCTGATAGACATCTAAAATGAAGTACAATCACTTATGAAAACAGTTTTTTTTTTCTAAAATTTTTGATAATCTGAGGTAAATGAAGTGATTTAATATGATCAGTAGAAGCTTTGATTCAGAAGAAGTCCGCAAGACAGTAAGTAAAAAAATTGATAGTCGACTTGGTGATTTTTGCATTTGACAAATTTTGAAATAGCAAAGTATCAATCCAGTATTAGAAAATGTATCAGTTGTAACATTCAACAACAGATATTTTAAGAATCGTAAATTTTGAGACAAGAAGCATCTCAATTTTAGATATAATTTTTGCAGTATTTGTTTCTTGATGGATCTCTTGGCAATCGATATCCGAGTTCGGTTCACAATTATGGACGCGTTCTCCGAGATCAGTTCCCTTAAATGAGATATGATCAGTGAGGGAGTTTTCGCTCTGGCAAAAGTATTGAAAATTAATTAACCAGAATTCACGAAAATGATGATGATAAGTACAGCTATAACAGCGGATTGCAGTTGAGCATTCGGAAATTCTGGCTATAGAAGTTTTGTTGATACAGAGCGCCGGAGCAGAATGGGTTACAAGCAGACCGACGTTGTTTCGACTCGTCTTGAGTCACGAAGATTTTGGGTCTCTTCGTCTTCGAGGGAATGTGTGTTTGTTCAATGAGGAAGCACATCTCGCATAAGCGACGCCCAGGGTTTCTCCGGCGTACAAAATCAATCGACAACAAGCTGCCCGATTGTGTTCAACGTTGATTGTCGACTTGCGCCTGGCTACAGACAATATACATGACTTGGACATTTTCATTAATCCCACTTTACTGCAACATCGTGTGCTGTCTGATTCGAAGCGACACTCTCAAAAGGTTATATTTCGACCTTTTTTTCTTCTCCTGTCTCGGTTCTCTCCCCCCTCGGGAAAATGTTCCCATACAAAATTTGAACCCAGTCATTTTGTAACATGTCTGTGTATCGTTAACCCCGGACTTTCACTTCTTAATTTGCTAATTGATGCATCGACGAAATCTTACTTAATTCCCTCGGCTTCGGGATAAAGCGATTTCGCCTGCCGAGCATAACTCGTGAGTCATGACAAGCCGATTATTTTCGAACGGGAATCGCGCTCCCGATTATTTCAGCGCGGAAAGTGACTCCGTGCAAGACTGATTTGCGTAACGACCAACTATAGCAAGTTGACGAACGGAGCCAAGATGAGAAGAGAGCTCGCAACATCCGATCCGAGAAATGTCCGAGTACGGCGGATGTGGATTGCGGTTGATGCCATGCATCAGCAGTTTTCGTCTTACTGTTCTCTCGCATTTGCCACCGGGTATAATGTATATACGTGTCAGACGCAAATGTTCTTGCGACAAAGTTGCCGAGACATTGACAAAGAACCCACGGTATACTGACGAATTGAATTTATTCAGCTGCAAAAATTAGTTGATTAGATTAGTTTGATTAATAATTCTTGGATGCAGAATATACATGTGCAATTTGCCGTTTTCGCGGCTGTATATATTCTGATAGCCAGCGTTTATGTAAATCATTTACATGAAGTTTGCTTACTATAGTGCATGACTATGAAATTTGTGTCATAAAAAACATTTTTTTACATTCTGTTAGCAATATGAATCTGAAATCAAAATATGATTTTGTTTAAAAATTGTATACTTATATTTTTGAAATTTTCAATTGTCAACATTTTTATAGTTGTTATTTTTTTAGACTGAAAACCACTCAGGCTCATATTCTATTTTTCAAATCGATAATAACAAAAAGATGGAACCTAATATTATAATTTCACATTATTTGAATAATTTGAATGACCCAACAAAAATTCTCTTTAATTAAAAACGTTTTGTAAGGATCACAAAGAGGCGGATAATTTTCCGCATTTTCTGTCAGTTTTCAATTCCTATACTATAGAGTATGCTGACTATAAATTTGTACCTAAAATGTGATCGAGTCACGTTAATGTCTCGGACAAAAAAGTGAACTTATATAATGGTAGTGAATCTAGGAGCTCTATACAGTTAGTTTCAATGAAGAAGTGGGAATGATAAGAGCGAACGTTGGGATACACTAACGTAGTTGTACAATAAGTGTGTAATGTATGTAGCATAATAGGACAGACGGGCTTTTTGAACGTAATCGCCTGCGAGAGAGTGGTAGGACCGCGTCTTGAACCGAGAGGGGTTAGCACAAAAAAGTACACACGCGAGGCACAGTCACGCACGGGGAAACATTGAAGTCGCACACGCATTCTCTGGTCCGTGAATTAGGCATATGTGAGTCAGTCGTAATTTGAATCAATGTCTCAACTAAATCGATGTTGCCACGTGATCATCATAAAATGTTCTTCATTGATCGTATATAAAATAAAAGACGTTCGCATCTATATGATATTCCATATCCTTGATGCATCATGTCCAATAAAATTTCAACCCCAGTAAATGAAAAACAATCAATTACTGTAATTTTTCCATCGTTTTTAAATGTCAACTTGTTCAATTCTTCATTTTAATTTTTCAATAAGTTATAATGTTTATTTTTATTTCTTTACAATTTATAAAACATTCAATGCAAGTTTGATCTGTTGTGTCTGGTACAACGTTTTTGATTGTGATTATCAAATTCAATATGCTCGATAATTTCGCAGAATCTTCATGGTTAAGACGGTCTGTGAAACGTCAAATTGTTTATTGTGATTTTTTATAGAACAACGTTGACTGTTAATAGTTAATTCTGAAAAATCGGAATTGAGTCGAGTGGTTTTGAATCGTTTTGAATTGATTTATATTTTCGTCAATTGTTCTCTATTTATCCAGTCATTCAATAGTGGTTCAAAATTCGTTTTGTAATCAGACACTTTTGTTTCATGCAATTCAGCATACATTTCAACTAAATATAATGCGCAGTTTAAATTTAACAAAATCATTGGCATTATTCACGGTATTCTTATCGTCTGTAGTAAGCCACTGGGCAAAATTAGTCGTCATTGTCATTTTGAACAAATTTTCAAATGCGTCATCAAGATATAAATAGTTGGATCACTTCGATTGTCTGATTTCTGCATGATGCCAAAATTTAACTCAATATTTTTTTGAAACAAAAATAAGTATAATGAGGGAACATTATTTTACTGTACTAAATAAAAAAAATTTTTTTTCCAAAATAACCAAAGCTAACTGAACTGGATGATATTCAGATTAAATTTATATGGTATCTTAGCCGGTCGAATTCAAATCAATATCAAAGATTGGTTTCATTCAAATCAAAATTAAAACAAGCTCGGCGCAATTCAGATGACTTTATTTTTGTTATGACTTGCACCATCATCAGAATGGTAAAGCTGGTTTTTTTCGGAATCTCAAACAAGGAATTATCTCTATCTTTTAATCCGACAAACAAATGAAGAAGACGAGAAAAATGTGGATGTCTTGAAAAAGCACGGGTTGGCATTTGAGTGTGTCTGTGTGCGCAAGGATGCGGAGTAGGCGCTCACACAAACGGAGACACATGCAAAGAAGCCTGGCGGAGACGTTGGCGAGGGGTAGGTTGCTTGGCACGAGGAGTGTTCATCAGCCCCGAGGTTTTAAATACGGAGCGAGACAGGGGGCTAAGGAAGAAACCACCCCTGCGCCACCCCATCTATCTACCCTATCCAGTGACGGATTGATTAAAAATATAAGGGGTGAAAATAACATCGGGCGCTCACACACCAATGTTACCCAAATTCCGTAGGGGATATAATTGAGAATTTTCTCTTCTTCCTTCCTTTCTTCAGTAAGGCTTGAGTTTTATGAAAATTTTACACCTAAAGAGAATTTCTGATTAATAATTTTCAATTACTCTTCTAATTTTCACAATTCTATCAATTACTATACTGCATACATTAGGTACCAGGAGTCCAACAGTTTTCAGTTTTTATACATATAAAAATTTATACGAAATATGAGAGAAAGATTTTACTAACTCTCAGGCAAAAAGAAACATATGCTGCATATATGCAGGCATTTATGGATGCAGGCATACAGCGCCATATATGGAAGCATATATTATGGCATTTATATGGCATATATATGGCATATATGTCTGCATATATAGAACTTTATCTGGACTTATACTTTAAAGATTTTTTGACATTAATATTAAAAAATGTACTATTATTTTTATATATTATTTAACATTTTTCTTTATTTTTATATACAAGTTACCACTTAAAAAAGTACTACATGAATAATGCCTAAATATTAATATGCCCATAGAGGGTTAAAAAGGTAATCAATGAACAGTGTCGCAGATACTATTAATAATTTAAATAATTGTAGCTTTAAATGTTTTCCTCTAGGTGGACCAGAAACAACACACACAAAAATACATTTAAGTCAAGAAAAAAATCTAGAGGTAAGCATTTTAACATGTTATAATTTTTTCAAGACAATTAAATCGAATGCAAAGAAGATAAAAATTTTGGGCATTAAAATTTTGAGTCAAGAAGTTATAGAGCATGGAATAAAGATTAAATTCTGTTCGTCACAAAATGAAATATGAGAGACAATCATTCTAAATATCTTGATGTGTATTTCTATTCACTCGTTAGTTTTATATGTTTTTGTATTTTACTATCAATTCATAAAAAATAGGTTTCCATAAATATTCGAAAAATTCATATTTGCGCATACATTAATGTTGTAATAATTTGATGTCTACTTTTTTATATTTTTAATTTTTATAATTGCAAGAATTAAAATATCCATATAATAAGGAAATGGACCAGTTTTATGTCTAAATTATTTTATATTCTAATTTATTAGCGCAAAGTAAACAATTAAATAATGAAAATATATAGATGGAAACAGTTAAAGCAGTATTATAATATTTTACAGTTCTGGATTCAACATTTTGGTTTCCTTTAAATACACTCTGAAAAAGTGGAATTTTTGAGCAAATTTGCTGTACTTTTAAAGCTCAACTTTGATAATCAATGATTGGTTTAAATTTAAAAAATTTCAAGTTGAGCTTTAAAAGTACAGCAAATTTGGTCTGAAATTCCACTTTTTTTACAATGTAGTTTAAAACATTTTGACTTAAGCGAATATTTTTTACCACCAAATGAGTACGTTCAAGTCATACAAAATTTTGGCTCAAACGATTATTTCTGTGAGTGAATAAAGACTGTGCAGACAAAGACATTGGATCGTGGCTACTCTCAGTGCCATCCAAGAGGGCCAAAATTCGACGAGGCAAACGATGCTTACATTCGAGTGAAGACAGCGTGACCAAAATCGCGGTGAGTACACATTTCACGGATTCGGGCTGAACACAAAGGGCACCTGGCTCACGCACAGAGGGCAAACGTTTTATCGATTAACATTTTCTTGCGCGCGAAATGGCGATTACCCGTCGACCATTATTTCCGCGGGGCAGGTTCCTCCGGAGATGGAAAAAGAAAGCTGCAATATTAACGCCACGATGGATGGATTAATTCGACAAGATGCAGATCCGTGCGACGCACTACGGATTTTCTAAATTATTAACGCTCCGGTTGCTCGGAAACGACGCGCGTCTTTTGTTTGCATCTATTATTCGAGTGCCGTGCAACTTATATTTTTTTGTTTCGACATTTTTTCGCGATTTGGAAAAAAGAGAACAAAGCACACTTTTACCTCGAGAGGTTTGCCATTCAAGGTTCAAAAAATATCTTGCATCTTGGAAAAAAAACATTGCACTCGTAATCGACAAATTTTCAACTTGAACTTTCTGTCTGGCAATTAACAGAAGGCTGATGTGAATTTTCAACCCTATGATCGAATGGTTAAAAAATATGAAAAGAATTTGGGTTTACTAATTTAAGTATCAGAAATTTATATTTAGTTATTTAAATTTCAAATTCGACATGAATATAGATGTTTGTTTAGTATTTCAGGTAATATAGCATAATAATATTTCAAGTATTTTTAACTTAGCCTGTTAAAGCAAACCATTGCGTTAATGTGAAATTTTACGGTTCGAATAAAACAAATTGAAAAGCAGGGTGAGTAAAACAAAAAACATCTATCTTACCCTATAATATTATAATATTTAATTGTTTAACTTTTGTACAAGTTAAAAATATTTATTTTCAAAGAAAAACTTTTGAACATCTATTTTTATGATAATCAATTTGGTATACCCGATTTTTTTTCAATTAATTTAAAAATGCGACCATTTGGTTATGGGATTGAAAATTCACTTCAGTCTCCTCTCCGCCCCAACCCCTTTCAAAAACTTGTGCCACGAAATTCAAACGTTTCATTTTCTTTCATGAATTCGTGATAATGAAACGTATTAATACGCCATTCTTAGGACGGAATCTTTCATTTTCTTATTCCGCGATTCACGCGCTCTTATACATCAGAGCGGGAGTTTGCGATGTACGTGCCTCGCGAAATTGGTTAAAGTCTGGTCGGGCGTCCTCGTCAGACCGATCGCGTTAAAGAGTTCGTCCTTTATTAGTGCTCTCTTTCGTTTCTCTGCGCCGTGCGTAGTTTTAAATAGTCTAGAAGGGTAAGGGTGGTGTTCGGAAGGTGGACTATGCCGGGCGAGGGTGAGCTGCGTCTGTGTGTAGCTACACAAGCGAGGCTATGTGTGTGTGTGTGCAAGCCAAGATGAAGGGGCAAAGTAAGGGCGAGAGAGACCGTCGGAGATAAGACGCAAACGAAGGTCCCTCCTTCCCCGCATCTCGATCGATAGCACCACGCGGAAAATTCGAAAGTAAGATGCAATTAAACAGCGAGCGAGGGTAAGCAACGAAAGGGGTGAGTTTTCCGCTTCCCGCCCGCGCTCATTCGCGTCTATTCACGTTCCTCCGCGCGTCTATTTACTTATCTCTTTTTCTTCTTCCTCCTCTTCTTCGCCAGGCGGATTCTTCTCGAGATTTTCTCCTCTCCTTTGCCAAGACGCGACCTCGCGTATCGCTCTCCTGCATCAGGACAGCGTTGTCAGCGCAAAAGGAAGCAACCCTTTTTCTTAACTTCCTTCATCGTCACTCGCCACCCACGCGCGCCACCCTTTAGTATTTATATTGAGCGCCTTAAAGCATCCCCCTTTCCACTTGGCTCGTTTGTCTTTCCTGCTCGCGTTCCCCTCCCGTTCCCCGAGATTCCCTCCGAGGATCTTAGGAGCTCTTTCTTTCCATATTTTCTCTTTGTTCCCGTATAGCCAGCGCAGTACCCCCGCGCACTCCTTGTGCTTTCTTTCTTTCTTTCCTTTTTTTTCGTCGTTTTAAATACCCGGTCTTTCCGCAAAGTCGGGGTGACACCGATGAGAATTGGTCGTCACGTGACATCCAAGAGAGAGAATTTTGTTCCTTGCAAAAGCCCCTCTAAGTGCGCCCCACGTCTCTGTTATTGTCATCCCTCGCGTCCTCTTCTTCCAACCACTCGTCCTTCTCATCTTATTCTCTTTTTTCTGATCATTGAGACGTTATCTTACGTCGCACGCAATGAGAATTAGTAAGCGTTCCTTAATTCGGACAGGATAGTCCGACATGGGGTACTCGGCCTCTGAAAGATACTTTTCTGTCGAAATTGAGACTTTGGGTTTAACGTCGTCTTATTAGCAAAGATTTCAGCGGCCGAGTTATCGAGAACTGGTGATCGATTTCATTTAGTTCACTCTAACGAACTTTTTTTTCAGACAATTACGTTTTCACAGTAGAGAGATCCACAAACTGTTTTCTCAATTTCATTTTTAAATTAAATGGTTTATTTTTGTTTATAATTTATTTTCTTGGAAATTTGTTGTTAAATTTTTTCTGAAACTGACATTTCTTCTTCGGAGATTTCAGATCTCGCTAATTGTAAGGGTATAAATTTGAATTGTCACAGTTATGAGAAACAAATTTTTCGTTTTCTTGTTTCAACGTTTGGTTTGTGAGATTCACATCAAAATGTGTTTTTTTCTTCTCGGCTGTTTTTTCTTTTGTCTTCAAGCTCTCTATTCTTGTTACAAATTATATATACTTTTACGTAGCGCAGATGCTGCGTTACCTGGTACTTGTGATTTATTCATTCTACATGGCCGTTCATCCATAAACCAACGCCAGGTATTCTACACCGAAGACCGCGTACGCATAAACGCTCGTATAATCCGCGTCAAATCGGCATCCTCCACGCCTCTCGACAGCTCCTCCACTCTGTTACATATACTCGCATAAACACTTGAGAAAAAGTCAAGGCGAGGAGATTTCGTAGAAGACGTCGAACCTGCCTCGTAAATAAGCATGACTATCCGCCCGGTCTTGAGGATTCGTTCCCTTAGAGCAAGTGGCGATACTCGTGAAATTGTGCGAATATTTCGATTTTCCCATGTTATTTCAACATTTTTTTCCTCCACAAATCTACCACGTCGTACAACATTTAATACTGAATTGAAATTCAAAACAAAAAATCCAAACTAAACTAAGATTTGTGAGGAAAATTTGTCAGTTCATCTTTGATGTTGACACGGATGTCCAAAAATTTATTTTATAATATTAAGTTGTATCTTGAATGAATAAATAAGAAAATCGGATTCAAGAAATGTGAACCTCATGAACCACAAACGTAGTCCTATTTTATTGGCGTAGTTACATCACGAGAAATTATAACGTCATTTCTTGTAGCTTGTTTCAAAACATGATTCTGCAGCATCAATCACACCATGTATGTCCCATTCAGAGAATAAGAAGAATCAGATAAACTTTGCTGATAAAACCACTGGAATAATATAGTTGGCTAAAAAAAAAACACGTTGGTAAAGGTCAGAGCTGAAAGAACACAGTGCTCGTGTCTGGCAAACTCGAGGTGTACGTGAAAATTAATACACCCATCTCGTTATAAGTCGCAATCGTGAATATCGTAACATTGTTTTCAAAGATTTTTCAAGGGTCTCGTGTTGGGTTACGTTCATGAGGTGTGTTACACGAGTTAATTACACAGTTTTCTGACTGAACCTGCAGCATTGTATCAACAACCGGCTCTGAAAATTAATCAGATATTTGAATTCATGAATAAGTGATTGCAATTTCGGAACGATCTCTCTCGGGTTTGCAACTGGCCGAGTTTCAAAACAGTATCGGAAAAAAGAATTCGTGACATTTCGACAGATCACAAATTTGAGCTCGAAAAATCATGCAAAACTTTTGGTATGACGTAACGCGAATGCACGCTCGCTATAAAAGATTCCCACAAAAGTTTGCCTCTCGATAATTGTTTCGTTCGCTGATCCCCTAAATGCACCAACGCAGACATGACAATCTTGGCATTAGGCAGTATATTGCCAACGAGTGATTTGCATCAAATTGATCGGTTCGTCTTCTGTTCGTCGTTGGCTGCACCATCCCTCTCTTTCGCGTGCACCTCGGTTCTCTCCCTCTCTGACACACTGGTATATAGTTGCCGCGTTGTGCAACCTCCGCTACTGACCCCCCGTTGCAACCATTTGCTCTGAACTTTTCTACCGCGAAACTGCGAAAGATGATGATTGATGTGGGAGCGGTCTTGCGAGATCCCCAGATTGTTCTGACTTATATATCGCGACACGATTCATTCAGTATCTTTTATCGAGATTTATCCATCAATATATGAACTCATTCATTATATTTATATACTTAAAAAATTATTCATTAATAAAAATTGATTAATAAATTAAATTGAAAAGTAAATTAAAAATGATTCATGAAAGTTCAATCAAATCAAACAGCAGATGAGTATATGTTAATCAATGAAATTATCGTTCGAAGTAAAAATATAAAATTTCCATTTATTTATTTGAGTATACCTTACATGATTATTGTTTTTTTTATGACATCCTGGTGAAATTGTCAACGTCCTCTGCGGCACCGAGAAAACGAATGAACTTGGACACGCATAGATGACTACCAAAACGAATCGTGGTGGATATGAGACGAAGACAGTGGCGATGGATTGCACACGCATAGGCCGAAACGGAGTTGCAAATTGTATGAACTGATCTTCGGGACCTGTGGCGCGGAACAGCGCTCAATGGAGCGGATCTACCAGTCACCTGTTCACTTCCGGCAGCCTGCGTTTACCATGTTTTCAGCGTGTCAACCGCGTCTTTCCACTCTGTAAGAAACTCATACTCTTTTACAACAGATACACCTTCATCGTTTTCTCTAAAACTATTTTAACTTGCGAACTTACTAACATTTTTATATCCATATGAAAAACAAATTTATAACGATCAACTCTATTTCACTTTTGAACCTACTTTTTCATTTGACCAAACAAAATCATTATGTGAAAACCTATGAAATAACGGCAGGTAAATAAGTGAAATAAATTAATGAAACATTTTTTTAACAATGTACCACAATTGCTTCATTTAAATATAAATAAATCAAAAAACCAAAATATTGCGTAGTTGTACAGTCATTTATCTCAGTATTAAGTATAACAAATTTTTCATCAGTTTATAGTCTTTATTATCATTACGTCTTGAAGGAAATGAACAGCTTGTAGCAGAACGATTGCCATTTCTTATACCGCGAGGAGGTAACATCTGCGATTGTCTCCGAGAGATTTCTATAGTTCCAAGAAATTAAAAGACACATAGCAAAGTGCAATTGCTGTTGGGCGCCTATTCTTAATTTTTGACATCTCGCAATTTAACGTTGGGTTCAAAATTGGCGTGTCTGATGATGAATTAATTCCACTTGGAGTTCAAAATGTTTTTGTATTAAAATGCAGATAACCGTACCGCAAATATGTTAAAGATATAAATGCGCCGTTGTCTCATCAAGTAACCACACTATCAGGTTACATTCTTTGAAATATTATGGCCAAATTCTTAGTTGCTATTGCTATCTTGAGAAAGGGATAAGTACGTAACATCATTACTGCAACTATTCAACTATACACTACGAGAGACATTTATCTCCTTACGGCAACAAAGTTATGCGCAAGTTATACACAAATCTAGTGGTAGCAACTATGTTTTAATTTGTATATGATATGATTAAAGGCAAGATTAAAGGAGATTAAACTATATAACACAACCGATTTATATATATTATCATTTTGTTTCCACTCATTATATTGACCTCAATTTAACTTATACATTCGGTGGATACAATTTTTTATGACTTTTGATTCCTATTTATTAACTACTGTTTGTTTTTCGTTTACTATCCTTTGTTCAATTTATAAAGTTTGCATCAAGCATCATAGTTACAGCTTATAAAAATAAATATTAGATTTGAATTTTTTCCTCGTGACAAAGTTTTCGTCGGACTGATATTATTTCTTGTCGTTCACACACACCTGCGCGAAATTGAATTATTATATGTCGTCGAATGGTTTGATGCTGCAACGCCGACAATTCCTTCGACATTAAATTGGAAACCGCAAAATAAATTAAGCATGGTGTGATTAGTAATGATTCCATTTCCTGCCTTAAGACGCGGAAGGCCAATTTTCTTTCACGCGCTCATAATTACCGTCTTAGAAGACAATCTCCTCTTTCTTCTGCGATTCGGCAATAAAATGCTTGCCCCGATGTTCCGTTAGCATCTTTCGGAATGCGTACGGTGGACCGGAACCGTTTATTAAGATCGAGAGAAACGATGGTTTCAGCTCAACAGAATCGATTGTTTGTTACGAAAAAAAAAGAAACACTAAAAATCAGACGGAAATGACCGTTTGGATATTAGAAAATACGAGGCAGACGGAAATGTGACTTTCATCGATTATATAAATCTGTGGTACTTCACGCTCTTTGACGCGACATGTCGTCGAGAACATTTTTTTTTTTCATCGAACAAGAAATTCAGCTATCTAACTCCTCTTACAAAGTCCGCGGCATGACAATTTTTTTAACTTTCAATTTTTTTAATACACCGTAAACAGGGACAACTTTGGATCAAATTTTTATGCGGACCCTTGCAAAATCAAAAACAGGTCACTGTAGTCAAAATGAGTTGGCTGAATTTTTTCCTTTTTTTTCTTCCTCTGTTCTGACTCGCCTTCAATTTGCTTCAACTCTTTTAACCGTTTTTTCGCCACAAGGCCCGGCGGCGTTTTACGCGCTTATTACCTGTAATTGCAACCACGCCGAGTATGTATTACACGTGTACATGTAAGGGTGACGTGCTGCTCTACAATACCAGGAAATTCAGAAAGTAAATCTCAGAGTGCATCTGGCAATACCGAAAAAGCAAACCGAAAAGATTTTTTTTTGCAAATACGGTTCTCTGAATCTTGTGCCAAGGCGACACTGAGTGAATATGATTTAAAGATTTTTGAAAATCCTTGAAATATTTCTATTGAACAAAAAAATTGATTTAGAAGAATTATCTCTCAAACCGCTGATATTGTTCGATCGAATATATTTCTTTAGAAGAAGTTTCTGAAAAGTATGAAAACAGAGTATCGGATTTTGCGGTCCGTCCGCGTGGATGTTAAGGGGCCCATTACACGGCAATAAAACTGGGCCTCACTCTTTGGCCTCGAGCAAAGAATAAGGTTATTAAAAAAAGGGACATAAAGGGCCGACTTTTATTTCATTTCTAATCCAAGACTTTTTCGCATACCACGAAATTAAACTTACTCGCCACCAGGACCGGTCATCATGGGCGCGTATCATCTAACGTAATACACTAACATAAGTATTTTCATCCGGCGCTATTATACCAACAGAGCCTTACCGCGACTTTTATGTCCCTTCACGGCGAATCGTAAAAACTTTTTACAATTATTACGAAAAGTCAGAATGTCGTTTGAACCAATTTCAAAACTTGTTGAACAATTTTCTTTTTGTTTTCACAAAAACGAAATTTGAAAAATTCCATTCCAGTCGATATAGTTTTAGAAGTTTTAATCCGATCGATTACATTCTTACACAATTATTATCGATCGCTTTGTAGGTCGTGCGAATGAAAAATATAAATTTTTAATAGGTCGACAAAAGTTGTCGTTCAGTTTCATCGGTTCTCTGAATGATTGAGCACGACAATAAGTTTAAATGTTAAAAATACTGCAGTTCTTCCAAGCTCTGTGCCAGAAGAGGGATCGTGTTAATAATCGAGCGCGACCATCAGAAATAAATCCATTCACATTTCGCGTGCATTGAACAAAAGATCATAGACCCCTGTCTGGTTTATCCCGAAATCGCGGGGATGAAATTTACGAGATAAGATGAGACGTTTTAACAATGAACGCGAGACGGATTCACCCGCGGATACGGAGTCGATATGTGAGAATGGAATTGCATTTTTTTTTGTTCAAGTTCATTTTAATCAAACAAAATTATAAGTTACTTTTTTTAAAAAATCTTCAAAATCTTGCTCTTATCGATCTTTAAAAAATAATTAGGGTCGGTCGGATGAAAATAAATGAAAATCCAAAACACAAGTTTTACACGTTAAAGTTGAAGAACAATGTAACAATGCAACCATATTCAATGCCCGACGGAATATTTTTAATTAATAATTCCGAACTATATTTATGTGTTGATTATTCGTCTGTGGTTGTAAATAGAAGTCGGCTACAAAAACTCGTTACTTGACTGTCGGCTCTTATTTTTATTATTAATTTACGATGATTGGAACAAAGTAGTTACGCGATTCGTTCATGCGTGCTGGTAGAGGCCGAAGGGAAAGCTCTGAAGTTAATAAAAAAATGAAGGAAAAAAAAATCATAAAATAAAAAAAAAAAGTTCCCAAACCGCAGAACTCGTCGAAATTTTTCCTTTTCCTTCACTCCGGCTTGCCTCTTTTTCTTCCAGTTTTTACGCGCTCTTCGTCTCGTACCCACGAAGGAGTTTCATAAGCAGAAAAATTTAACTCGCATCTCTCTCTGTGGGCGATAATTAGCCCGGCATTGGTTTCTCATGATAATTAGCCACTCCGCGGAAGTTCTTAAACCAGGATCTCTTCTCATTTCGTCTGCTTACTTTTTGCGAAGAACGACGCATTCAGACGCTGACCACCGACTCGTTCCGACTCCGAGGGCGGTTTATCGAGTACGCGCTCGCGTTCTCATTCGAACCCTAAGGTCGGCCGAGCTTTCTGCTAAGTGCTCGCTCAAGATCAAAGGGTTAGCAAACCAAGAGACTGTGCGCGCTCTTCTTTCTGCGTCTCAATCCTATCTTTTACATTAAGTATCCCCAAAAATAGAAAAATTCATATTCGTCGGGCTGAGAGTTTTTGCATTTTCTTAGAAATCAAGTATACACACCACTTGGCTGCGAAATTGCAAACTGACGCAATTTCGAGACATTCCAATTAAAGAAATATGAAAAGAATAATTTAAAGCGAAAATTACCGACCAATTTGAAGGAACCTCGTTGACAAAAATTATCATTCTTACGGACTTTTTCTTTCCTTTTCCATTTTTATAACATCTGACAAATAATGATAAATGAATTTTTTTTTCGTTTTTTGATGTAATTATGACGGGGGATGTGGCATTACGTAACAAAATACAGCCTAACATCTTTGAGTGTAAGTATACACAAAGTGCATACAATAGATAAGTCAGTCAATGTAATCTTATAATCTGCATACAGTTATGACAGAAAGTTCTGTGTGCAAATATTTATCGAGACGAAGTAAACAGTTCTTTTACAGTTAGTTACGTCCCTATGTTATACTGGTTACAATATTTGCGAGACCAAACTTTGATCCACCGTAATTATCGTAATTCATTTATGTATACTTTAAAAACCATTGTAATCCGTTTGATATACAGACCGAAACGAAATCAGGTACATCCGTCTCTCATTCACGAATTAATTGCGTCCCGGTTCAGGAGGTTGTGATCGAGCAGTTTTTCTTGACCGATCCGGATTCCGGATCCCCATCGGGATTTCACACCTTGCGTGTGTGTTCTGCACGCCTGTGCGCAAAACGTGACGAATGACCTGTACTTTGACTTATACCACATTCCTTGCTGCCTGCCTGTTACTAACGCTGTGAGAACGCGCATGTTAAAAACGATCTAATCAGTGCACGTTTTTTATTCGATCATTTTTCTTTCTTTCTTTTAATAAAATAAAAGATTTTCAACGTTTTTTTAATTTTTCATCATCTCGAATTTGTGACTTCATGATTTTTGATAACTATTTTTCAGTTTGTTTCTTTTAATCATTGTTCAATACTTTTCTGATTTTTCAAATTTTTCTCTTCTGATTTATTATGATTGGTTGAAAATTCTTTTCTCAGTTTAAAAAGTTTTTTTGATATTTAATAATTTGCAATTTTTTTCAGGCTTTGTCAATGATACAGCACTTTTTCTGGGGATGCGTGTAAAACGCGACTTTTGGTGTCTTCTTTAGGTTGAACGAGGATTGTTTTCCAGTCTGTTTCGTGGAACAATAGAGAACGCTATTGACCGTGGTCTATGAAATGCGAGTGTAGCAACGAGGAGTGCTGGATGGAAGGATTCCCAGAGCTCGGACACACAATGATGATCGAGTCATGGTGCCTGCAGACGAGGCACGAGGTTGTTTGCGCTTTTCCATCTCTTACCTTAGTCTCATCATTTCCGCCGTTAATTTCATTCTAATCCGCCCTGAACATGAAAAACGCGTACAATCCCGTACAGAATCTGATCGCGAACGAAAAGAAAAAAGAAAGACAAAAAAACCCAATGCGAAAAAGCGCTCGTAAATCGTAATTAAAAATACATTTTTAGTAGCGGAACAACAAAAATAATAATTGTTCGAACTATTTCCCCTTGTTCTTCTTTATACGGACTGTTTTTTTTAAAAAAAAGTCCCTCCAATAAAGGGGTATCCTATAATTTGAACTTGTCTCAACTAAGTTGAAGTTATAAACTATCTCGGAGCGAATTTTTACGAGTGAGGGAAATCGCAGGATAAATGATTGGCCGACCTGATCACTCCTTTGTTTCATTCATAGGACTCTGGTGTTATTCGCAGAATTATTCAACGGGACATTCGCTTCTTTTTCTCCAGCGTGGATCTGCTCTTTGCGTTTCTTCGCCTCTTTTCCGTGAATTCGCTCGTCTTGCTTTCGCTTCCGCTGTTACGAATTTGTCGAGGTGACCATCATTGCCATCGAACGATCTACTTTTTTATCGAACTCTTTGTCGGACGACTCTTGAAGGTCACGAGTAGTTGACTGAACTTGCTCAACGAAAAAAAAAGAAGAAACGTTTCACTCGATTTTCGAACCGTTTGGCATTGAGTGCAACGGGGGGCTTGAAAACAAAATCATCGTCCGTTCAGGTTTCTCTCTCGCGAAAAATGTCGATTTCATTCACAAATATATCAGGTGTACCCTTATAATTTTCTGAATCTTCATCAATCTGGAAGTTTGATCAATTTAGTGATTTGTAATAATAAATCTGTGATTGACAAGAAAAACGAGGTAAGTATATACGTAATCCCTATACAGTTACATCGTTTTTCCTGTAACCCACACAAATATTTGTCCAAAAAATTAATGATAATTAAATTAAATAAAATGAATCGACATTCATCACCATAATAATCAGACGGATTAATTTTTAATTGTATTATATAATCCGATTAAAATCGTTATGATTCTAAATAAGCGCGCGTCTAATTGCAACACCTGCAAGCACCAGAAATTCAATAAGTTGGCCCCAATCAATATCACATACGTCTCAGAATAAAATCATTGTGGTGGGCGAGAGCTTATTTTCCCTAATACGCCTCAAATCGATACGCCGCTCTCCCTCGACTATTCTTTGATTTTAGCGCGTGTGTTCGTGTCGTGCGTTCATATATGCCTAATCACCAACATTACCCGACTAAAATTATAGCTTCAACTGCGGCCATGAATAATAATGTTTTTTTTTCTGCAATATTTTTTGAAAAAAAACTGATTTACGATGGTTTTTTTTTCTAATAAAAAAGAGTGATTTGTTTGTCACAAGACAATTAAAATCACAGCGACAGTTTTTGTAGTATCGATAACCACCAGGAAAGAAATTAACGAATGCAAACTTATCAATTTTTTAATACAATTTCATTAACTACTACATTGATTAATTTCAATGTCATCTGCTCAACTTTTAAACGAATTCATTTTAAATCCCTGGACACAATCAATTCACATACTAACTACATTTATAACTTTTCCAAAAACATTATTATTTTCATATTCACTTTCTTTTAAAAACTGACAAATTTTTTCCTTACAAAATAGAGTTCAATGTTTATATATAACAAACAATTTTAATTCAATTCGAATTGCCATCCTAGATTCAATCGGAGATTGGTTAGGATTGGCTTTTAAATTTTAGTTTTAATTGGCGCCGATAATTTCAAAGAGATACGGCGCGTAGGCACAAAGATTCGCTTCTGACTGTGTCATTATAATCTGTTTAGGGGCGTATTATTGGGTTTACATGTGTACACAGGTTGCCACGTCGTTGCTGCCTGCGACAAATACTGAGTCATGCTACGTAAGCGTATGTGTACACTTATCTCAAACTTCGGTATTACAGTACACAAACGAAAGCAATTGCAGGGCGTGTACAAAATATAACAACATTATTTTTTTTGTACAAAAAAAATATAAATTTGATACGAGTTCGATACGTGTTTAATTAATTGAATGTCGAACAAACTTCCATGTGACTTTTTAAGCAGACATCTTATAGAGCGGTGGTATTAAATAGCTATAACGAAGTTGCAATATATCATGCGCGCGACATATGCATAAGGGGTAATGAGCTTAAAACGGATCAAGCACTTCTTATGTCTCGCGGCATTCAACATTGCCCCGCACATGAGGAAACTCGGGATAATTAATGAAATCACTTCGTGGCAGGCAGATGTTTAACCTTTTAGCGGTTAAATCGACAGGTGCATATTGCGCCACGCACGCTCCAGCGTGGTAAGCGCGACTGACGATTGTCATGCTTATCGCTTTCGATGCTGCTACACGTTAGGGACAAACAGGACGGCAACAGTTTTAAAGAGACCGAATAACTTGTCATGCGTTAAATTGAACGTCGAGGCTGTAACCTGTAACGTGACTATTATTTCTTGCTTCACATCTGGATTCGTTTGTTTTTATTTCTTTGAGAGTCACAATTACTTTTCTATATCATCCAACCTTGGCAACATGCAAATGAAAAATCAAAAAAAATTAAAATAAAAAGCAAACAATATATGAACAAGTAAAACTAAAACAAATTAAAATATTGTTATTCAAAACAGTAAAACTGACTGAATTGCAACCGACTATTAGTCGTTGCAAACAACTTGAGTATGAAAAGTGGTTTGAGAGATATTGAAAAACTAAAAAGACAATAGAGGGAACTTATTGGCTCTATAGAAAGATCAGTCTGATTACGAAGTGTTTTTTTTATAATGTTCAAGTTCAGCTCTTGGTTTTAGTGTGTCAATTTTGCAGAGCTTGCAGGTGAGAGAGCTCGAGTGGCGCTTTTGAAAACGCACCCCCCGTTGGAACAATTGCAACCCCTCTTGAATTTGCAGCATCAACCCTTTGCGTAAAATATAAGCCAAGGTTAAGGGTGTTGAACCCACGAGGGTGCTTCAAAGTCATGAGCACAGTCACGAGTGATCATTAAATGACTGTGAATAAAGCCCCATGATGATGAATTTTATATCAAAGTTGGTCGCGCGAAAATGAATTGAAAAGGCTTGTAAAATGACGACACTAGTTGAGTGCTGAGAAAAAGGCGAGCGATAAGTTGTTGATGATTTGAGTTGATGATTTCGAGGTAACACCGAAACTATTTTAGTGGGGCGTTAAAATTACGATCTCTTGATCATTTTAATTAATTATGCCATGTTATTAAAAACTTATTTTAAACGTAATTTAATCTGAAGATAATCATGAAGGTTGCAGTTATGCGAACAACTGAATTCAATAAAAAGAGAGACAAAATATTGAATAAAAGACTGAAGATTAAATCTTTTACCAAAGTGAAAGGCAGGAAAAAAGTTGTATCGTTGAATTAATGACGACAATCATCGTCATTAGCGATTAATCAGCTTGCCTCATGTGAATAATTGTGCGGGCGATCCCGCTTGGGTGAAACCCTTTTCTTAACTCGACGCCGAGGTTCAGATTGCTGAGTGTATAGTTTGCGCGCTCGCGCACTCAAACAGGCAAGCAACGAAGCAAGCAAGCAGCTTTTGAGGCGACAACCTTACGATGCCAACCCCCGGATCGGAACCCGAGTTCTTCTCTCATTTCTTAGCGTTTGTTTCTCTCCTGTTGGATCTCCATCTCGTTTGCTCGCAGTCGCGGCGCTTCGCCCTCCTGCCACTTTGTATTTCCTTTCTCCTTTCTTGCTCTTTCTTCGTGCAACCCCGCACGCGCCCGCTTCTTGAATCTCCCGGGGATTTCTCGCTCTTTCTGTAAGCGTACATAGGTATACGCCGCAGCGTATATGTCGCTCCTCGTCGCACCGCTCTTGCTATCGCCTTGTCTCGGTAACGAGAGGAGAAACACCCTCGCTACTTTTAATCGACCCGCGCTTTCTTGTGCTTATACATACCTAGCCAACCCTACCTCCGGCCACCCTCATCTCCATCCCCCCATGGACCACCTTCGCGACCAGACCCTCCTCGCGCGCGCACCTCTCATCTTCATCGCGGACCTATATAACTAAGGGCGTTGTCTTTATTCGCGACTCCTCATTTATTTTTTCTACACATTTTTTTTTAATACCAATTCGTCATTGCATGCCACTTTTTTTATCGCATTTTTTTCGATCTTTAACGGGGAGACATATCAACTCATAGTTTGCTCTCAACCGAAAACGTTTTACTTCAAAATCGAAACCTTGCGAGTATTCATTCGAGACAATTCTTTTATCCGAAACTTGAAACAGTATTACTACTAGGCATATAATAAGGTTTTAATCAAGATCAGCAGTCGATCGATTCCCTGGATGCGAATAAATTTGCGTGAGTTGTTAATCCATGATTTGGTTCTGATTAGAATGAGTATTCAATTTCAGTTTCCATTATCCAACAACTTATGATCGAATGTGCTGATTGCCAAAACATATTTGACAAATTTTGGATAATGAAATTATCTTACAGGATCTGTGTGATTTAAGAAAAAAAGAAAAAAAGAAACTTTTGGAGTTATAGAAAATTCGTTTCTTAACAGTTTTATATATTTTTCGTTTCTTCATATTTGACATAGTTGTAAATGTGAAAAAAAATTGTTAACAAATTTGTCGTATGATCTTTTGTAGATCCACGTGGCAGTCCGTATATACGCTGTCATTGTTATGCATATCGACCAGTTATGGTTAAAGTTTTCAAGTTTGTGTGCGTCACTTTACAACTGTCGGCGTGCCTGGTAACGTGCGCGAACTGATAAAGCAGAGACTACCTATCGTACGCGTGAATACGTAAATGAAGTTCAGGCGAAAAGGCTGATGCGAGCCTTTAGACGTTAATGACTCGCGAGAGAAAACATGTAAATATGCACACTGCAAGCGCCTCTTTCGCGAATCGCATATTCATAATGCGACTAACCTGATGAAAGACTTTGCAACAACGTTGATCGCATTTCTAAACAAATTGTGCAAATTTCTACGAAATTGCGTTCATCATCAATCGAAATTGAGTTTGTTCATGATGTGGTTCACCTGCTTTATGCCGCAAGATATATATAGGTATATCGATATATATCTTCCAAAAGAAAATTTTGGGTTAAAAACATTTTTTAACTACATTTTTTCAAATTAATTTTTTTTAGTTTTTTAAAATTCGCAACTGTTTTTGATATTTATTTTTTCTAATTTGTATCTAAGACTTTGCATAAAACAATCGGCATATCTGTTATTTTTATTAATTTTTTTCAATGGAATGAATTATTATTGTTATTTTTTTTTAATTCGCAAAAATTGTAAACAACTTTTTTTTATTTTTAAAATTTTTTTTAACTGTTTCACAATAACGTCATAACAAATTTATTTTGTTGTTAAAAGTTTTACCGATTTATCGAACAGATATCGACGTAACAAAACGGCGCATAATTTCCCACAGTCCGCGCACACACGCGTACAAAACACACAGATCATCTTTCAACTTTCCATACAATTCATGCCGAGCGTTGAATGAAAAGTGAGCACCTCTCTTATTTCCGTGTTGCAAGTGTTGACATTTTAGTCGACCCATGCAACGTAATGACGATCGCACTTTGCGCTTCCTTGCGTGTACAAAACACCGCGTTACACAACACGCACCGAATTTAAACTCCTTATTCTAAATGTGCATTAATAGTTGGATGCAATAGACCGCTCATTCTCTTTTTCAGGTATTTTTTTTTAAGATTCGTGAGTGTACAATTAACTGTTCCGATAGAAAAAGAAGATTGACTGCAGGCGCGGGATAGGTTCGTGAGCGATATGCCCGGATAGGTTTGCAGTTTATGGCCGATTATTGCAAAGTTCTGCTGAGCATTTCGCATACGCACATAATGCTTGTTATTTACGATCGGTCGAAATTTGCACATGAGATTTTAGGAAGCAGAAGATTATTCGCGATTTCCGTTACATAAATCTTGATTGTTAATCTTTGTGTTGCATAATTCAAGTTATGCCGGCTGAATGTTAATTTTCATTTGTTTCACCGACATCGGCATAAGAATTTCGGTTTGCAAATACCTGAAAATCCGTTCGGTATCAATTTTTATACTTGTCAGTTAAAAAGTTGTAAGGACGAGAGTAATGAATGAGATTTATTCCCAATCGTCGACTTTCAAACGCATCTTGTGTGTAAATAATGAATAATTTGCACATAATTACATTGGTTACCTTAAAGCATAGTTCAAATCCGACACACTCGGAAAGGCAGTCAGTTAAATTGAGGCGAACCTTTCACTTCGTGGTCCAGAGAGCACGGCGTGTCGTAGTGTACACGATGGGTTCCCACAAGTAGAAGAGACCCCATCGGATGTGTATGCTACAGTTCGTACGCCTTAGTTATTTCCCTCTATTTTTTACCCTTCCATTAGTTTACTCGTAGATCCTAAGGTGCATCAGCTAAAGAAGTCCGATTTACATCGGATACATGCAATTTATTTCGATTTGGGTATGGCTATAATTGCACCGATGAAATTTTGAACTCAAAAATTATAATGTAATAAAAAAAAAAAAACAAAATCGTTTCAACTGTGCTATTTTTTGTTGGTTTTTCATTTTACAATTTTGTTCATGTAAATGTAAGATATAACGATTGTTCGTTAAGAAGAATTCGTTACAGATTGATGATCGAAAGGTCAATACGCGATGATCATTTTTCATTCGATTGCAACACTCGTAACAGAGAAGTTATGAACAAATAATTCATTTAGAATGAAGAATTTAAGTTGGTACAAACGCTTGGGATTTGATTAAATTTGCGCGATACCGCGCGGCCGCAATTCGTTGGTCACTCTCGGACAAATTGTACTCCGTTGTCAGCGACTATCAGGCTCTATCGAGCGTTGCACTCGATCTAGGACGCGAATCATGATTTATCGCGATCCTGGCCGTGGTAATCGATCGGCCTGAATTTATTGGATTTTCATGGCGGAGATGCGATCTACGCCCACGATCGGTTAATGCCCTGTGTCGAGCAATAGCACGACATCTGTATAAATCGAATCGCACTTGCACTATCTCTGTTTCTCAAAATCTCGTTCCCACTGCCCCACGCCGAATAGTAACGTCCAATAATAAATTGTATACCCTTTTCTGTCCTCGTCTTTCGATGGCCTATCGAACCGTTTCACGTTGACGCGAATTTTTGCACAAAACTTGTCGCTATCTCGATGCTTTTTGCACGCTTATCATTTGTTACGATTTCGTGAAAAATTGATGTAGATCTTCGTGTTTTGTCTACCATAACTGGAAAAAGACACAAAAAATTGGTTGCAAAAGAACGAGGAACATGAAATGACAGCCCGATACGACCGAGAAGGTAAAAATATAAGTTGTTAACAATTTTCACGGTTAACGATGTAGAGCGACGGCGAATGTTAATAACGGCGGTGTGAATTTTTTTTTCTGCCCATCGATTGCAATCGTCGTAACATTCGTAATAAGTCGTATTGTTCGAGCATTCGCGGTAACGCAGCCGATTCTCGAGGTGTACGGTGCATTGTTACTTTCCTCGAAACGAGAAGCGCGTCCGCATGACAGCGCCCTCGCGGCCAGCAGAAGAAGAAAAACATAATGGGCAGGCACCGAAGCTGTGATTATTCGAGTAGAATTTCATGGAATGGAACTAAATGGGTTTGAGGAACAAACAATTTGCAGGGAAACAGCGCGGCTGATTGCTCATAAAGTTCCGCACAAGTACGATCTCCTCGACGGATGTTTGTTCTTCGACGGTACCGATCCTGTAGGCCAACAGATAAAATCTTGTTACATTTTCTGCCGATGTCACCATTTAATATCATCTTCTAAGAAAATGATCAATTTTATCTGTAAATTTTAAAATAAAACAAACAACTTATAAATTTCCTCACTCAGTATACGATAACGTTGAATTGAACGTCAAAATTTATAAAAATCAGAAAGACAACAATGCATGTCACTGTAAAAGACACTTTGTCTTAAATTAAAATGTATGTCTTAAATTCAGACACTTTAGAGCAATCTTAAAACATTTGTAAATTTAAGACACCTTGGTGTGTCTTAATGGACATCTTTTATAGTAGTTCCCCTGAAAAAGTGTGATTTCAGAGATTGACTTTCTTTGTCAATCTTTATACACAAACTGTTTTCTTAGAAAAAAAGTAATATCACGTTTAAAACTTATTGAAAGTCATTCTCTAGACTTTTGTTATTCAGCTTGATCTTAATTTGCCTCTAATTGAAACCCATTTTCTAATTATAAGAAGAAAAAGAGAAAATGCTGTAAAACAGCGTGAAATCTGGACACATTCAGTCACTTGGTTATTCTGTACAGTTACAATGAAACTCGTGAAAAAAACCTGATGTGTCGAGAAAAACAAACCTCGTCGAGACGTGACACGTGCTGGACACCTGCTCGAGGCTATTGTATTTCTATTAACTGCTCTTTATATTTTGCGTTTGATGCTCAGGAGAAATCAAATTTCAGAAACAATTCGTCATCTTGTAGCTGAACCATGTAACCATATAACTAAAACCAAAAAGAAAACGAAAGAAAAATTATAGACTGTAAAATCATTATATTTTGAATTCATATATATATTAGTTTAATTAAAAAAACTGATACAAATAATACAAAAATAATACTAAAATTTGATTAACTAATCTAAAAAATATTTTAAAAATATTCAAAATATTGACCACAAATTGTAATACCAGACAAATATATATTAAAAAATGAACATTTGCTGCAGTACCAAATGAGAATTTTTTATAGTTCCAAATATCTTAGAACTTTTAGAAAGAGAAAATCACATGGAAAAATGTGATTTAAAAATCAACTTGTTTCACAGTTTGATTATGGATTTCATCGTGACCACGTTAGATTGCTAATCTTTCGAGAATAAGAATTACCATTAATAAAACTACAGCACGAGGGAATAATCAATTGCAGAACGAAAATAATTGACCCGATGGCGAAACTCTGCTTTGGCCTGCGACCAGATATTAATGGCGCATAATTTATTTGCATCGGTTACATTTGAATTGGTGATTAATTGATTAAATGTTAAATCATTTCGGGCGGTTGACAAAACATTTGAATTTACGAAATGATTCGTCTCGCGAAAAGGGGAAAAGGGGGCGGTAAACTCGCGGCAAAAGTGGTGGGGATGATTGGTAAGTGGGTGGAGAGGAAACGAGGAGGACAGAAAAACGAGAAAGAGCGAGGCTCAACGAGAGGGACACGGAGTACATTGTCGCGCGTTGAAGTCTCCGAACTTTCGGTTGCACAATAATTTTCAATTTTCATTCATCAAAAAACCTTAAGATAAACGTATCCTCGATTTTACAAAGCGTCCTCATGAGTATAAGCTGCACAGTCAACCACGTCCTACATCCCTGGTGTTATAAATCCAGATACACCAGTCGAAATGTAATCTATTAAAATGTCCAATGGGCAAAAAATCATCTTAACGACCAATTCGATTTCTCATTTTCCAAGTAAACTCATGATTCTATCTTCCACTTTGATAAAACTTTCAAACACTAAACAGTTGCAAAAAATAACCTTCTACTCTGTAACTATCATTTTCAGAATACTCTTCGCAAAACTATCTAAATGACAAAAAAATATCATTATCGTAGAGATACAAAACTTTTGTTACATCTCTCGGTGGTATAATTTGGTCTGTTACGCGAATTCGTTTGTCCGTGTGAACTGTTTTATTGCCCGAGCGTTTGGGAACGACGCATCCTCTTGGTTTTGCAACGATGCTTTTCGAGCGCGAGATACTAAAAGCCGTCAGTCTCGGACATCGGCTCTGGAAAATGATATTGTCCAACAAAAACAAACAGTGCCGATGGCTATACGCGTGTTATACCACTCGCACGCAACCCGGCAATTGTCTGGCCCTGGTTGCAGTAGTGTAATAAACGCGATATAACTGTCTATCACGTATTTTTCATTTGTTCACAATAAAGCAAGTACCATCGTGCCGTAAATTGCCTACCGCGAAGTCCGGAGCCGTTGACCCGTGGGGAACCACGGGGTTGGCCGTACGTTGCACATATACGTCAGATCGGGAACGGACAGATCGGGGGGGGGGGGGTGTGGGGGGGGGCGGCGAAGGGCGCCTCGGAGGGGACAGATGCTGTGTCACGTTCTTCTTTTTTTTTTTTTTTTTTTTTTGGTATTTCTTCTCTCTGCACCAGGAGACGTGTGTGAAATCATGCGTGCACGTCTGCAAACCATATATGCTATACAAATCAGCGGTCCACAACTTCGGTCGCTCTACGTCCTTCTTGCTGTTTTATACCAGCTCAGGGTCGTGCCATGCCCTCTCGCTGGCACAACAATCTTGAGTCCACATCGTCCTGCTATCTTTGTATCGTCCACTGACTTTTTACTTTTTATATTCCAACATCTACGCTCCGATCTTGACCCGAGTGCTATTATGTTGGCGACTCATCTTTCATGATCAGTGATGATTTTGGTATTCAAATTGTTAATTTTTTTGGTATTTATTTATTTATTTGAAATTAACAGGTGTACATCCTTAACAATTTTATATACAACATATTTGATATAATATTCTTCTCTGACGACTACTTTTTCATGAGTAACGATTATAAAGTTACTAAAATAAGGCTTTCCTCTCAAAGCTGTACAATGACGAATCCAACAGATCCAGTGTCTGAAAAAGTGGTACCTAAAAAAAGTTAAAATGAAAATAAAAACTATTGATTAATTTGTATTAGACATATAGTTTTTTCTGTTACCTTTTAACAGTATGTCTCAATCTTTTTTCTCAGTGTATACAGAAGTATATCTTAAACTTTGGATGAATTTTGATAATCATACGAATGCAGTTGTTTGAAGCCAACAAATCAACTTTACGATCGATTAACAACTGTACTAAATATACCAAGCTTTACCGTTTAGCCGAACATGAAATAAATAATGAATAATCGATGTGTTTTGTAACGAACTAGGTTTCATTACTTTTTAATTACTATCGTTTCGAGGTTCGTTAAGAGGATATATTTTTCATAGTTGTCAAAGTGATATATACGAATTATGGAGCAGTAAATTTTAATTTAATCTATACAGGGATTTGTTACGTTTAACTCTTGTTTTTTTAATTGAATTAAATTTTGTTCAAATTATAAAATTGTGACTTTAAGAGAACGTGGCAAACTATTGAAAGGTTCTAATTCATTGAAATTTTTGTCTTCCAATGTTTTGGAATTCATCTTCGAACAATTGACGTTGGTAAACAAGTGTTTCCTCGGATATTTAGAAAAGGACTTTTGCGGCTCTTGAGTCTGTTGTTCTTAATGACAGAACAGCTCTGTGTGATATGGCTCCAGCGAGGCCGGACCTGTCGGATGCACTTGGCGTGCACCTACACATTGTCATCACTCTCCCGAGGCGAATAAACAGCAAAACAAAAGCTCTCGCGGAGGCAAAAAGGAAATAAGAAAATTGGTGCTACCAAAGTTGGCCGTCTCGCGACGACGACGACGGCGGCAAGACGGACGCACCGACAGAACGACCGACGAGAATCGAGCTCAGTGATTACGAAGCTGATTGGCCGCGCGAGATGAGACGGCGGCGTCCTAACCGTCGACCGCAGCTCGTGACGAACGAGCGGATCGTCTTTTCTTATTTGTCGTGTTGTACGTCCGCGCGACTGCAACCGGAATAGTGCTGCGCCTGATGTAAAAAAAATGAAAAATGTCAGCACTTGCGACATGGATAATGTTATATCAAAATGCGCCTAAAAGAATCACGTTGATTGTTCCATTGATTACCGTTAAGGGGACATCCGCACTGTCATGATTAAATTTATACTTATCTGTTATTATGCACTCTATTATTTCAACTTTTTTTCTGAGATCTTTACATTTTTCAACATGATACGCATTATCTGTTATAAAGTTTTTGCAATATTTTAAACAAATTGTTAACCGAACTAACTATAGAAGTAACTACAAAAACTTTTTTTTTCTGAAACATAATTTTTTTGGTGTAGTACACGAGGAAAATGTTGATGTAAAAATGTGCAAATGACTCAATGAAATTTATTGACCTGTTCATTACATGATATAATCTTTTATTTAAAAATTCTTGAATTTTCATCGAAGTTTCACTACTTTTTTTGTTTAAATTTCATCAGAAATTGGCAGAGTCGATGTTTGTGGCTTCGGAACTTTTATGATAATTGAGCTTGTAAAGTTTTTTTTACATTTTAGTACTTTTGAATAAAAAAAAATTTGTCCACGCTCTATTATTATACAGTTAAGTAATTTTTTATGAAAAGATTTTATCGGTGTAAACATTTGGATTTAATATACCCTGAGTCTTATCTATATGATTATTATCTAATATACAACATTATAAGGTCAGTTATGCGTTTACAGATTCAAAATTGATATAATTATAAATTAAAATGAGACCTACAATTTTGTAATGCGGTCCTGAATTAAATAATATTTTAATTAATATTTCATTTCGCTATTCACAGGTCCAATGAAAAGAATGTGAATATTCTTACAAAATTGGAAATCTTGCAGATTTTATTAACTTGAATTTCTACAATTTTCTATCAAAAGTATTATTTCTTTAGAACTCTAAATGATAAAAAAATAGCATAGAATTTTTTTTAATTTCAATCAATATTTGTCCAATCCCCTGACAAAAGAGTTCATTGTGGTTATGGAGAGGTTTTGTATTAATATTTGTTTTTTATTTATGGATCTTTCTATGAAGGGACGGCAAGGACGAGTTATAGTATAGCATTCTTATAGTCTCATTGCCGAATGACAATTTCGCTTGTAATGAGTACGAAGCTTCATGGAGCCAGGTTGCATATAATTTGAGATATCAGTGGTGGCCGAATGAGGTATATGTCCTTGCGGAGAGAGCCCCTGTACTATGATGAGCGGTGAATCGCGGCGGCGGTACAGCGTGGCGCAGGACAGGCGCCACGCCCACCTGTGCCGCGCTGTCACGAACTCTGTGCGCGAGCTTCTCTCTTTCTTCACTTTTCACTGGCGCCCACGATTCCCGAGATTGCTACTCCTGCTTGACTACACACCGCGTATGCGTGCCTCACGTTTCGCCGAATAACGCGTTCGCCAACACTTGGGTCTTTCAGACTGCGCTAATGCAACGTGGTCATGGAGGTCAAGCAGCTCAACGGAAAGATCAACAGTAATGACCTGCAATATATGACTGGACTCTTCTGAAGAATGAATCTCTCTTTTTTCTCTCTTTCATTTTTTTTTCTTAATCAGCTTTTTTACAGTTTTTTTCAGGTTGAATGGAGTTTTACCGAGAAAAGTTTGATAATGGTTGGTGTGAGATTTTTTTTGCAGTACATTTGAGTGAACACAATTGTTGGAGACTTAACAGTTGCAGATTGAACAGCGAGATTTCTTTCATTAGATTCATAGGAAAACTGCTCGTCTGTAACAAACCGACACCGAGAAAGTAATAGACATTTTGCTGTTTTTATCGCCAAACAAATTTGTATCCATTCGCACCGACGCAACCGCAAACTAACGGTACCGTGTCCATTATCACCATGCCTCATTTTTGCCGTGAACATAAACAATGACTAAAGAAGTACTACTTACTTCCGATTGAATGTCTCGAAATTATATATACTTTACATAATTGATACTTGAAAAAAAAAGAAGCTTTTTCCATAATTTTTTTTTATTTCAGATTAGAGAGCTGGATTGATGGACTGAAACTTAGGAGTAGTGAGAGAACACCGAATTTGATAAATAATCGATCAATCTTGTGCGAGATGTGGAGATTCATTCATCTTTAAGAGAAGCGAGAGACGCTAAAGTCACTTTTTTATTTTGGTGAAATCACCAAAGGATTTTTTTAATTTTAAAAATAACCAAGCGCGACTTGCAAGTACTTTTTGATATTGTCTGGTTTGTGCGGTTACATCGCCCCACACTGTTTCATTCTTTCTCCCGGAATCTGCTCGCGAAATCGCATTCACTCCGCATCAATTTCCAGAACCGCGCCGCCAGACGCCGCGCAAAACCACAACACGTGACAACCTAACTGCTTTTCGTTTAAACTTTAAGCCTCACCCCCCCCCCCCTTCCCCCGATAAGATGTAATTGTTCATGTCACGACAGTTTTAGCTAAAAACAAAATTTGTTATTGACCATCAGGTGTGAGAGATAAGAAAGTTCGTCCAAATGAAAGTTCAGTTCAACATTGGTTTATGATTATGTATAGGGACAGTTCGGGTAATTGTGACAATATTGAAATTGCGTTCACAGATTCACTTTTCATGAATTTATATTAAATTTAATAACAATATAAACCTTAAGATTTAATTTGACTTAAACAAAAGAATTCTTTCTGAATATCAAACTCATCTGAGTAACACATTCACCCCAACCACCCCTACCTATGAGGAAAAAAAAATTAATTACTAGCAGCAAAAATTATTATTTTTACAGTATTTTAAATCCCACATTGTAATATAAATTACAGATATTTCGGGTGCAAAAATTGCACCATAAGTAACGTTCCTGATCAATTCAGACATGCAACATTCTGATCATTTGAAACAACTTAATCGTTAGTTGCAAATATAATTAATGATAACGATCTCAACATTATAATACCTTTTACGTTTTAAATTACGTTTTCCCCCCTATTACCTTTATCCGAAGTACCTAATGATGCTATTAGCGTCAAAAATCAATTACTTTTTTCAACCATTCAATTAAACATTTACAACAATTTTAATCTACCAACTTTTGCAACGGAAAAACCCGTTCGACTTCCGTTTGAACGAAAATTTAAACAAAACACAAGTGAGCCAAAATGTGAAAAGATTAGACTTGCTCGGCACGTAACGCAATTGTTGAGCTAAACAAAGATTTTTGTGAATCGTGCTCGCGTTCAATCGGCTACTCGATTTTCTCTTCTCTATGGGAAAAGGATGTGAGGCGCCTTCACGTGCTAACTCGAATAAGAAGAGTAGAAGGAAATGCGAGGTCGGTCGGAATCGGTTTGACCTTTTTGAAAGGTTCGCGCACGCGAGTAAACATCTCCGAGTGACGTAGTCTGCTGTTCGAATTAGCTCTGTGCAGTTTACTGACGTATAGCCGTATAACATTACATTTTACTGTGCTATGTATGCTACCTACGTTCAAGCCATTTTCTTCCTCATGCAGAACGCTCGTTTTCACATCGACTGTCTATTTGCATAACGAATCATCGGATCAAAACGTACACCACAAAATGCTATATACGTTACCTTACACCAAATTGATTTCCGTGATTTTTTTGCCTTTCGACAAATTCATGAATACTAAGTTGATTTTCGTACGGGATATCACGACAGAGTTTCAAATACCAGGATTCAAGTTTGCAGTCCTAGTCAATGTTTTTGAAATTCTCATTATACTTAACTCGTGGCTGTGTTAAAAGGATACCCAACGTGCAAATGGAAAAATTAAATCAATTACTATTAGAATCGATGAAAAAACAATGATTACGTTAATAATTTTTGTTTATTATTTTGTTTCATCAATTTATACAACAATTGCATTTGTTTTGTATTTTTAATATTCTGATATATCTGTATACAATTTAAAGCTTGTTGTTATACTTTACTTTAAATATTCTACTATAAAATATTGAAATATAAGCACTGCAAAAATAATACGAAAAATCTAGAATAAAATAAAATGGGCTCTGATCACTCTGATCAAAATGCTGAGATCACATTCGAACTGATGCCGAATACATTGTTGCACATAAAGTTTTAATGACCGGAGTGACTGGTTAAATCGTCAGCACGATCATGCAGTGATGCACGAAGCAGCGATAGAAGTCATTGTCGATGGAATAAACAAAAGTACATCCCACCGGTACAGCCGAACATTGTAGACAATAAATCATCGCCGAAAAATGATGGCCTTTCACGTTTGGCATATATGCAAACGGGTGGTAAATCTATCAAAAGTGCAGGCTTGCCAGGCTTGGCATTAAATTGACGAGCTAACTGTTTAGCATGTTGTTCTCGCTTCATAAACCAAGAAAGGGCGCTGGCCGCGTGCAGCCAACACTTTAGAAGTCGCCTTTCCTGTACGCACACGAATGCGAGGCTCACATTGACGTTCTACCTACACCACTGTACGAATTTCCATGCCACCTTCTTCCTCGCTCACGTTCCATATCGCACCCACGCGAGACAATGCTTGTCTCTTTCGGATGCAAAGTGGCATTAACCCGAGCCGCGTTCTTACGCTTACGAAATACTCACCTTTGCATATATACCGGCGCGGGCGGAGCCATCACCCAGTTGCACTAATTGTCGTCTTCCTCTTAAGAGGCGCACTGTATGAGCATCGCTTATCCCACGTCATGATCATTCAACTGTAAGAAATGCAATTAACCCTTGGCTCCCAGCAAAAATGTTGTATGCATCACGCCTTTTACGAATCGCCCAGCAACGAGGCACTTATGAATAATCATTAGATGCACACGTTGATCGGATCCGAACGAAAAAGTGTGTTCGTTCGATCAAATCGACACGATCGATCAGTCAAATCAATTAGTCGGGCAAATTGAATTACACGCGAGGTGAAAATTCATCAGCATGTCAAAATTAGAAAATTGTTGTCCATCTGGGAAGACAAATGAAAACCAACGGTTTTGCTTCGGGCTTCGTTTTACCCCTCCTGATTAATGAAGTTCGACGACAACCTCAATTTTCATCGCTGGTTTATCGTTAGCAAAGTATAGAGTAACGGCAAATTATTCTATCAAACTCCAAGTCGGACATTGTTACAAACCTCTCTATCAACTTCGTTGTCGCGATATTTTGACTGCGAGCACTAAACATATATGGCTGAACCATATATAATTTACGAGCACACCCAACGTCTTTAAGGAGATAGCAGACCAATTAATCAAATTGTCAAACCGAAAGTTCAAAGTTCAAATGTTGTTTAAAATTCAACATTTATGCTGATGAAAATGAACAACAATAGGATAAAAATATTTCTCGAGAAAAATTTTATTGATCTCTTGAAATTAAAACAGACCTCTGTCTTGCTTTTTGAGTGTATTATTTTGAAGGTTGATTATTTGAGAGCGTGGAGAACAATTCGAGAGCGATTTGGTTTCAAAGGTATCACCACACATCCTTCATCTGAGAAATCAAAATTACTCATCCATGTACGAGCCGTACCACAGTTCGATATTGGAATGAAATCGTTCGGCCGTTGTATTGGAATGCGCGTTTACGATCCCATACGTTCTACATCCCATCCAGCGTACAGTACGTGATATGCCCATGATCGTTATACACAAAGTGGTATTACCGAGCACTCTATAGTTGAATTGGCCGCATTTTTATTGAAATAATTATACCAATTTGATTCTGGAGCAAGCCTTCTATACAACATTGTATTAGACAAAATAAAAACATAAATATATTTTTTTTTAAATTTACCAAAATGTTATATGACAATTTTATAAAATAAACGAACTGAACAATGAATTTTTGATATTGAGTTAAAAAGCATGAGTTCGTTTAAAATAATTAGACAAAAGTGACAACTTTACATGGTAAACCAAACGAAAAATAAATCTAAGAAATTTGTTATTTTTTATTATTATTATATTGTAAAATAGTATGAAATTTATATACTCAATCAATTCTGAATTCTGAAGCAATTACGACAGAAAGCGATGATCCCTCGACGGGATCGCCTATTTGAAAACAGATGTAAGTTTCGTCCGCACGCAGTCGTCCGAAACAAATAAAATAACAGTGCACGATTTGCCCTTTGGATATATACCGCTTCATGTGGGGGAGCACGTGAAATTCTTCGCCTACGTTACGTGTCTGTCAGGCATACTGAGAACGCATTTACTTGCGGTAGCAAAATCATCAGTGGTCTTGCGGCGGATCTGCGTTCAATTTGTACTGTTACAGATGAACATTTTGCCTTTTATACAAATGCACCTTTGTATCCTGCCGATACGCTTTTGTAGTTCACCGATATATTGCGTGTTCGATTATTTATTACCGATCGTGAAAGGGTCTTGCAATATAACTGCAATGCACAAAAAAATCGAATTTCTCAAGTTTTTTGTTCTTTTTTTCGTCCACATTATGCTCTATTTGTAACAAAATTTAAACAAATTGTATACCTCAACAAATAGCAACACTGAAATTGATTTGTAATAACAACCAATTTTTCTTATTTATTTTATATCACCAATTTTGTTTATATTTTTTTATACATTAAATGAAAATTAAATGAGATAAACTATTTTTTTAATCGTGCAATATAAAAGCTTCTCTCGTAAGACACATCGCGATCTAATAAAATACTCGTTTCCCATGTGGGAATTCCCGCTCCTTGACCCTTATAGATGATCAAGTGGAGGGGGTCATCAGATCAACGATCATAGTTTGTGGCAATTACAAATCGCGTTTTAAGATTGTTGGACATGCGATAAAAGATAGCTGCTTTTTTTACCACAAACCACCCAAGGAAACAGGTGAGAATTAAGCAAAAAAAATATAATAAAAAAAAACAAACATTAAGTTGTATGTTCTTTTTATTTATCGTCATTCGTGATTTATCGCTACTTATTTTATCGCCAGTAAGAAATAAAAAAATTACCAGTAGAAAAAAATAGAATCCATTTTTCTTACCTACTTCATTTTAATAAAATGTGTTCTAAAATATCAAAAATTGATAAGTTAAATAATTTTATTATCGATTACGGAGATCCATTCATCGCAGCCAAACCAGGCGACCTCGATCAATTTTCTTGAATACACCTGTACCACGGCATTGTCCATTGTTCAAGGTCAAAGTCCAATCAGTAATTTTTCGCATAATTGCACCTACGCGTATTGTTTCCAAGACCCACTTCAGGGCGGGAATTGTGAGCGAGAAAGATATAGTCCCTGATCGCACATAATTGAATTGCAACAAAGCTACAGGTCAGCGCAGAGCGGGAAGAAAGAAAGGGACGGAAACAAGAGAGGTAAGAGCGAAACAGGCAAAATGAAGAATAAAAAAGAGACGCGTGTAACGAGGAAGGTGGAAATCGAGAGCCGGACTGCACGCCGAAGGAAATAGAGCGATATTGCAGATCCTTTGTTAAACCAGGCGTCTTTGTTATTGTCCAAGCTGAGTATCTGACGATTTTGTTTTCACTTGGAATATGTCAAGCACACGAATTTCCTTCTCGTGTCTTCTCTCGTTGCCATCAGTCGTGTTCCATTCCCACACGAATCGCGTCTGAACTGATTTCATGAGTTTTCATATTTGAATAGGCCTTAACTCGTATTACCTAAACATAATAACCCTTGACAGACACCTCACGTTCATACGTCAGAGGCGAAATTTCAATATAAGATTGAGATCGACGTATTTTTATTCGTGTCGAGTTTTTTTTCTATTCTTTAATTTTCTTTTTGTCATCGTTGCAGTGTGATATATCCGATTTAACAATCATTTTATCATTCACAAAAAGTACGTTCTGCCTGAGTCCTTAATTTCGCAGAGCCTTTCTCTGTGGAGAAAGTTTGTGCTCTCGGATGATTCTCGCAAGCCTTCTCTCTTCACGACGACAATAATTACCGTCACGACTGAACGTGCGAGAGACGGAGCCTCGCGTTTCGTATGTTTTCCCTCGATACACATTGGGTAACAAAAAGCACGCTGGTAATTCGATACCGATTGTTATTTCTTCCTCGTGATCATTTGGGTATCATAAACAAGACTTTTTTTTCGTCATTGTTTTTTCGACTCGTTATTTTACAGCTTTTGCAGTTAAACGACAACGAAGTTTGGCTATTAAGTTTGGCGAAGTGTGAAAAAGGTACTAACCAATCTAGACGTTTTACGTATACTGAAAATTCAGTTTGTAAAAGTAAAAAAAAAAGGACTTTCTCATTGGAATCTCTGTTCAGAGTAATGAAAAATGTAATAACAAAAGTGATATTTCCAGAGGTAAAAAATAATTTTCATGACTAAACATGTATGATTAGAAAAATCTTTACAAATTCAATTACCAAATTAGATTTAATATTATACACAATTTAAATATGAAAAAATTTGCTAATGATTTATTGAATCAATTTCAATTTTTACTTGACTATTCTAATTTAATTAATCAGAAAATTGTTATTTATATGATAATATTAAAGTAAAATTCTGTAAGAATTTTTGACATAAATATTAGCAATTTATAAATTTGTGTTCAATGTAATTATTATATATTAAAAATTTGGCAGCACAAAATATAAATTACGTTTCATTTTTAGATTTATTGAAAAATTGAAGATTTTTGCAAATATGACATCCAACGAAGTACATTGAGAAACATATTAGAGGTTTATAAAAAGCTTCATAAAAAAGCCAGGGGTTCAAATACACAGGCGGTGAGGAAACGCGCGGTAAGTGCCGCCGCGGTGGAGGCAAAACGTTGGGATGCTCGGCGCGAGGCGCTCACGTGTGTGCACGTACGAGTTCGTACAATGAAACTCCAATTTTACGATACCTCTCTGTAGATCGTTCGATTCAGAGGAACAAGACGAAGCAACAGGTGCGCGAACGCAACCACGACATAAAACTAACTTATGCAAATACTTGCACAAATCGCAAGATGAATATATAACCTTTTGGAATTCTCATGCAAGCGTATATAGATGGAAAATAATATGTTACTCGGCGTCGAACCCTCCGATATGGCAAGCGTAAGTCAATATAAAATTCTATGTAAACCGGAACGATCTACGGTCCGGGGGCTGAAATCACGTTATCTGATTCCATTCTTTGTTGACACCAACATTATATTTATCATTTTCACAAAATGACCACAAATTTTACCTCTCTTTATCTTTCCCTTTTTCTTTTTTTTAATAATTTTTTATTCGATTTAAAAAACAAATATGTTCATTTTGAAGGCAAAAATTTGTTGTTTGTTCTTCCTCAGTCATAAATATTTTGCAAATGGAAAAAATGAAACTTGGGTTCAGTTTGATCATCTATTACTGAAAAATTTTAGTTTCGTTGAGATTCATTCTCTCAGTCATTTCATTTAAACGAGTTCGTGAGGTACCGTATAGAACCACGGCCATCGAGCGTGTCTTCTTGAATGTTTTAAGCGGCAAGCAGACTACTCACGAGGTGCAGCGGACCGCGAAATCAACGCTCACATATGAACTAGGAACGAAGGCTGGCCTTTTTTTCATCCTGCTCCTCCTTTTCCACTGGCGTTATTTTTGTGGCTGCGTTTATCTTCGCATTGTGTTTCTCATCGCCATGTAAGTATCGGGACCTTTCAAGTCGGAGCAAAAATATTTGATACAAAACTTTTTTGTAGCAAAAGTAATAACACCAGATATATAAAGCGAATTCTTCGGGGCTGATATTTTTTATTTGTCTTAATTGCCGTATCCGCTAAACGTATTGACCTTTGACCGTATGTACTGATCAAAGTTGAATGATATACAGTGATGTCTTTAACATTTTCAAACAATAATAATTTTGGATCGCATGCTGTTACGTACTTCTATCATCAAACGTAACTTCAATTTTGTTACAAAAATTACCCTTGATGGCAGACAGGTCGAGACATGCAATAAAGATGATTATAGAAAAATTAATTCAGGAAAAAGAAATCGTACATAATTTTGCACATTACAAATTTTTGTTTATAAATGTACATTTTTCATTTTTATTCTATTCGCTGATTGCTAACGAAAACAATCAAGATAACCAAAAATAATTGACATTTTTGTTGCAGAGAAAATCTGGTATGAACGTCACAAGTGTGCAAAGTCGAAGCATGAGTAAACACTGGTTTATGAAACTGCACGGCCGGTCCCGCGCGCAACATCTCTCGTATAATATATATGAAAAGTTTCAAAAGTTGAGGTGCAATTGCAAAGAGCGCGAGAGTAAAATTTATCGTCGCTGTAGGTAGCTCGATGTGCGCCGATAAAAGAAGAGAAAGATGGGAGAGAACAGAGAAGAAATGATTTCACGAGTAAGTCACGACCCCGCGCTCTTCAACACGTGTGTTGTGCATGCATGCATGCCCGCTTGCCTGCCAGCCTGCACTCCTCGTGAAGTTACAACATTTAACGTGCAGTTACACGCATCGTCGCGCGTACGGCATGCTTCACGACTTAGTAATCTCTGAGATAACTATTTTGTTATGATTATTATGTTTCAGCCTTATCATGGAGGGAATTTAGAAACGAAATTTAAGCGCGACTTTGAAAACATCATTTGGTACGTACTTCCTGACGAAAAATGCGCGAGTTGTGAGAAGAAAAAAGAAATACAACGCCATGGCATTTGTTTTTAAGTGGCTACTGAATTAAACGAATGGAACGGCTATTAATGCATTTGTATACGCGAGCAGACTAGGATTGTAATTGGGCCGTTTAAATTGGATGATTCGTGACAATAGTTTGGATAAAAAAGTTGTTTAGGATAGCTGTTGGAAGTTTTGTTGATTGCATTTGATAATCGGTGAAATAGAAACGAGGAAAAAAGTGAATACTCTATTGCAAAGTGGTTTTTTAAGAAACGACGTGCGTGCCTAGCGATCCGATCGATGAGCCTTTTTATTTTTCTCAACCCCCGTCAGCGCGCCCCACGATATGTCGTGCCACCTGACAATTTGTACCAACTTTTCGTTGCTTTTTTTGAAAAAAAAAAAGAATCCTTTTTTTCGTGGGGGCAGGTCTCCATAGATTGCACCTCTAGCAATAGAGGAAATTAGTCTTTTTAAAGACCCGACTCTAATGATAAACAAAAAAAAACGCATTATTTGCATTTGATCATTAACGAATCGTTACTCACGGTTCTGCTTTAGTTTTAGTATATCTCAAGGGATCTGACGGGACTTCGTGCATAACGCGACAGAATTTTGTTCATCGTGTGTTAAAATAACAACAGCATTGATACAAGTTTAAATCATTAAAAATGTTTTGGATACCATTATTTAACCATCCAAATAAGAATCGTTTGAAATTTAATTATAAATAATTACCTGTTGTAATTCGAAATATGTATTTTGAAAATTAGAATCTTTATTAACAAATATGACGTTTAGAGCAATTTGATTGAAATAAAACCGATTTTGATTTAAAATTGTTCTAAAATGAATCGGAGATTAAATGAAAATAAAAATTTCAACAGACTCATAAAAGATTTGTAAACAAATGAATGTCGAACGTTTTTCTTTCCTACAAATCAATTAGTACAAAATTGCTTGCAAAATAAATTGCAGAAGACATTCAAAGGCAGCAACAAAAATGTACGTGCTATTAAGCCCGCCTCTTCTTACAAATCAATTTCCAGCCATTAACGAGGGACATTAAACCCCGTGAAGTCGTTGCATACATTGGAAACGAAACGACGTCGGTAAATATTAGAACGAGAATAAAAAAGAAGAGGAAAGGAGAGAAAAAAAGAAGAGGTAAACGACAAATTCTAATCTTAATGAGACATTGCTCATCGACGCGCGAACTTCGGGCAAGGATCATTCCCGGAGATACATTAAAAAAAGGTAAAGTGGGGGGAGGGGGTGAAAAAAGTTTTGGCGAAAAAGAAGTCGAAGAAAAAGGAAAGTCGCGAGGACGATGAAACGAGCGAAGGAAGAATGCAAGGGGTGGAGGGGACGAACGGGGTAAGAGGGTGCTCAATCGCCAGGCACTGCCGTTCGTGTCGCCCCTTCTGAGAAGGGCTGCTAAGACTGCGGAATAAGGGTGGATTCGACGTGCAGGTGGGACGCTAGCGGAGGCTTTTGAGGGGAACAAACGAAGGAGGATTGAGGGTGGTCCGAGAGACAAAGAAGGACTCTAATGTATGCCTGCCGAGAGAGACTATAAAAATCAATACCTCAAATTACCGGGCTCTGCTTAATTTTCTTCCAGCCAGCTACCCTTCTTCGAGAGTTCGCCCCCCTCCCCCCGCCCCTCGTTTACTTCACCAAGAATGCTTCTTCGTGGCAGGATTTTTCTTGCCACATGCGGGAAGATCGTGCACGCGAACTGGAACGAAATCTTGTAAAAGATTTTTCTTGCGACAGATCAGGATACATTTTCTCATTTGAAAATAATGTCAGTTTTTTTTTTTTTTTTTTTTTTTTGATGCATGAACTTGGTTGTCTAACAGTGCATCGTAGGCTAATCTACTTGCACATAATAATTATCAGCCCAAAATGCACGAGTGCGACACGAACGAGAACTTGAATTACCATCGCTACGTCCCATCTATGTATTAACCGAGATTACGACTCAAAAGGGTTGGAGTCGTAATGCTTGATTTTAGTGCCTCACTCGAACTCTCTTTCTCGCTACCATCGTTTTTACTTTTGCTTTGCGTCTGATAGCTTTACGTTTTCCCCTTTGCTTTGCTCGCTGGTGCTCCCTCTCGGCCCATTTCTTTCCCGCACCTCTGCCGCAACGCCCAACTCTGAGCTCTGTCCCTTCACACGATTCTCATTTCACCCGTCATTCTTTCCATTACTTTCACTTGTGTTTTTCTTTTTTGTTTTTATCTCTGACCAGCTGACCCGCACAAGAATCGTCCTTTCAAGTTTCACTGCCACGTGTTGTTCGCCCCAATTTTTCAAGTTTTTTTTGTTTTCTTTTTTACGTTTTAATTATTTCCACTTTTGCTGTAATTATTTTCACTTTTATTGTCTCTGTGATTATGTTTTTTTTTATTAATTTCACTTTGGAAAATAATATAATCCCAACGTTGTTTACACTGGTCTTAGATTCAACGAAGTCAAATAAATCTGCCTGCGACTCAAAGAATTTAATGTTCTTTCGCATGAAACATTGTTGTTTTAAGAAATATAATACGTGTTATTGTTCGCAAAATTATGCGAGCCACTTGAGCAGTACTGACGCATTCGTGTGCCCAAGACCCTCGCGTGTGCATTCAATCATCTCATTTTATTTCTCTTTGTTAGGCATCACCCTAATTTCGTCGTGAGTTTTACATACATGAAAGTGCACGGCGCACAATTGTTGCCGGGACACTACTGTAAATCACAATTTTCATACATCATTTTTTTAGATAACGAAATCTCAAAATGCATCTAACCAGAATGACAAGAAATTCAGAAATAAAGATAACCTAGGTTATAAATTGAATGAAATGAAATGAAAAATTTGATTATTAATACAATTGATAAAAATTGAAAAAAATTTAATTTGAATTTCGAATATGACATATCAGATTATCGATCCCCAAGAGTAACGTGTCACTTTCATCTGACATTTTTGTTTTGCAGTAATGAACACCTTGATACAAATGCAACAACTCGTTTGGTCGATGCAATTAACGGTATTGCAGAAAAAACGGGTATAAGCACAATAAAATTGTGTGAAACCGAGGGGTCAGACTACTTCCCCTGGCGTGCGAACGAACGCTAAAGTAGGTTGCCACAACCGGAACTGACCACCGTCAGATTGTGCTGGTCATGGTTAACGCTGGAACTTATTCTATCTTTGCTTTTCTTTTGCAGACTTTCATTCTCAGACCGTTTGTTCGTCGACAGACTTTTTCTCGATGTTTCCCGGAAAGTTTATCGTTCAAGTCACACAGAACTTGAGGTTCGTGGTTTTTATCCAACCATAGGATATAGAAAAAAAATTGCCTGTGATCTGTTAATTTTATTCTGTTATTATGAAATTTATTATCACATATTAATTTAAAATTGCTTTTTTTTCCACGAATATAGAGCAAATAAGAGATTTGATATTTCTTAAAGAATATCTTACATATTAGAAATCGTTTTGGCCTTTTTTATAATTTCAGATCAATTATTTACTTTTCAATTGTATGATGAAAAGTTATGAAGGCAATGAAAGAATAAAGTCGGATGCAATTCAGAATGAGTTAGTGCGAGCAAAAAGTGCCATGGAAAAAGCGCGGTAAGGAGAAGGTTAAAGTGAAAATAGCCGGAGAAGGAAAGTCCGGCCGAGGGTTGAGTGATAAATTGATAGTGGACGGTTGGCACGCGCACCACTGAAGCCGGCAGGCCGTTGGACGCTACGCGACACCCTCGTTGGATTCGGAGCAAAGTCACTGGTGTGAGTTATAAGCACGTGAGAAATGCGATTCTGCTTTTTTTGTGCCAAAACAAACGAATTCTTCCCTGCGGCAAATGTTAAGGTACATTATTATATCTCAGATTTCTGTCTGCAAGGTTGGAAACGCGCAATGTTCAAATTAGAGCTGAAATTAAATATTTCTACATTTTTTGATTTTGTAACAAGAAAAAAAGAGTGGGCGTATTATAATTAAGAGTATTTTAATTACAATAAAAAAATCACATTATGAAGAACAAAAAAAAATAAAAAGAAAAAAATAAAGATACAAAACAAAGGTGTGGTAAAATTTAGAAATGTTAAATGTTTAAGTTGAATACAATCGGGTTAATGATTTTTGTTGGTTTTATTTTTGTTCAACGGTATAGAAATTTGTAACAAAAATTTATGTTATAGCCGCAAATAAACGGTTGGTAAAAGTGCACGTAATATTTGCACTTTTAAGCATGTGTTTAGAATCGAATTCGACATGATTATTCTACA
The DNA here is from genome assembly GCA_030522925.1 of Trissolcus japonicus. Lineage (NCBI taxonomy): Eukaryota > Metazoa > Arthropoda > Insecta > Hymenoptera > Scelionidae > Trissolcus > Trissolcus japonicus. The sequence continues at coordinate 27,187 of JAPYZS010000131.1, read as the reverse complement.
TGCTGATCGCATATTTGAGGCACGTATATGATTATTACTTGCATGTACCATCGTGCCCAAGATAACTATCTCACGACTCCTGCAAGGCAGCAATCTAAGCAGTTTTGCTTACATGCAATTGTCTTTCAAACACATCTCGTCCCTTCATTTCATATTACATGAGAAATATAAGTTCTTTGTTCATGTAGACCCCATCTAGATTTAATATTTATATTAAAAATAAACATTTGTTTAACAAAATATTATTCAATAGAAAATAAACATCTACACTGAGAAAAACGGAGATTAAATTTTTCATCTGCAATTTTGTGATACATGCTTTGATAATTAACAATTTTCAACGTTTTTAATTTTTTGTTAATCAACCCGTTCATTCTTCAAAAATACAATTGTATCCACATTGAATACAAAAAGCTGTTTAGAGATAAAAAAACCGGATGAAGTTTGTTCATTCATGATTTCTTCGTGAAATAAAACCAGACGTCTGCGGTGCATTCACATTTCACGTAAATATTTGTCATTGAAAAAAAAAATAAAGTCGAGAGCGCCGTTGCTGTAAATAGAATTGTGTTTCGTGCACAGCGATTCTTCCTGTGGATGATTATTAAAGGAGAAAGGCGCATATGTGTGCAACTTATGCATGTATGAATGCCTCGTTCTTTCCCCACAAAGAAAAAGCTCAGTTACATATAAAAGCATTTCGATGTATGTTGTTTCGTGCTTTTTTACACTTTCATACTTTTTATTGTTCTCTCAGTGAAGTTAAAAATCCCAATTATGAATTTCGCGTTCACTTGAGTAGAAAATGCTGTATGTTAATTTTGTTTCCCTCCTACAAAATATAAAACCTCCGGTTTTTTATTTATGAACCATAACAATTAAATTTTTTTCAGCCACATTTTCCTCCCCGAAAAAAAAGCATTCTTGAAGTTTGTTTTTTGTCAACTTATTGAAATCGTACCCTTTTCATTTTGCTACAAAAATTTAAGCTCCATTCATCTCATGACTTCAATGACGAAATAAATTTTTTGGTTCATTCTAAATTTTTGATAATAGCATATTTTGCATCAAGGCACGAAAGTGCGAGTTTCCGTGCCGGGGTACAATATGACGGGTCGAGCGCAGCGAGGCTTGTCAGTACCCCGGAAACTGATCCCGCACCTTCGCGCCATGGTGCAAACTATACTTTTTACACCGACGAGCCCGAAAGTGCCGACATTCGGCTCCCAAAGTAGGACCGAAAGTCAGGTTTGCTGTTTGGCACGGAACCAGGTGCGGGTGTGCATTTTGCACACCCGGCCCCGAAACCCGCACTTTCGTCCCTTGGTGCAAAATATACTATTCCAAAAGACTTATTGAATAAAGTCTTTATTCAAGTTGTTAAAACGTCTTAGACATAGACACTCAAGATTCTTTTGAGTGTGTTTTGGTACATCATCATAGATAACTTGTATAAAAGTTGGTTTAATTTGAATCCGCTCATTCATTAGAATAAAATCAACATTGTTTTGTAGACAACACGAGTTTGAATCAGACAACAATCGATACAGCGTAAAATCAGCGTATCGTCCACATTTTGGCGTCTTCTTGTTCCATCAGTGAATTCCAAGGCCCGGGTACATCCCTCTCGTGGAGCTGGTCAGTAATGCAGTAAGACGAAGGGTTGATTGCCTGCGAGCATTCTAGTGAGAAATGTTGAGTGAGCGCAGAGAGTCCACAACTCGAAATCGTGGCTCAAGAACGCGACAAGTACTGGCGAGGTATGTATATAGCGGAGCTTGCAAGCTGCCACCGCGGGACGCCCGGGCAGCCGGGGGGTGACTTGTGGTTATGCGTCGCAAGATAGGGTTGTCGCTGCCCAGCATCCTTCGTCCTTTCACTCCCAACCACTCTTCCACTTGTGTCTTTTAAGGTCCAAGAGGAACTGAGACAAAGTACCAGAGAAGGAGATAGAAACAGACAGAGAGAGCAAGAGAAAGAGAGAGAGAGAGAGATAAGAAGCGACGAAAAACAGAGAAGCACCGAGTGGATGGGATGTTCTTGCACTTGGCGAAGACAAGTTTAGGGTACTGCATGCTGGCGTGTGTGCGTGAACGTGTACGTGTTTGTTCCCTCTCGAGGACTTGGTTTGTGTGCGCCTCTGCGATACCGACGTAAACTTGTGTGCTTCGCATGTAGGCTAAGCGAGACTAATGATGGTCAGAATTTGCGCACAGCAAGTGCTTCCCGGACCCCGCAGCTTCTTATCCTCGATATCCGAGCTTTTTCGTCTCTCACTTGGATGGATATATTTTTTCTGCTCATAGTTCCAGTGTTTCCTTTTCCTTTTTTTTTTTTTTGAATCAAAGGACTTTGTACCAGGACAAAGTACCTCGGCTCGTGCACCAAAAGCTTTCATTTAAAATGCATATTTATTTGCGTGCTTCCATTTATTCAATTAAACCCGGTGAGCAAATGCATCGTCCCTAACAAAGCAATTCCGCAACAGAGAGTCGAGTGTCTTGTTTCTTTTGATCACGACTCCTCTTGTCAGATGGAGTAATTCGTTATGACTAATGATTATTGAAACCCCCACGCCGTCGATCCACGGACTTTTTTTTTCAGGGGACTAAAAAGTATGCGATTAGCGCGGCATAGTTAATGTATCGTCGTCTAGACACCGTGGAGCGCCGGTTGCTTGTATTGATGAAACGCCGGTGCAAAGCGACCAACAAGGATTCGCCACCATCACGCACGGCTACCGATTTATTTCGGAACACACAAGCTCGCCGGATGTATGTATATGAGCCGGCTCGTGTGTATACGAGGGGACGTATTTATCTGGATTATACAAAGCAAGGGCTTGCCGAGGGATAACTCCCGGACTACCTTTTTGATCTCTTAAGGACTTTGAAAACTTCTCGATCGGATTTTTTATGCGTCGCTCCTAAGATCATTAAAGAATGTGCTCATCCTAACAAAAGCGGTGTCGCAGTTTTCAGATAAACCGCCCGCAAGATATTGGGATTAGATTCTTCGCCTCGAAATTTGCATTTTAAACAAACGGCTTTGGAAATCAGTTCAGGAGTATTTTCTTACCTTCACTCTCCAGATGTGTTAAGATTTTTCAGCCAAATCAAATATGATTTCATATCTATGCAGTTAGTTAAATAAAATATTTAAAAAAAAAATTTTATATTGACCAAAATGTCTTGATTTAATAAATTTTTTGAAAATGGTTCTACAAAACATCTGCAAAAATATCTCAATTTAAGAAACTTGCTTTTACAGTGAATATAGAAATCAATTAACCGTGATTGATAATTACTCGATTCAATTCCAATTATTCAAAAAGTATAATGAAAATCAATTTAATATTGTTCCGTGCAAAAATCACGATAAACAATTTGAAATACATTGAATTCGATGTTTTCAATTGAAATGTTACGGCAACTGGAACTGTCAAATTAATTTGTAATGAAACAAAAGATCATTACTCGGATAACCAAAAAAGTTTATCACAACTGTCAAACTGAAAATACTAAAAGTGAATTAATCTTAACAGTAAAGTTGGATTGGATGTTTGATAAATTGTTATGAAATAAAACGAATGCATATTGAAAGAATTGAAAATGTGAGTTATAACCTAACATTTCTTTACTAAATGATTTACTTATAAAAAGTTTATATTTGTACATTTTTCCATGGGATATTTCATATGAATTATAATACAAAACTTGAAATTTTATTACAAACTTAACGATCCGAAAACAGCCGTATTGTAAAAATTGTTGATTTAGTGAAGTGAATTAATGAAAAATTAAAGTCAATCATAATTTATTCACATCAAAGAACTGAAAATGTAAATTGGAATTTAAAAATAATAGAAAAATAATAATCGTGTTTAATTGTTTTCATTAATTGAAATAATTGTTATAATCACCAAAGCTGAAACTCTGTAGTTGCTACCGATACTCAAAATGAAAAATTAATTAATTTTTTTTCAAAATAAACTGAAAATTTTAAAAATAAATTGTATTTTTTTTTAAATTTCAGATTGAACCAAAAATAAAGCATCAGAGGTATAATTTCAAAACTCGAAAACAATATGACAGTATGATAAATTCGTATAACAGTTGATTATTTTATGAATTTATTATTATAAACATCAAGATTTAAGTAAGATTTATTATTTGTCGTTTAACGAATTCAGAGACCATTGTCTGCAGATACTTTTTTTGAAAGAGCTTTTTTTCGCCTTGTAACTCTTTGTCATCACCATTCAGATGCTCAGATTGAAAATAATAATATTAAGTTCGTGTGCTCGCAGTCCTTTTCATCAACCCCATAGTTTTCGCCACAGTGCAAAAAATCGAGATCAACTGTGTTGATGGCGAAGCAATACGTGACACCCGTTAAATTGAAGTTTCTGCTATCAGGACCATCGCGCAGAAACAAGCTCAGAAGCTGAACTTGCGTGTGCGTTGGCCGAAGTGTCTATGAGTTAATGTATATACACGTGCCCAGCATGTGAGCCCCGTTGGTGTCTGGAATTTGCATGTGTTTGCGTGTGCAAAAGCAGCCCCTCCGCACGACGAAGGCCAGAAGTTCCGTCTCGCTCGCACGAAGATCCAAGTTTATACGTGATCTCATGGAAATCCCACGACAAATACACTCATATGCGAGAAGCACAATAATTACTATGGGTAGAGCTTTCGGGGCATCTTAGCCAGCAATCGATACACACCCACACAGACAGACGCACGCGTCTCCCACACGCACGGCAAGGTCCGATGCATACACGCGCACACAAACTTGCGAGAGAGCGGAGAGAGGACGCGCGGGCGTTTACATAAGTGAAGCTCCTTGGCCACCCCCCAAGAAGAACCACCCCAACTTCTGTGTGTATACCCTCTTGTCCTCTCTCCGCATCTCTCGCTTTCTGCCCGAGCGTTTCTAATTTGCATTCCCCTCCGTCGGCACCAGAACTCACGGACCCCGCGCCCCCCCGCGAGCCCACCCACTTGGTCACCCGCTCGACTCCTTATGACCCTCAACTGCGCCCCGCTCGCGCCGTTGTCCGTCTCCTTACGGACTCGCACGTATATGCGCGCCCACAGCTACATGTAATGCTGCTCACCGACGTGCCACCGGTCACATACGCATCAGGGGCAAGACGTTGCCCGGATCTTAAGACGTCCTAGCAGCGCGCTAGCTTGCATTCACTCTCCATACATTCACTGAATTTCATTTGAGTGTTCATTAGTGAACCCTTTAGTTCATTCAAGTTGCGTATCATCCCTGATAATATATTTCAAAAATTCCTCCTTTCATCGCGCTACAACATTTCTTTCTTGCAAGATATTCTTCTTCCATTCTTCCACGTTTTTCTTTGTTAATTTATTTTTATCCGAACCAATTGGGGTTGACTGTGAGAATTAAAATTAGAGATTGTAATATGAAAGGTTGTCAAATTTTAGATTGTATTTTCAATAAAATGAACTATTCGCGAGAGCTGATTGAAAAAAATTATTTGAAATATTGAAATTGAGTAAAACTGAAAAGTATGACCAATTACAAAAATAAAGGTTTAATTCATGCAATATAAAATGTGATGTTTCAATTTGTAGTAGACAAGTACAATAAATTGTACTAATCTTGGTAGTTAAAGGTGGTGGTACAGAGTGTTTTTAGTTTACATATCAATAAATATTTGGTATTGCAAAAACATCTTTCTTCCTCATGACAGTTATCGTAGACAAAAAATTTTCACAATAATCACTCAAATTGTTAGTAAAAGAGCATTTCTGTCTCCTGCAGTTTGTCCCGTTGTCATTTTTCCTTTTCTTATTTTTCCCCCAGATTATATTTCAAAATTATAAATTTGTTTGTCAAATACTGTGAATTGTTTTTTTTTAAACTAAACTAACCAAATCAAGCAAAACAAATCATACTGTGTGTTTACAACAGAATTCACTATTATTTAAATTACAATTCAAATATCAAAACATCAAAAGCGTATCATCTAATCTGCATTAATTATTAAAAAATCTGCGCTTAATTTGGTAAGTCAAAAAACTTTGAATTTTACATGCACATGGATTCTACGAAATTAAAATAAAATTTAATTAACAATTTGTCAAAATAAATTTGGTAGAATATTAATTCGGACATTATCGTTAATACCATGGTACACTTGAATTAAATTTTATGAACAATTTAAAAAGTGATCTACTCGGTGAATCGGATCCATTTGAGTGATATAAGTTGAAGTAATGCACCGAGGTAGCTCGAAGCGCCGTCGTCAGCTTATTCTGTTATTCAAAGTGTACCCCAGTGTGCTCGTAGAAAGGATCAGCTTAAATCTATACGTGCATTATGTTTCTAGGTTACTCGGTGAAATGGCGCGAGGTATCGCAGCGGAAATCTCGAGCGGGACGATAAAAATTTCATGGACCCGCCGAATTTGACTTTGTGTGGGGAAACGAGAAAATATCTCCGCCCGAGATTGCAACACTTATTGCCGTCCCTTTAGATGTCCATCAGACCTATACGTGCTTCAAACCCCTTTCATCTCTGGCATAATCAAACCCAATTAACGCTACATTGATCTCGCATAAAAGATGGAAGCTCGCAGACTTAAGTTTCCACCAGCAGAGCGAGAGCAGTAAACATCTGAATGTTAAAAAACTTGGAGAAGCGACGAAAACGGCCGATTCAATATTTTATATGGTGAGGAAAATTGAATCAGTCTCGCCAAAGTGTCCCAGGGACTACACCGGCTCGCTGCTAATTAGGCAGTCGGCGTAATTATAGAGACATTGCGCGGGGTCGGAGGAAAAAAAATTTAAGTCGAAAATAAAAAAAAGGAGACATTGAGGCTTGTGTGTGGATTGCGCTAAGGGTTACGAGCATCGCTCATCAAGCGCGGCCATATTGCCCCCGCGGGTGGGGTGCGCGAGAGAACGCTCGCTGATAATTTTCCCAACCCCCGACTTTCCTTTTTTCGTCTTCTCTTTCCCTCTTCTTTCGTTTCTTCGCGCTCTTCTTATTTGAACCCCCAGCGCGGTGCCCGGGCTGCTTAATGAGAACCTCCACGTCTTCGCACGAAGCTCCCTCCCCGTTCTCGTCCTCAACCCTCGCTTTCTTCTTCTTTCACCCATGACATTCTTGTCTTTCTACTCGTCGCCAAGACACACTCGTTTTCCCGCTCTTGCTCGCTCTTTTCTTTTCAGACGCTCGGTTCTTTGCCAAAGAATCCCCCTACCTCGACTTCCTCCCTCAGTCACACGCGAGGCGTTTTAGACTTTTGGAGTATTGATTAGCGAAAAATTAACATCCAACGGACCGAAACTGCCGACGCTCATTTTTGCACGCATAAACTCCGCGTTCGCTAGAAACCCTCTTTCGCGTCACGTTGTGTTTCAGTGTGTTTTATAATATTGATATTGATATCATTAATAATTTCATTTTAGCATTATTAATTTTTTGATATTGATATTACCAATACTTTGATGTTGATGTTATTAAAATATTTTGATATTAAAATACATTGTTTTATTTTTGTACTTTTCTTTAACAATTTTTATTCGTGATAATTTTTGGAAAAAAAAAATCACTCAATCACAATTCTCTCAGCGATTCACAACAATAATTGAAAGTGCGTTTATATTGATTTAAAGTAACAGTACAACTTTCTTGAGTTCGATGTAATAAAGGTTCTATACGTATAGTGTTAAGTCGAGGTGCCTTAACTTTTAAACAGTGTAAACTATCTTAATTAGTTTCTGCATCCTGTCTTGTTCCTGAGAATCCTGTCTTAGCATTTCATTATAAAAATTGAACAGTCACTACACAATACGGCAAATCCACAGTGCAATATTTTTTGTGTCTGACGAAACTTTGATTTCACTACTTGAGGGTGGGAACGCTCACTGTTTGCACTTCAGAAAAAACTTGGCACATATATATCTTTTCATATCTATCCATATATCTTTTTTAACAATAAATAATAATTACATATTAATTTGTGAATTAATTTAAAATTAAAAAATGTTTTTTAGGATATAATTCAAAATTTCATTCGTAGAATAGTTAGAATGTAGAAAATTTGAGATTTTGTCATATTAAAAAAATGAAGATACCTAATTAAATCAGCAATATCAAAATACATGATTTAAAATGTGACGTTACAATGCGTATATGTATGCCAATTGTGCAGAGCAGTATAATTACGGTGTCACACCGTTCCTCTTCTCTCGTTAGCGCTTACGGAGCTACCGCTACTATTGTCTGGGGAGTTATTATTACGTCGTCCTATATTAGCCTCTGAGCGTAGTGCGAACATTTTCAGGTTCACCAATATCATTCTTCCAAGTACATTTTTATACTACAAGAAAGTAGCTGCAAATAAAAAAGATTGCCTACCGGTGTACAGTCTTTTTCCTCCAAATGTTTTCATGTTTTCTCTGACAAAAATAAGAAGCATATAATTCCAAAACATGTGCGATACAAAATAAGGTATTGTTAAATCTGACAAATGAGTAGCCGCGTACAAGCGAGCGCTTTATGTAACGTAATTTTATTCTCGGCGAATCGAAAGGAATTCCTTGACTAATAAAAGATGGAATTGACTTGAACAAAAGTAAACGGTGTCAAGCTATTATAAGAATCATGCCGACGGTTTATAAACCCATGTAAATACAAATGTGTGTGTGTGCGAACATACACGCACGGCCTGAGACGGCGTACCATTGATTGCCGTGGAAGACATCTATAGCTCGGTGAGGCGGAAATGTGCGCATTACATGGCAACACGTGAGTTCATTTCACACTTGAACAAAATATGATTATGATCATTCAAATTCGAAATACATCTTGTCAATATGACGAAAATAAATTATCGGATCTGTTTTTGATATGATTACAAATAAACTTGATAGTTGTTGTATTCTATAGTGAATTTGTATTTAAATAAAAAACAATAATAACTAAATTAAACAATACCAGTTTTACAAAATTATTCAAGATTGTTAAAGGTTGTCGGCCACAAATTTGAAACTAGTTAATTAAATCAAAACCAAATTTTGTATTGATTCAATTAAAACGTTTATAAAAAAATTGGTTTTTCATTCGAGAACAATCGACAAATTATTTGTGAAGAACAATGTCTAATCAGGAGTCCTGAGAGACAATGTTCAAAACAGCGTCCCCCCGTTCGAAACACAAAAAAATGACAAAATCTCAAAGCCTCTTTATCCAGCATTTCATCAACCCTAAGAAAAGCCTCTCGTACCAAAAACTTGGTAGTAATTGTCATTGGCGAAGACTTTCTCAAAAAGTGTCACTGCTCGGCAGCGTCAAAATCCATTATTCCCCCCACCAAAAAAAAAGTCATAATTTGCGCGCTGTAATTAACGCTGGGGCAGAGTGAGAAATAAAAGTACCCTGGGCTGACTGGTGTACGCGGGAGGCTAATAAGCATTAGCGTTTGAATATAACAAAAAAAAGAAATACATCACACGAAGGCACACATACGCGGAAGGGGGGTGGCTGTAGAGGAGACGCTTGCGAAAGATTACGTATCTCATCTGGCAACTCAAAAGACCGTGAAAGGAGGACCGGGAGGGAAAAAGAAAGCACGAGAGCTGGTCTCTCGGTTTCGCGGAGAAAGCGTCGCGGTACGGGGGTGGATGCGCGGCGAGGAAAGAACAGGGGAAAAGCAAACGGCGCTCGACAAGGGGACAAGAGCTGGCAGGGACGGGGGCGGCGGTACGCGGGTCGTTATTTTTGTGCCTGCCTCGTCTTTAATTTCTCCCCACCTGGACGGCCTCCCCTCCCTCGGCCCGGCGGCCCCGCGGCTCGTGCCTTCTTACTCTTCTTCGAGCAGGACGAACAAGCGGAAAGAGGCAAGTCCGGAGAAAACCGTCGGTGCTGTGGTTGTCTTAGTTCGTATGCATATCTCAGTGGCCTCCACATATTGATTCAGGGCGTCATTACGCTTCGTCTTAGCTCAGCCCACTCCTACCACCACCACTGCCGGCAATGGCATCGCCATCATCACCACCACCACCACCAGCGCGCTGCCCCTTTGCTTTACACAGCCACCCTGTTACCGTCAACCCCCTGGCCGACCGTGGAACCCCTCGCCACCCGGCCCATCTAACGCGCTCTCTATCCGAACCTTGGCTCCTTGGCCAGAAGCAAACCCGTCCATCCGTTTCTCTGCGCTCGCTCTCTCATTTACTCGTTTACTTTTATCCAACTTCTTATATCCACCCCCCTCACCCTGTCGCGATACGACCATTTTACATGTCCACAAATCCGATAATCGGGACCTTTCATCATAATCATATTTTTTTCTCTTTCACAAACTCGCCGGTTCTTTTGATGTACTAGATATTTTGTTACTGATTTTTTTTTCTTTTCAATATTCTTTGTTTTTTGTTTTTAGTTTCATTGTTTTCATTTTTCACTATTTTTGATTTTTTGATTTTTGATTTCCTTCATTTTGATTTTATATGATTTTGGTTATTTGCTCTTTGTCCAAAACTTTTATCTCATACTATACTAGATTAATACTACCGCCTGACCTACAAGTGTCCCGCACATTTTTATTCGATGGCATGCTTTCAATGGCTCTGACGAATAGACTTTAGAGATCAAGTTTTCGTCCGCACACGAAAGGGTCAACTCAAGCGGTCAATTTTGCACCCTTCTTGTGGTTATTTCTTCTTCTTTTATAGAGATACAGATTAGAGGAAGGAGTTTTCATGAGGGTCAAGATTGACTCCATTTTAATCACCATCATTTAGCATCATGAAGAGGGTAGTAATTAAAATGTGCAATAATTAATTTATAGTTAATTAATTGAAATTGATAGATCAATTAAAAAAACTTGATTGTATTAATTATGATTAATTAATTATGGATGTTGAAAATCAAAAATTTAAGTTTGATCGTCATTTTCTGAACTAATTATATGTTTTCAACTTTGATCATTTTGACTAGTTATGTTAAGTGAAAGTATGACAACAGGCGCAATGAACGGGACGTGGCGCCATCTCAATCTTGTTATACCAACTTTCTTATGTTCTAAAAGGAGGCGTTCAAATAAGCAGTGGATAAATAAAAACTCGTTTGCAACAATGTCGATAACAAAATAAAAAATTTGCATACAATTGCTTCAACTTTTTCTCAAATTGGAAATTTACTTGTAAGAAAAATTTTAAGAAAGATTAATAATAAGTTTGTAAACAATTATCCTTTTTTTATATTTAATGATGCGAAACAATGTGTGATGTGGAACGCGGTAATCATCGAGAAAAAATATCGCGACCTGTTACCACGTTGCGTTTCCCGAAGTGTGATTATAATAGAGGAACGTTAGATCAGAAATTGTTGATGCGTCGCTCGAGGCAATAGAAGCAAAGTGTGCAGTTATATATCGACCATCACGGTGAACACACAAAAGACGTATAAAACATATTCATGCTCAATCACTTCCATCATTTCAAGTCAAGTACCACAATTATGCATTTAATCATTCAACAAAAATTTAATTACACAATCATACTCAAAACGAATAAATAACTCGATAAATAACAATTTTAATATACTTATAATTTTATAATAATAAAATAAATATACCATATCGGCAATAAATAATTATTTACTTGTTAATCGAAGTAATTTTATTTTTTTAGAACTGGGTAACATATTTTGATACCGTGGTAAACGTGACCGCAGACACTTCATGTTATCACGGCTCGTTACTTAATATCTTTTGTAACACTAGATCATTTCGTGCAATGCAAGTTTATCGAATATACTTGGGATATTTAAGACAAACTTAAAAAAAATCTAGGGTTAATCTTGGAAAAAAACTTTTTAGGAAGAATAAAAAAGAGAAATTTTGTCGTACAAGTTCAAGACTAAAAAAGTGTTCTCAATTATTACAATATCGCCGAAGTGATGATTCCTTAAATCTAATTTAGAATTTATGTTTTTTAGCCCACTCGACTGGATATTTTAATTCAAAATCTGCATTTCAGTTTCTATTTCTATCATCTGATTTTATGGCATATAAACACTTAATGTTTCATTTTTTTCATTTGATAGCATTTTTTCGCATTTACATTGAAGTTTTATGATTTTCATTTCAATATTTGCTAATTTATGACACTGGTCTCGCTCGTTACTTAATACAATTCAATTTTTTTCTTTTGCAACGCAACGGGCAATTATTCGTTCGAAACACACGGTGCTTCCCTGAAAATTCTTAGCGAAAAAAATTAATTATCGAGGAAAAGTTTTTTGAAAAGTCTTGTTATTCAACAAACAAAAATCAGTTTGGCTGGAATTTGCGGCGAAATCAACTTGAGTCCCATGCATAAAAAATAAGTCCTAAAGTATTTAAAAAAACTTGTAAAATGATCTGCTGATACATTGTCATTTACAATAATAACAAATGAACGTAAAAATGTAAGACATAAAAAGTCATGTTCCTGTTAATAAAAATACATACCGGGCAGCCGATTTGTTTCAAGGTAAACGCATGGAACAATTTCTTTTAATAAGCTGGACATAACATTTCGCAAGTTTGGGAGTTAAACAGCTGCCGCTCTAGAGAAAGGATTGAGGACGGTACCTTTGAATCTGCAGAGCAACAAGAACATTGCAATCATAAATTGATCCTGAGGTGCAACACTTTAAACCACTAAAAAATTGCAGCTTCATATATGACTATTATTCAAATGTGACTCAGCATTGTAATAACCGCACAATAAACTGTCTTTAACTAACTTTTTGCCTAGCCGAAGAACCTCTCTCCCTCCTCTCCATGGAAAATTATATAGTTTTTCAGTGACTAAATTTCGCACTAATTTTTTTATGACGAAATTTTTCATTTAATTACTTGTAATTATTTTAAACAGTGTAAAAATAAGGAATTTGTATTTTTCAAACAAAGGTAAATTATATCGGTGCTTATTATAATTTACTATTGCGCAGGTTGGATAACAAATGTTTAGGTATCTTTATTAAAATTATGTTAAAGAAACAGACAAAAAATTGTAGCCTATAAAAAAATTTGAATGAATTATTTTAAATCCTATTAGCACTGTAAAAAAGTGTCTTAAATCAAGACAATTTTTGTATCGATGTTTCAAGTTGTTTCCAAACAACTTTTGCGACATAAGCGTCTCAGTTTAAGTTTTGCAAGCATCTTAAATTAAGACATGTTTAAGGCACTTTTGTAAATTTGAGATATTTGTTGTTGTGTCGTAATAAACATTTTTCACAACGCGGACTGACGACTGAATTCAATTTCATGATTAGAATTTTATGATGATTATAAATTCAGCAATTCTGAAATATTTTAGCATCTTTTTGTGCCGCAGTTTGCGTCTCCGTATTGTTATCAGTTTTCAATAAACGTGACGTATGCCTAAACTCTAAAACTTTCTTTGTGACGTACGGTCTGCGAGTCTGATATTACAAGGCCGCATCTCTGTAATTTTTGCACACACAAGTGAATACTTTTTTACTATAAAAAATGTCGCGAACTAATTACTATGATACCGCCGTTTGAATTTCCTTAACTTGACCGTGAGAGTAACATTTCGTTGGGTACGGTAATTTCAACTAAGTTTCACTTACTTGATCGTGAGCAGTACAATTTCGTTACTTATAGGTCAGCTTTTTTTGCAACAGCCGAGTCGACTTTATTACTCTTCTAAGTACAACTTTGAATAGTTAATGCGAAAAACAAGCAACTTATGTTCGGTTTGTGAAAGACGTAACGATTTTTTCCAATCGACGTCTATTTTGAGTGGCTTCGTTTCTCAATGAAAATATTTTCACTGTTATTTCGATAACGAAATATCAACGTCCAGCCTGGTGTTTCATAATTAATCAGTTTTGTCGAAAAATCGGTTTTCACATTGTTTCATTTTCGCCCGATCAAATAGTTCGTTTTTCCCAGAACGGAATGTAAATTAAAAATTTGTATTCTAATTGGTCATTCCTATTTACATTGTAGGTGATAATTCACCTTTTATCTCTCATAAATGTTGTTTTGTACAATTATAGCTTCCACAGTTGATAATCAACAGATCGTGTCGTGTCATTTTTTATAACAAAGTTGACGTGCAAAAGGAAGTACGACAAGTTGAGTTTCTTTACATTCTGAAGACATCTTTACATACCGTCTACATTGAAACCAATTTCGTACTATATATAATCAGAAACTTCAGCGGTACGACAATGTGATGTCACAAAAGTATATAAGTGTAATTCTTTGATTGCATTTGAAGTAGTTCAGGGATATTGATATACGTAGTTGTTATATAGTAATTGATGGATATAATTCTTACAAGTCAAATTAAGAAAACGTACACGATCCCAGACAAATGAACAATCATTTTCATTATTTTTTGTTTGAAACAAATGATAGAAAAAATGTAGACATACGGAAATGATTGAACACGCGGTCAATCAAACCAGAAATCATGGTGCAAAAATGACGTCGACGAATAGCGACGTCTAATGCAATCATGCAAAGTGGCAAAAAGTGGTCGCATCATCGATGGGTATTGTTCTGGCCGGATCATTAACACCTGAGCCGTTAGTCAGAATTTGAGGCCTGTATTTGGAATGCTTGGAAAACGACACAATCGAGAGAAGGGAACTTTCCTTCTAAACCGAGGTGCTCGCGAGGAGGGGGTCCTTTCTCGAGCTCCCACTGACTGGCGGCGTACGTCCCTGCATGTCCGCGTGCGTACACAACACAGCTAACTGTTCAGTTGTGTCCGAGCGGAACGCGAGATTCAACGCGGGGTGATCGTGGAGCAAGGTGAACAGGTCCGGCGCGCCGTTTCAATCGTACAGCCAATCGCACCAAGAAATGCGCACCACCGGTGTCGGAGTAACGAAGCACCACGACGCGCTTTTCATCCGTCATTCGGACCTCGCGCGGCTGTCGTCGTTACTTCGTTTGCCTCAATTTTCCACCGGCCCTTTTTTCTGGGCTTGAATTAGCCGTCCCGCTAGTCCTATTTCGGACCCAGGGCATTCACATCACCAACACGCGCGGTGAGTATTTTTTCTTCCTTCTTCGCGCGGAACAAAATTCACGGTGCAATTTAATTTGCCGGAATAATTGTAATTGTAATTGTAATTCTTGATGAGGTAAACCAGCTGCAAAAATATTGCAGCACAGAAGAGGCTTAGGCGTAAAGACAAATTTAAATAAAAATATTTTTTTATTGAAAAAAAACTTTTTAAGAAAAACGTTTCCTTGTTTTTTGATATGCAATTATTCGGGTATTGTAAAGATGTATTTTTGCATTAAAATGTTTTTATCGAATTGAAGTAAAAACGTTGACAAAATCAAGTGCAAAGTGTCATTGGTCCCATCGAGAGTCCCATGCTGTGGGCTTTGCCTAGAAACACGTAGTCGTGTGGGTAGAGGGTACAGAAAGAAGAATGATGAAATTAAGATTTTTCTTGAAATTATTGAATGAATGAAATTAATATTTGTCGCAAAATGATTTATTTTTAATGTTTTAATTTCCTTGTTTTTAATTTGAGTTTTTGAAATCATTTCACTTGTAAATTAAATGATCAATTATAAAATAGTAATGTTCACTTTTGAATCGAGACAACATAGAATTAAAATTTGTAACATAAAATCAGAATTTATTTTATTCATATTCAAATTACATAAGATCACGGGGTAAATGTGTTCTTTTGTAAGATGATTATTTTTGAGGTGCATGATAAAAGAAACTTAATTTAATGAAGTGGGCTGAAAAACATGCGTTGAATCAGACAAAACGTCACATGATTTTATTTTTTATTACTTACGTTTTTCAAACAGTATTATTTCAATTGTAGGTTATCATTCATAAAAAAAGTAATGAAAAAAACTGAGAACCAAATTATGTAGTCCATAAATCTATTGTCATTAATTATTAATATAAAGTTTATTAATGAAGTAACATTTTTGTGACAAAAGTATAAAAAATTGGACAAGTTTTTTCCCTTTTTATCATAATCTAAAGTTTTATCATAAACTAATTCTTGTTTGATGAGTTTTAATTTAATTGTAAATCTCCATCAGTATCGAGACGTTGGGAAAAAACCAAGAAAAAAACCCTTTTTTGTTCTTTTCTGCTTTGTCTTGGAAAGAACCGAATACATCTTTTTTATACTAATTTATTCATTAGTCAAGAATCATCTCACTTTTAACTTGATCGTATGATTTGATCTATAAATGAAATCCTTTCTCAAAAATAATTCATTTCCGTCGCTAAACATTATGATTACAGTTCCATCAAATATTGAATTAAACCCGATTTCTCGCAACATTCGTGGTGAAACTGCAATTATTTTTGATACAAAGCTTAGCTTTTAATTTTTTTTTCACAGATGTCGAATTCTACTGTCTCTGTAATTCAAGATCAGTCGCCAAATTTCATCAAATAGTCATTAATTTGCATTCAAAATCACGATGATGGAGTGTCGATAAAAGTTAATTCGGTACTCGTATGTGAGTACCGATTAAAACAATTTTGTTTCAAAATAAGTAAACTTAACAACTATTTGTCGTCAATTAATACTCATCTGATGTGTAATTTTTTGATTTTGTAATACAGAAATCAAGAAACAAAAATTACGCGAAGAAAACATCTTGCTGCGAGGACATCTCGCGAGATTTTCGAGTAGAGTCCTGACAACTAAGCGGCACTGGAGTGGATGAGAAGACACCCTGCGCCGCTAGCGCGGCCAGCGTCCGGTAATTTTGACTATCGATAACCGGGTAAGTTGAATATTATTATTTTTTTATTGCAATTCATTTTCATATACATACAATTTGAAAAGTAATTAATAATTAGTGTCACTTGACAATGCAACTTAAAATATAACTGTAATAAAATCGGTGAAGTAAAAAAAAATGATAACGTGAAGATTTTGTTGACAAAGTACAACTAAAATATTGTAAAATGTGACTTGAATGTGTTTCATGTATATCTCAATTTACATATTCAGTTTGGTGAAAAATTATTTGTGCGTGCTATATCATACAGGTAATTTATGGTAATGAGATGTTCAGTGACGTCGTAAGAAGAATAATTAAATTCGACCTAATGTCACACAATGTCTTGGAAAAACCACCAAGTAACGATTATTCTAAAACATTTTAACGTATGCACTCTCGTATAAACAAATATCGAAACATGATTAAGTGAATCTGTTTTTTGGATTTCTTTTTGGATCTGAACTATACGTGGCAACTTGGTACAAAAAAATTAAATTTAGAGCAAAAATTTATTTGGCAAAAAAATTCAGTTAAAGTTTTTTGTTTCAAATTTGAATTTCAATAAAAATCAAACCAAAACTGTCGCATCAGAAAAATATTTGACAATAATTAAAAATAATTGCAACAAATTTTTTAGAAACCTGTTTTTTTTGTATTTTAATGTAAAAAACGTCACGACGCGATAACGCCGTAATAAGTAGAACGCATTACATATCAAAAGAAGGTCGCGTCTATAAATCTCGCACGAAAGTTTCACCTCATTTTTTCGCCAAAATTTACAACGTCCTGCAATCATGAATGGACTAGCCAGACGCTATTTCTTGCAGTCTTTGCGCGGGTGCGCATTTATTTCATTCCCTCCTATTGCAGTTTTTCTAATTTACGAGCAGAAGTAAATGAAAAAAAATAAAACGGTTTATCTTTACCGCAGAAGGTTCAATTGAAGAAACGACCTTGCATACCTTTTTCAGTCGACCCGTTATTTTTCACAGGATTATCGGTATCATCGTTCGAGCATCCAACAAATTGTCAACGTATCAAAAGAATGAAAAAAAGTTCTTTATTGTTATCCGACAAATCTGAATAGAGTTGAAACAAAAACCCAAAAATATTTGATTGCGCCTGATGCTGTCAGATGCAAAATGATAAATTAATAATCCACGTTCCCAGACGGACTGAATTTTTCATTAAAAAAAATTTGAACCTGCTTAGACGCAATTTAAAATAAGAAGAATATCGTTTTTCGTTGATACTATTCGAAATGAACAGCCCCGACAAGTTCATGAAGCGTTTGATCGATCAGCTCGCTGTCTAGAATTAATGCAATTATACCAACCGCGATGACGCAATTCATTCAAGCAAACAGCAAAAAAATTTGCGTGACGGATTTGTCATCGCTGAATGATTGCATTTTTCTATTTCGAAGATGGGATCGCATTTTTGAATAAATTTTTAGTCGTTGGAAATGTTATTCGCGTTTGTAACTCTTTTGTATACACGATCAGGTAACCTTCATTGATACTGAACAATCAGCAGTTGATACCGTTCCGGATTCCATTGAAAAAGACAAAGGCATAGCTTGGTAATTGTGAATTATTCAGTCCACGCCTCGAATCAAGTATGCTAAATTTTCCAATTCGTGAAATCAACATATTTTGAGTTCTTCATTTGTTTTTTTACAACTGATCAAAAATAAATACCAAATCGACATGCTAATTATTATAACTTAAGAAAAATTTTTATAAACAAAACAGAATCTGTTCATGAAATTTATTAATCCAAGCTTCCAATTAAAGTCTCAATTTAATTTCTAATCTTAATTTTTTGTTTTAATTTAAATTATATGTGTAACTTGATAAATCAAACATTGTTCAATTGACCGTAAGGATGAAAAATGTGAATTGCAATTTCCTTGATTCAACTAACAGTAAAGTTCAGCAAACATCATCGTTCGAGTCATCGTTATTTTGCTTGTACACCGAATGACCAAATTCATAATTTTTTTGTATAAAAATTTAACGTCAATTTTTTTCCCTCCAATTTCTTTATGGGCTTCAAACGAACGTCGTTGCAAAATTTTAAATAGCATTTTTGCAACGTATTGCAGCTATAATTATGACGAGTTCGAATTTTATTTCCATCGTGACGCTTGCCTAATTTGCATTCTAAATTGCAAAATATTATATCTGAAAATATAGTTGGACAATTTGTTTTTAAATTAAGGGGTCTTTCCGATTTTTTTGCCTGAAAATTTAACAAAACTTTCGAAGCACTAGCGCCATCTGGATATGTGCCGCGCTCAAAAATTATGTCCATTTCGTTGTAACATTTTCCAATTTACACTTTCGCAATTGGACATCAACTCGATTTTTTGCCACGCGTCAATCAAATGCTCGACCTGTTCTGACAACTACTGTAAATCAAAATATAAGTGAAACAATCCCCTTCTGACCAGGCCAATAATAAACATATCTATCTCATAAAACGAATAAAAAAATAACGTTTCCTCGAAAATTGAAAGGTCGCACAAATTTGGGAATTCCGCTTTCTTTTTATCAACAATCGTTTTACAGAAACACGAGCCAGACTTCAGACTTGAAACGACGCGACAGAAAAAAAAGAGACAAAAAAATAAAAGGATAAGCGAAATTCCCAGCGAAAAACCAGTGCTTGAACTTGGCCCCTTTTTTCTCTCTCTGATATTTTTAAATTTCGATGCAAACTTTCAACTTATACATGCGACCTTCTCAAACATGAGTTTGCCAATTATGTTGAAAAAATGTCCAATTTGCGGAATTGACCTTGTGCAAGATGTAGTTCACCGCCTTTCGTTCGGTCAATGAGTTGATTTATTCATGTCCAAACAGCTGTCCGCAAAATTGAGTTTTTGAACTTTCAATGATCCCAAAAGTCGTCCGAGAAAACATTCAATTAATTTCGGTGTCCGAAAACGGCATAACCACCGAAGCGATCGACAAAAAGAGAGGCACGAAAAATTCCCTATCTATTTCCGTTCGATCTTATGCAACTGCACTGGATATAAACAAATTGTTCTTACAATGTGAGCGCAATCTGGGTCAATCTCTCGTAACATTCATGAATGAGTCTCAATATAATATCTCTTTTCTGAGCGAATTTCACCTGATTTCCAGCGGTTGCGCAATCACCGGTTCCCCGTCTCATCTCGAGACAGGATCGACCTGCATCAAAACTTATCGCGCTTAAGATGCTTTAACAAATCTTATATCAATACGTATATATTTTACTCGTACGCCGCTTGACTTTCTCTTGCCACTTTCTCTGGTCGCCACCAGGAGTCCCATACGTTTGGTGCAGACAACCGACAGGTTTCATAATAGCCTCGCGTGAAAAATAAACTTATTCGGAATTTTCGTTGTCCGAGATATTGCATCATCTCAAGAATGGTTCAATTCATAATCTCAACCTTTTTTTTTGCTTCGGTTGGCAAAATAAATTTTAATCGGGTGAGGCTGCTGGTGCGCACACATTAAGTGGGGTCGTTATTATACAAAATCAGTAAGCAAACGTAATCAAGTAATTTGAATAATCAATTTCGTAATAAATAAAGTTAGAAAATAATTCGTACAGATAACGTCTTTTTATTTCAAACATGGTCAGGCAATTGCTGTGAACTCTGAACGAGTGTTTATTTTTATTGTAATAAATTCCAGGGCTCTCGTTTTTGTAACTTGCTCGTTATGTGACTCAAAGATAGACGGAGGAAAAAGCGTTCAAAAAGTTTCTTATCCAATGAATTTTCTCGTGAGTTTTTCAAATCATTAAATGATTTAAGGGATAATACATTTTATTCCCTTAAATTTATTATCGTTTAATTTGAATTCTACATTTTAGGAAATAACATATTAAAAATTCCAATCCATATTAATTTAATTAGATTCCATAACTTGTACACCAGTTGGTTGCTAAGTAAATTATCAACCACCAAAATTACAACGTTGAACCTGGATTTATCAAGCATTCAAAATGTTTAACCAACCAGTGACATGTATATTCACTTTTCTTAGATATTCGTACGCATTATTGAAAAAAAATTCATGACCCGACAAAAGCACTAAATAGCGATTCATTCAGAAACTTCAGGCAGCATGTATATGTTCCTACTTGACAAACCTCAAACGAGAGAATACAGAAACGTGTATATTTTAAACTCATTATGCAAATTGACACAGACATTATATTCGGTCTCCACGATTCTATCACAGTTACTGAAGGGATATTTGCCGAGCTGCTTTAATCCTTCTGTGTATACGAGTTACATAAATTTGCCGATCAGTTTTTGGCCAATCATGACGCGGTCCCATGGATAAAACCAGACTCATTCTAAAATCCGCATTTATCGACTTGATATATTTGCCTGTTTCTGAGTACGCCTTCAAATTTGTTTTATCAAATGCCATTCCGTTTGTTTGTTTGATTTTTAAAATTCTTTTTAATTGCAAAAATGGCAATAAAGAATAGAGTTTAAACCAGTTTCAAAAATATCATTCCAATCATTACGTAGGACTATAACACGCGTAATTAATACATAATCGAAATAAGATAAGAATCCAATCTGACTCATGGCAATCATTCTTAGATTCATATGTCAGCATTTTTATTACATTCCACATTTTTCTTTGACTTTGTCCAGGGAACCAGTTGACTCTTCTATAGCCAATCTTACAAGCTTCTTTATAGTTGCATAAAAAAGCAAAATACCCCTGTGTCACCCTTTTTAATCATCCCATAAAACGTTTTCAATTTATGCAAAGCCTTTCTGTTAGTGAGCGGAAAAAAACCACTAATCTCAAATTTATAACAATGACAAATCTGAAGATAAAGATGAGACGTGAAGAACGTGGTTTAGAAAAAGAATTGAACGCTGGGTATAAATAATATAAATCAGGATGTTTCCAACGGACAAAAAAAAATTTTACACGTTCGACGCACAATCGAACGTTCCATGCAATGCGCGGAAATTTTATGGCATAATGATTGACTGCTTATTGCAGTATCTTTTTTACTATCGACGGTTACGCTTGACAGTACAATGTTGGTGCGCGGATTTTCGTAATGCCAATTTTCTTTATGTTGAAAATACGACTGGAGATTATTATTGGACGTGAATAACGAATGAAACGTGAACGACTTTGACCAACGATTCAAAAGGAGCTTATATATCCGGATGCGAGAACCGCGCTCATATAACACGCTCGGCGTGCTGTGCGTTGGCTTCGCGTCGCGTGTTTATATCGTATATTCGTTTCTGCGCTTTTGTTATGTACTTATAATCATAACGCTCATGAGCAGTGTTCTCAGAAAATTTACTGTTACGCATTTGGTGTTCGGGCCATGGTATATCTAGGACACATCGTTGCAGCGTACTCAAAAACATTCTAAAGCGGTAATCATCATCAAACACATCACGTGATGAGCTCATCGCATCCCACAGGAATTTGATTCGCACCGCGTTTTTTTTATCACGGAAACCGCTCGCGGCTCGCTAACATGTATATAACGGCTCGGTTCATTCAATTATGAAACGCGATCATACTTACAACGCGGAAAGCTAGAAATTATGAACTTTTATCATAACAGTTTTGCATCAACTTTCGAGGCTGTCTTTATCGCATTTATTGTCAATATATATTACGAATCAGCAATTTTAATGAAGATAGTGTTCGATGTAGGTTTAGCGTGTTGACTATATGTAATTTCTTGTTAGATGTTAATAACTGATTTGCGAGTTCAACCATCCAGTCTCCTCGGCTACTTATTTCAGCTACAAAAATCTTCAAGCGAAACTTAAATTTTAGAATTAAACATGATGTTTTAGAATTAAACATGAATTGCAATTTTCTACATGCATACTTTCTGGCAATTTTCGATTCGTCACAGCCAAAGGTTTTAAGATTTAGGGGCAGCTGGGGTCATTGAAAAATACCTTAGAGATAATTGTGACACTTATATAATTTTGCTATTTTAATACCATGTTTGAAATAAAAAAAATTAAATTTGAACGTTCAAATTATTATTAAATCTATATATAATCTCTGAATGTGATTTCTGTACTGTCATATTTACCCAACCTGTCACAATTACCCCAATCGCCCCTAAACGATTCTCTTAACTTTCACTTATTTTCATTTATTCAAATCGTAAAAAAAATTTCAAGGCCTATTGAACACTTTACTTTTTCTTACAATCCAAAAATATTCATACAAATAACTAAATTTATATTATACAATTTATATCTATACTCAAATATTAAGATGATATGGGTCATCTTACTAAAAATTTATTTGATGATTTTCGGTAATCTCTCTCAAAATTTCATCTCGAAACTACTTTTCACTTAACCATTATAACTATACTAATGTTTCATACTCGAGTATCAACGTGAAACAATTTCTTCGTGAGAAAGAAACAAACGTGTCTCTTAAGCGACCTATTTTAAGTGAAGATGAAAAGGCAACGACATTTTCTCACTGTCATAAGATATGGTGACTAAAGGAGGATGCCTTATTCATTCGTTTGTTTCTCAATGCTTGGAAGACACAGAGCGCAGAGCTATAGGAAATACCGTTAAAAAAGTTCATTGCACTTGTTAATCCTGCGACCGTAAAACTCTTAAGACAGTATAGTTGAAAGTGAAGCACACAATTGGACGATAATTGCAGTTGCATGATGATTACATCTACCAATTCCAATCATCTTCATTTTTTACTAATTTTCACTAATTGACTTCATGATGAATCGACGATGTTGACAATGAGTTTATTTTAAGCTTATTTCAAAAGTGAGAAAACAATGCACATCTGGCGCTGCGACAAATTGTTATTATGTTCAAATCCGCTGTTTTTATCGAATTAATTGGCAGCCAATTTGACAAAAAAAAACATGTTTTTGGACTTTTTCTGCGGTTCTGTATTAATCTGTTATCGTTAGATGTTGGGTCAATGAAGAAAGATTGAAGTGGGCACGCAACAAGTTATACAAAAAAGAAGTTGGGTGCAAAAAAAGGGGAAAAATGGACGAGCAAGAGACCTCGTCGAAATCGAGCAATTAAAACTACACGTTACGAGAAAATGACGTAATGACGTGCCACGGTTTGAGTGAATCGCCTTTTTATAAGGAAGTGCGCCTTACTTTGATCTAAAAATGTAAACAAATCAGTTTGACATGTCACATCCAATGTGTTTCAAAAAAATTATGTCACTTTAGCAAAAAATTCATTTTAATTTAATGTTTATTTGTTTTTGTGGTAATTTTTTTATTGTTTTCGTTAGTTTGTATTAATATGATTGACAGTTTATTGAACCAGTTCAATAATAAATTGACCTTTTCTTAGCAGGAAGATGCCAGCCCTCAAACTTTTCGGACGGAAATGGCTGGCAGCGACCGATGACTTGGTTTATCCGGGACTGTTCGAAATTTTTATACGAGTAGTATGGTAAGTTAATTCATTATTTATGAATTTTATAAACAAAATGGAGCATACATTTACATTTCTGACAAATGGAAAATTCTTATATAAATAGTTATTTAAAACAATGTCGGTTCGGGGAAACAAAAAAGTATTAGTTATCACAACGTACGAGTTGTGGAACTTTCATCTAATAAATTCATGAAACGAATTGTAACGCTTGTTGTACATCGCTTACAAAGTTTTTAACATATCAACACAAGTTTTGACATGTCAAAATTGAACTGAATTTTTAATTAAAAATTCAAATTTCGAACATTTTTTTTTTTTTTTGATAATGAAAAAGTATTAAATATTTCATAATATATTAATATAATTGTGAAGAAACATTCAAATAATATTTATTGATTTTGAAACAGTTATAAAATGTAAAAAAACAGAATTTTCAGTTTGAATTGAGCTAATAAATAAAAAAAGTTGAATAAATTTGCAGGTTCGTTTTGATAGGAGTCGCGTGTCTGCGGTACTACGAAGAAACGTGGAAGTGTCGCGCAGGCGGTGACTTGGTTCGAACTTTCCTCATCGGCGAGTTGAGCATTCTGGGTTCCGCGACGATCCTCATATTTTTCATCGTGAATCACAGTGCACGGGGCTCGATAACCGACACCTACGCGCGCCGCTATGTCCAGCCGCTTCTAACTATTAAGTAAGCGCCTTCCTCGTTGCATAAAATTTATTTAGAGGGAACAAAATCATCACATTTCATTGTTTCATAAGCGCAATTTCGCAATACAAACGTTATATTGATATCTTTTCCTTAATTTGTAAGTTTATAAGTTCATTTCAAATTTATCAGTTTTTTTAATCCAATTTGTTTAAAAATGAATAAAACATTTTGTTTTGAGTTTTCATTAGTAATTATTAATTATTTGAATCATTCATTAATGTTTATTACTAGAGTTATAAAACTTTTATTGAAATTTGTAGTCAATGATTTTATTTATAAACTAACGGGCAAGAAGCGTGAAGTTAATTTAAACGGCGCTGAAAAATCATGTTTAATTTTCGTTTGTTACACACCAATTATACATGCCGAAAGTGTTTACCGAGTTAAATCACATGCCGTATCGGTATTTAATAAGTTTGTTCAAACTTTAGTGTTCATATGTAGCATAACTTGCGGAAACTTTTAATTAGTAACCTTTAACAACCAGTTCTGCAGTATAATAAAACTAAAAAATTTCAAAAGTTTTAGAATCTTCGATACATCCAGTTATTCGTCAACTTTTTTGATTCTCGATGAATGTTTTACAAATTCTCTCTTACCAGTTTTCTATGATGAATGTTTTTATAAATAGTTATGAAATTGAACAAAAAAATAAGAAAAAACGGAATACTAATGTTTTCATATTTTTGTGAATGAACATGAAAATTATAAATCTCAAGAATAACTCGATAAGCGATACCAAATGATAAATTGTCACAGATTAAAAATAGCCTTTGCATTAATGCAAATTGGAAAAAAAAACATTGCGACGTCTGGAAAATATGGAAAATTATCACGTGCATTAATAAAGTCATCTTGTTAATTTCTGCTCGCAAACAATCGTTTCAAAATTATGAGACAAGGATGAAGTTCATAAATAATTTCAAGTGCAATCAATTTCACGCAAATATTTTGATCCGTTGTTATGTAATTGCACATTTTCACGAGTTGCATTTCATTTTCGTTCAGAATGTCCGTAAATAATGCCGTTTTTGTCCCGGCGAATTGTGTAATTTAGAATTTTTCTTCCTCTTTCTCGATTCTTTTACATTGCACAAGGATTATTAAGAAAGGTTAACAATTAGTGAAAGCAACGCGCGGAGTTCAATTCATGAATATTTTGTAAGTCTTTGTCCGCTTGAGCGCCGTGTCTACAGGTTTGAGAAAAGATTTATAAATTTCGCCAGGTTATCAATAATTAAATTTTCCTTCAAATACCAAATCATTGAAGATGTAATAAAAATATAATGAAACCTTTAATAAAAAGAAAAATTAAACATTCGTTCTTTTACAGAATACTACTGATTATCCCTGAAATAATATGGAACATTTTGGGAACTCTGTGGATCCTGAGCGACAATGTGGAGTGCAGAAAAGAGCACTACACGATCGCCGTGGTGGAGGCCCTGGTGTTTTTCGACTGGGGACTGATCGGACTCTCGATTCTCGGCATGGCCATAGTGTTTGATCCCCTTGGTTCGATGGGACTTGAGGACGAACTCGAGGACTCGGTTGAGCACCGCAAAGTTTCGCGGATCTGGCTGCGCCGGTTCAAATTCTTTTGGTGGATGCGGCGTGATGAAAGTGCCAGCGAAACCTTCCAACATGTTGCTGGTGAGACATAGGTACATGCGGGTGAGGCCACTGCAATAAACTCACAAGCGCAACCTTTCTCATACCATATCTTTTTCTTCATATCTTTTTTCTTTATACCTCTTTTTACCTTTCATCCTAGATCTTCATCTTCTTTGCATGTTCTAAGCCTCAAATCAAAACAATTTAAAAAATAATAAATTAAGATTAATCTTCAAAACTTTCAATTTCAATGGTCCACCCACAAAATTATTAATTTTTTTATTAACTTCATACCATTACTTTTCTGTAGCGTGTGGAAATGTTTCTTTGGATAACAATTCTTGCATATTTTGAATACTCGAAACCTTGATTCTGTCAAAGAAACATTTTCATGTTATAGATTTACTTTTAACATAGAATGAAATTAAATGAATTTATAAAATTATATCCTGTGATAAAAAAAGTTATATGCCTGATCAGACTTAATTAATTCATTTATTTATCAGGAGACACGGCAGTGTCTCTGGCCAAGTAAGAAAAAAAATGTCAGAGGAACTGCCGTGTCTTCTTATCAGCTGACAACAAATGCCACTTTTTG